>CM059201.1:60450970-60506690 GCA_030323885.1 Branchipolynoe longqiensis
GTGAAAGTACGACGTCTGAACACTTTGACTTCTGGATACTGAATGCTTTATTCGCCATCCAGGGACCTGAACCGCCGGCACCCTGTGCCTCTGATGTCATCTCATTTACATATTCCTTTGTTCTCTGCTCGTGCCTGGATGTCTTTTATGCATATATTACATCCCCCCTTCACAAGTATTTTTTAGATAAAAACTGATATACTTAAAAATGGTTACATGTACATTGGGTTTACACAATATGAAAATAACACATAGTGATATAATGCCGTAATGTCTTAGTCTTTGACCATGTTTAGCCAATGTCCACAAGTACCCATTCACTTATGTCCTTGGGTTATTGTCTGGCTACATAACATCCCTATGACATAATGTGAATTTTGAAATAAACAATGAAGTTTATATCTAAAAAATAAATCTTAATTCTAATATCCACATAATGTTAGTGGTTCATTACAGCTGGCAGCTGTCTAACCTTTAGAGGTCTAGCCTGTCCGCTGTCGTAATCACTCGACCTGACCTAGTTAGATTAGCTGCGTTGTTTACATCTCTCTGATTTGTCGGCATATTCTATGCCCATCCGACTGGTTCAGGCTGAATGGCCTCCCATGCCCTTATGATTTGTACTCTGTTTCTTTACAACATGTTACCTGACTCGTTCAGAATTTGGTGTTCTCTTCCTGAAACTCCTGTATGCACCAAAATCACCCCCTTTTTCCATTCCCCCCACATGGTTTTTGTATTTGACATTATTGCCAGTTCTCAATGGCTTGTGTGCTTTGCCACACTTTTTGTTGTGAACACTTTTTTTACTCTGTTGACTTTTCGTCATTTGTGATTTCTTTGGATTTTGTGTTTTGGATATCAAATTATCTTCTGACATAAGCAGTCTTCCTCTTAGCCTCCTGCTCATGAGCAATTGAGCTGGAGATGCATTAAGCATGGGCAAGGGAGTATTCCTATAGTTGAGCAATGCTAGGTGAAAATCTGTTTTCGTGTTTAAACATTTTTTGAGCATGTTTTTTATTGTTTGGGCAAATCTTTCAATGTGGCAGTTACTGTGGGGATACTGAGGACTTGAGTATGTTGCCATGAACCCATAATGTTGTGCAAATTTGTTGTATTCATGGTTCTTCAACTTGTCCAAACCGTTGTCCAAAATTACATGGCTTGGGATACCATGCCTTGCGAAGTTATCCTTCATAGCTTCGATCACCGTCGCGGATGACGTATCCTTCAACAAAGTGACTTCCGGATATTTAGTGTAATAATCTACCGTTATTATGTAGTTCTCATGATTTATTTTGAATAGATCTGCACCTATCTTTTCGTAAGGTTGACATCTTATTGGGTGACTTATAAACGGTTCGTTATGTAAACTTTTCCGATTATTTTGGCATGTGTCACAATGACTGAATTTTTCCTCAATTTGTTTATTGATGTTGGGCCAGAACATACGGTTACGTGCTAGCTGATTGGATTTAGTGATACCTAAGTGCGTCTCGTGCAATGCTTCAATCATTTCACCACGGAGCTTTGGAGGTACTATGACACGATTGCCCTTCATTAGCAAGTTGTTTTCTACTGTGAGTTTGTCTTTGTATGGAATGTACTGTCTTAGACATGGCGGTGTTTGCTAGAGTTCACCACATCAACCCGTGCCAACAGGTTCAACACAACACAAGCCTGTTTACCCAAAATAGGTTGTCAGTCCCGCACCACTTGGAATACAAAGTCTCTGCTGTCGATCTCGATCGAAGCCTCGCCATCGGAAGTGATCCGATGCCTCGAGAATGTCAGAAGTGAATACCTGGTGTTCATCAGTCGCACCGATGCAATTCTGTCGAAGACATTCCTCGGAAGAACGTTCGCCTCTGAGCCTGTGTCGAGCTTGAACTTGACTGGATGACCGTTCACTCGGATGGTCGCATACCCGAGCTTGGTGTCTTGTTCGGTGTTGCGCTCGATAACACCGACAAACAGATCCGTTGTTAACACATTGACTTCTGCCGGATATGGGTCTTGTTCGACATTGTAAGGGTCATCTTCTTCCATGTTCAACTCATGCGCGGTATGCGCATTTGCATATCTGTTCAGACCATTGATTTCTTTTACCTCCACGTCCGATTCTTTTTCTTCCAACTGGTCAGCACTAAATTCACTGAGTTCGCACATATTAATGCACTTTTTGAGTGCGAGATCGGCTGTTTGAAGCATCTTGTTTCTCAACGTCATGTTCTTGACTCCAGCAATGAAGCTATCGTGCAACAGCGATTCTTCAATCCGTCTGCCGTCCTGATATGACCTTAGATGTTGCTTGGATGTAAAACAACAACAAACAAACAAATCAATCGGTCCATATTCACAATCTTTCACTCTGTTCCTGAGGGTCGTGATATATGTGGACATATTTTCGCTGGCTTGATTATGTGAGTTGAAACAGTAACGTGTTATTATTAAGTTTGATTTACCGGTACTGTATGCTTGAAATGACTCTGTTAACGGCCTGATTTTGTCCTGCTCGGCAAGCATGATGGCCATGTTGGTGAAAACTTTCCGGGCTTCTTCACCCGCGACGTGAAGGAAGATACAGCATTGCACTCATTCTGTTTTCGTAACGACTCCTGAAGCCGTGCACATATATTATATGCTCTGATCCATGTTTTCCAGTTCGATCGTGCGTTGTTGCAGGGGATGAGCTGACCTGACGTTCTGAGGCCCGGCAGTGTGTTTGCAGGTGGCATTGTCCTTATCTGACACCATGTGAAAGTACGACACTTTGACTTCTGGATACTGAATGCTTTATTTGCCGTCCAGGGACCTGAACGCCGGCACCCTGTGCCTCTGACGTCATCTCATTTACATATTCCTTTGTTCTCTGCTCGTGCCTGGATGTCTTTTACAAATATATTACATATGCGAGTCGGTATTTCTATAGGGATATGTGATCATAGAGAAACCAATGATATTGAGTAGATCTTATTATGTAGAAGCCTCGGTGGTGGCCCGAATCGGTAGAGCGTGGGCCTCGCGTTCGGGAGATCGGGAGTTTGGTGTTCGCTCGAGTCAAACCAATGACTTATGAAATTGATACTTGTCGCTTCCTAGCCTGATGCTCGACATTAATTAATAGGATAGGGCAAGGACTGCTTAGCTCAGTGTCAGGATAATGTGACTGATATCAGGTCATGGTGCCAATGGGCAGCACTATAAAGTCGTCATGAGTGCACATGGTCACAAGTCGGTACCTGTCCTGATTTGACCTTAGATGTTGCCAGGACGTAAAACTCCAACAACCAATCATATTATTCAGAAAACCGCGCCCTGCCGTGATGAGTTGCTGTAAATTCTAAGGCAGGTAAAGGTATGCGACTTGTTGGGTGCATTAATTAAACTCTCGACCTTCCAACTGAAACCAGATCAAGGTCGTCTGGACGCGGTCACCCCGACGTTTTGTCGAGTCGAGTCACGCTGGTGTGTATATTGTACTTTAAATACACCGTCTATAGTTTGTGAAGTTCTCGCAGTACTCGCGGGTGGCGCTGTGAACAATGCGGGTTATTTGTTCAACGTTCGCGATGTTTTGTTGGGGCTGTCACATTCACGGCTCTTGTTAAAGCTGCATAGTCCGACGAAATATCAAATTTTCAAAGCCAAACCAATTATCTGGATTTGATTTGACATATATAACTTAGATACTGATGCGCTTATTAAGCATTCGTTTCTGCATAGAAGGTAACACTGAGTGAATTTAACAGAACCTGTTACTGCAGAAGTCTATGGTGTCAGAGTTTTGGCAAGCTTGCCAAAACTAATTTTCCATGTTTGCACTCGAAATATCTAAAAAGTTTACCATTTAAAATAAAAGTAACTTTGACGTAGATACTAGTGATCGATCTAATATATTTATCTCAGAAAAAATACAGAAATTCAAAACCATCGGACTATGCAACTTTAATATTCGACACACGATGTTCGCTGGGCTCAGAACGAGGCGAGGACGGAAACAGGGCTCGGGTACCTTGGACGATACAGCAGTGCATGTGGGCCATCGGACATCGCCGATATTTGGGTAACGTGGGGAAGGGGCAGGGAAGGGGAGAGGAGAGAGAGAGAGAGAGAGGGGGAGGCAGGGGAGAGGAGAGGGGGGATGGGGGAGGGAGTGGGAAGGGGAGAGGGGGAGGACAGAGACAGGGGCGAGGGGAATGGGAGGGGTAGGCGAAGGGGAAGAGGGGGGGGGGGGGGGGGGGGGGGTGAGGGGGAAGGAGAAGGAAAGAAGTGGGGGATTGGGAATGAAGGGGGGGGGGGTTGTGGCTATTATTGGCTGAATTCACTACGATGTCCTACGCATGCGACCTTTCACACATGACCACACAATGGCCTCCTTCCCCTCCCTCCTTGCCCCTCCTCCCCCCCACCCAACCCACTCATCCACACCCCGCCCCCCGTCTCCCCTTTCATCCAGCCTTATTTACCTGCACATCATTCAGCCCTTAATTTCCTACCCTATCCCGGCCCCCAATCTCTCTCCCCCCCACCCCCCCCCCCCCCCCCTCCGTCACGCACACACATTCCCTCCCCATCTCTCTATATACCACTTTTCCACTTACCCCCCCCCCCCCCCCCCCCCTCCCCCTCCCCCCTGCCAGACCTCAGCCCGCAAGAATGCTCTACTTGTCTCAAACTTACTCTACTCACCCACCCTGCGATATCCCTTACTCCAACCTCCTAAAAATGTCGTCTGCTCCACATAAATATCGCAGACAACATTTGGATCCAACCAACCCTTCCATCTCCACTCCCTGACAACCACACAAACACACACACAAACGCACCACAAAACAAACAAACAAACAAACACAAAAAACACAGCCAGCAACGCACCCAACCCCACAGTCCACACCGGCACATGCTATTACAAATCAGACGATATTTGTCCCCAAGCAGACGACAATCACAACACTCACCTCCCCCCCCCCCCCCCCCCCCCCCCCCCCCGCCCCGCGTACCATACACTGAGACTGAGAGTGGGTGTACCTGGGAACACCAGCGGTCCCTCCAAGTTGGGAGCCACCTGCCACCAGACGACATTTGTCTCCGAGCAGACGACAATCGCAACACACACCTCCTGCATCCAGTCACATAGAATCTACCTGCCGCCTCTCCAACTTCACAGCCACTCACTGCACGTCCATCACACCTACTGCAGGTGAGTTAGACTGTCACACCTCTCTCACCTCACTCACACCTCACTCAGAACCCACTCACACCTTACTCACACCTCACTCAGAACCCATTCACACCTCACTCACACCTCACTCACACCTCACTCAGAACCCATTCACACCTCACTCACACCTCACTCACACCTCACTCAGAACCCATTCACACCTCTCTCACACCTCACTCAGAACCCATTCACACCTCTCTCACACCTCACTCACACCTCACTCAGAACCCATTCACACCCCACTCACACCTCACTCACACCTCACTCAGAACCCATTCACACCTCACTCACACCTCAGTTACACCTCTCTCACACCTCACTCACACCTCACTCAGAACCTCACTCAGAACCCACTCACACCTCACTCACACCTCACTCAGAACCCACTCACACCTCACTCACACCTCAGTTACACCTCTCACACCTCACTCAGAACCCACTCAGAACCCATTCACACCTCACTCACACCTCACTCAGAACCCACTCACACCTCACTCACACCTCACTCAGAACCCATTCACACCTCACTCACACCTCAGTTACACCTCTCTCACACCTCAGTTACACCTCAGAACCCTCTCACACCTCACTCACACCTCACTCAGAACCCACTGACACCTCACTGACACCTCACTCAGAACCCACTCACACCTCACTGACACCTCACTCAGAACCCACTGACACCTCACTGACACCTCACTCAGAACCCATTCACACCTCACTCAGAACCCACTCACACCTCACTCACACCTCACTCAGAACCCACTCACACCTCACTCACCCACGTGTTGGTAGACCATGGGATCGTGGGTTCGAACCCTGGTCGAGTCAAACCAATGACTTTAAAGTTGTTACTTGTCGCTTCCTAGCCAGACGCTCGGCATTATTAGGATAGGGCAAGGACTGGTTAGCTCAGTGTGAAGATAATGTGACTGAGTGGGATATGAGGTCAGGGTGCTGGCGGCATAGTCTCCCATTGGGGCAGCACTATATTGTTGCCATGAGTGCGCACTGTCACCTCGGTACCCGTCCTGATATGACCTTAGATGTTACTAGGACGTAAAACAACAACAAACAAACACTCACACCTCACCCACACCTCACTCACACTTCACCCACACCTCACCCACACCTTACCCACACCTCACCCACACCTCACCCAGAACCCACCCACACCTCACCCACACCTTTCTCACACCTCACCCACACCTCACCCAGAACCCACCCACACCTCACTCACACCTCACCCACACCTCACCCAGAACCCACCCACACCTCACCCACACCTTTCTCACACCTCACCCACACCTCACCCAGAACCCACCCACACCTCACCCACACCTCACACACACCTCACCCACACCTCACCCACACCTCACCCACACCTCACCCACACCTCACCCACAACCCACCCACACCTCACCCACACCTCACTCACACCTCACCCACACCTCACCCACACCTCACCCACACCTCACCCACACCTCACCAGAATCTCCCCACACCTCACCCAGACCCACTCACACCTCACAACTCACCACACCCGCACTCACACTGACCACACCTCACCCACACCTCACTCACACCTCACCCACTCCTCACCCAGAACCCACCCACACCTCACCCAGAAACCACAACCCCTCACACTCACACTACCTCACTCACACTCCACACCTCACCAAACCACCCCCTCCCCACACTTTACTCACACCTCACCCACACCTCACCCCTACACCTCAACCAGAATCCACCCACACCTCACCAGAATCCCCACACCTCACCAGAACCCCACCACACCTCACTCACACCTACACACACTACTCCACACCTCACCCACACCTCACTCACACCTCACCCACACCTCACCCAGAACCCACCCACACCTCACCCACACCTTTCTCACACCTCACCCACACCTCACCCATACCTCACCCAGAATCCACCCACACCTCATCCAGAATCCACCCACACCTCACCCAGAACCCACTCACACCTCACCCACACCTCACACACACCTCACTCACACCTCACACACACCTCACTCACACCTCACCCACACCTCACCCAGAACCCACTCACGCCTCACTTACACCTCACTCACACCTCACTTAGAACCCACTGTGCACATGCGCTAACTTGCGGTATTTATTATTATTATTATTATTGTTATTATTGTTATAGTCACACTGCGGGGACCAGACGGGATGGCTGAATGAGTTAGCGCGCCCTTCTCCCGTGCTGGTAGATCGTGGGGTCGTGGGTTCGAACCCTGGTCGAGTCAAACCAATGACTTAAAAATTGATACTTGTCGCTTCCTAGCCAGGCGCTCGGCATTATTAGGACAGGGCAAGGACTGGTGTGCTCAGTGTCAGGATAATGTGACTGAGTGGGATACCAGGTCATGGTGCCGGCGGCCTGGTTTCCCAGTGGGACAGCACTATAAAGTCGCCATGAGTGCGCACTGTCACAAGTCGGTACCCATCCTGATATGACCTTAGATGTTGCTAGGATGTAAAACAACAACAAACAAACACACTGCGGGACGGGTTCGCCTCAGAAGGCGGGTTTAGGGAGGTGGACTGTGTGAACATAGGTGTGTACATGTGTGTGCAGGTGTGTGCAGGTGTGTACAGTACTTGTCGCACTCATCTCTCTCCTCCACCACCCCTAACAGACGGGGTGGCCGAATGAGTTGAGCGTCCATTTCCTGTTTTGGTAAATCGTTGGATTCGAACCCTGGTCGAGTCAAACCAATGCCTTAAAAACTGATACTTTTCACATCCTAGCCAGGCGCTTGGCATTAATAGGATAAAGCAAGAATTAGTTAGTTCAATTTTAGAATAATGTGACTGAGTTGGATATCTGGTCATGGTGATGATGGCTTGGTCTTCTAGTGGGAAAGCACTATGAAGTCGCCATGAGTGCACACTGTCACAAGTCGGTACCTGTCCTGATATGACCTTAGATGTTGCTAGGACGTATGACCATAGATGTTGCCAGGACGTAAAATTCCCAACAACAAACCAACCAACATCAGGTCTGTACCCATCCTTATTTGACCCTAGCTGTTGCTAGGACACAAATCCCCCCCCCTCCCCCCCCCCCCCCCCCCCCCCCCAAAAACCCACCCCCAAACCCCACCCCAACAAGCAAACATCACTTCAGCAAATAGGCTTTCCATGCTGAGAGAATCAGATTTATTTGAGAAGGCATTTCCATGTTCACGCAGACGACAATTTTGAAAAGACATTAAATGTCGTCTGCTCTGAATGAAATAAGCAGTAAGCGACATTTCGCGCGCTATTCACTCAGTAAGTTAATAACTCGCACTGAGGGAGCCCGGTTACCTTGGCAACTGATGCTATTTTTGTCAGGGCAGACTATATTTTATGAAAAAAAGAAAGGCTGTTATTTCCTGGGTGTCGCATTGTGTTGGTAGCATGTGTGTTCATGATCCAGGAACATGAATCTGACCTACATTCTCCTCACGTGACTGGTCGAAGGGGCCCGTCACGTCACGTGATCCAGCAGAACGTGGCTGGCAGTTCAGGCTAAATGGGAACACCAAAAAACAAACATTGAGGATTTATTTCATGAACTCTATCACTGCAAACTGATTTTATGTAAACATGCCTTGATATTATGTGATTTGAACACTGTGGAGTGTATATGTTGAGGGGAAACATGTACACTTGTATTGTGGCTAAGGGATTTTAATCAACATAAGGTAGGAAAGGTAGGAGCGCCAATCCAAGGCCATCAACTGTGAGACACATTTTCGCAAGCGTTTACATAGCCTCGTGGGTCACCGCTGAACTTACTTACTTATTGGGGGGTTTGTGACCTAGCGGTCACTGGCTGCAGAACTGCAGCATTGATCTAGCCCCAGTCACACATACCCGGATCAGGGGCCCGGACGAGCCCCGGACCGCCATCCGGGGTGGTCCGGGGCGATCCGGGGTGATCCGTGACTCGTCCGTGGCTCGTCCGTGCCGATACCCCCTGATCCGTGGCTCGTCCGGCGCCGTCCGGGCTCAGCCCCGGATGTTTTAAAATGTTTAAAACATCCAGGGCGGTCTGGGGGATTTTGCGATCCGCGCTCAATCCGGCCTGATCCGGGGGTGGTCCCGGTATTTCGGGGGTGGTCCGGGGTGGACCGGGCCTGTCTGGGGGTGGTCCGGGGTCATTTTGAGCCACGGTTTGACCCGGACCATCCCCAGACTATCCAGGACTACCCCTGGCCTAGCCACGGACCACTCCCAGACTGCCCCCGTAAGACCGGGGGTGATCCGGGATAGTCCGGGGGTGGTCTGGGATAGTCCGGGGGTGGTCCGGCCGAGTCCGGGGCCGGTCCGGCCGAGTCCGGGGGCAGTCCGGGGGTGGTACGGGGCGGTCCGGGGCTCATCCGGGGCTCATCCGGGAAAGTGTGACTGTGAGGCAAAAATCGACAAAAACAGTTTTTTTATCTGTGGCGGTCCGGCACAGTCCGGGCCGTTGGTCCGTGGGTGGTCCGGCTCAAAATCCGGGGCTCGTCCGGCTATGTGTGACTGGGGCTTAAGCACCGCTGAACTTAGCGGTGAATCTTTTATCTACCCCCTCCCCGGCACCCGGCCGCACGCCAGAGGGGGAGCGCACTGCAGCGCCACCCAGCCGCACACCAGAGGGGGAGCGCACTGCAGCGCCACCCACACCCTCCAGGAAACCGCGTTTTGCACCAGCACACTGACACTGACCGGTTGGTTGGATGTTGGAGCTTTACGTCCTGGCAACATGTTAGGTAATATTAGGGCGGGGCGCTGACCGGGCGAGTAGGGATTGTATCCACGACACATGTTCGGGTATGACTGTTTTATCCCAGGCCGAGTCAAAGACTTGTCGATTTGATACTTGTTGCTACCTTACCTGGCGCTCGGTGTTTTTCGGATAAGGCAAGGATTGGGTGGTTTAGCGGCTGGATAATGCAGCTGAGTGAGGTATCACAGTATGACAGCACTATAAAGACACCATGAGTGTGTAATAGCGCAAGTTAGTACCTCAGATGTTGATATGACACAATGCAGAGCCCCCCCCCCCTCTCGATTACAAAATGTCCGTTATTAAATTTACTAAACAGGCATGACTTGATAGTTGGTTGGTTGTTGGAGTTTTATGTCCTGGCAACATCTACGGTCATATCAGGGTGGGTACTGACTTGTGCGAGTGCACACTCATGATGACTTTATAGTGCTGCCACACTAGGAGATCAGACCTCTGGCAGCATAACCCGACAGCCCACTCTGTCACATTATCCTGACACTGAGCTAACCAGTCCTTGCCCTATCCTAGTAATGCCGAGTGGTGGCTAGGAAGTTCTTCTTCTTACAATCCTATTTTTGTTTGTTAATTGCTCCATAATCATTTCATCACAAGAAAAGTGGAATTAGTGAGAATTAAAATTACCTTCACGTAAAAAGCTGTTATTTTAATTAACATTTTGGATTGGCGTTTATGGGGTTTTGCGCCTGAACTTTTTGTATTATATACGCCAACCATATATATCTATATATATATCTATATATATATATACCATCGTTACTAAATGCCAGCCCTCGTCCCAAAGATGCAGCCTCAGATTACCAAACATGGCGGGAAACAGACGGCATTAAGGTTGTATAGTCCAATAGTTTTGAGTTTCCGTCATTAAAAATAAGAAGATACACCTTATTACATATTATTTTGATCGTTATAAGATTGAAGTAGCCTTCATTTTAAATGGCTAACTTTGTAGATATTTGACCCAAGATGCAAGATTAATTTTGGCACATGTATAAAAACTCTAACAGTGGTTCCAGTAAATTGAGTTAATATTTCTTCTACGCAGCACCAAATGTTACATAAGTGCACCAGTACCTGAGGTGGATGTGTAGAAATAAATCTAGATAAGTGATGACCAGACGGGATTCGAACCCTGGTCGAGTCAAACCAATGACTTTAACAATTTATACTTGTCACTTCCTAGTCAGGTGCTCGGTATTATTCGGATAGGGCAAGGACCGGTTTCTTTGTTGTTTTATGTCCTAGCAATATCTAAGGTCATCTCAGGACGGGTACCGACTTGTTACAGTGCACACTGATGGCGACTTTATAGTGCTCCCCCACTGGAAGACCAGGCCGCCAGCACCATGACCTGATATCCCACTCAGTCACATTATTTTGACACTGAGCCAACCAGTCCTTGTCCTATCCTAATAATGCTGAGCGCCAGGCTAGGAAGCGACAAGTATCAATTTTTAAGTCAATGTTTTGACTCAACCAGGGTTCCAACCCACGATCTACCAATACGGGAAACGGACACTCTAACTCATTCGGCCATCCCGTCTGGTTGCAAGGACTGATTAGCTCAGTGTCAGGATAATGTGACTGTCTGGGATATGCAGGTATTGGGGTATGGGTATGCAGGTATTTCAATACCTCAGGGAGTTTGACGCACCTGACCTGCAGAGTTGTAAACCACTGCCTTCTGGTATAGATTCTTCACAGAAACTCTGGAACAACCACCATGTGTCCATGCGGGTCAAAGGCAAGATCTACTGTGCAATCGTGCTATCCACCCTACTATACGGAGCCAAGGCCTGGACAGTGTACAGACGACAGGTGAAAAAGCTGCATGCCTTCGTGATGCAACATCTGCATTCGATCATGAGGCTAACCTGGAAGGACAAAGTGACAAATAAGGAAATACTAGAATGGACAGGGCTGCCCTCGTCTCCGGTTCAAGGATACCATCAAGAGAAACCTGAAGCTGAGAGACATTAAGACTCACTCATGGACATCACTCTCACAACAGAGAGCTAAATGGAGAGCGACAGTCAAGTAATGAAAGCAGTCTTTGTCACATCAGGACCGACAGCGTGAGGTTGATGATGGGATATGAGGGCATGGTGCCAGTGACCTGGTCTCCCAATGGCTCAGCACTAATAAGTCACCATGAGTGCCCACTGACATAAGTCGCTACCTATCCAGGGCATACAACTTCACCAAGGAACCAATGCGGCCTGAGGTGAGACGTGTTCATATTCAGGTCGATTTGACTGAGCGCAGACGATTTTGTGTTTGCGCAGACGACTTTGTGTTTGCGCAGACGACAGGCTATTTATAGCTGGTGGTGAAGGGGCGTCTCACCCCGACCTCTGCAGGCCCCGGGGTCGACACTTGCGTCCCAATGCGTGAACGGAAACAATTTTAGTTTCTCACAAGGGCGGGGGGGGGGTGAGGGGTGAGGGGGGTCCCTCACAGATTGCCAATACATAGATTGGTTGGTTTGGTTGTTTTTCGTCCTGGTACAACATCTGAGGTCATCAATCAATCAATGGGTGCCGTCTTCTCGAAGAAGGTTGGCTGCAATGGACCTCCATCTCTTCCTGTCATTTGTTCCTCTCACGCATTCATATCAGGACAGGAAATGACTTGCGAGAGTGCGCACTCATGGCGATTTGATAATGCTGCCCCACGGGGAGACCAGGCCACCGGCACCATGACCTGATATCCTGCACAGTCACATTATCCTGAGCCAACCAGTCCTTGCTCTAAATCTAATAATACCGAGTGCCTGGCTAGGAAGCAACACATACCAATTTGTAAGTTATTGCTTTGGGTCGACAAGGGTTCGAACCCGTGGGTTCGAATCCAACAATCTACCAAAACGGGATGCTCAACTCATTCAGACATCGCGTCTGGACGCCAATGTATAGACGTGTACTTGAGAGTGACTAATGGTGCTGTCACATTACGACGCTTCGTGCCAACGTACGTCGACGTATGTGATTTTTTGCTGCTGTGTCGGGATACGTCTGTATGCATTATGCACGCTTAGGCACATGTTGGTATATGTCAATGTACGTCAACGTTCGTCGAGATACGGCGTTGCACGTCAGGGGCCAGCAAAGTTTTGTGCATGCTTAAAACTTTCAAAGTTCGACAACGTGTGGATGTTATGTCTGCCGTACATTATGTAAGCATTAGGCGTACATCGATGTACGGTAGACGTATGTTAGTCAAACATTGTTCACTATGTTGCACTATGTTGACCTACTTTAAGGCAGTGGGAATGTATAGTCCATGTACTGACAACGTATGGATAACGTATGCCTAACATATGTCTAACATACGTTTAGCATTTCTCCACTGTGTTTTGACGTATGTAATGTATGACGCATAGTTCTGGTGATCGAATAACGTATGTAACGTTCACCAGCGTTCTGTGAACGTACCATAAGCGTAATTCGAGCATTTTTCGCTGGGAGGTACGTTAGCCATATGTTGGTCATATGTTGGCCATACACTCTATATACGGTATGTATACATCCAACTTTGACCCCCATGCCCAAAAGTTAGATGCTTCTCGATGTAAAAAAGTGATTTTATGTGTTGGCGGCGTGCTGGCGAGATACGCCGTAATGTGACAGGGCCATAAAAGACTCAACCCTGACAAGTGACCTATATTTAACTCAGGGAACTCCTGGGGGAGTCCCTGTGGGAACCCCTGAGTTCATGGGGGAATCCATTGCGGGGGGGGGGGGGTGGTCTCAGAGGGAATCTCTGAAGGAAATCCCTGACGGATTCCCTGAGGGAGTCTGAGGGATTCCCCTCGGGGATCCTTGAGGGAAGCCCTGAGGGATTCCCCGAGAAAGTCCCTGCGGAGAATACCCGAGAGTCCCTGAGGGAATCACTGGGGGGAATCCCTGTCACTGTAGACGTGCCAAAAGGAATTTTCCTTACTTCCTTCCAACAAAATTGAAAGCGAAGTCAAAGAAAATGTGAAAATATTGTAAAAGTCTAATTTCAGCACTACACACATGCTATGTTAATTATCCAATAGACTTACCTGTATGTATTACTAAGGTTCTTACGAACTCGAAGACAATGTGAGGGACTCAACCCACCCTCCCCACACTTATACTGGAATTAAACTCTAATATGATCACACCAGTGGTTGAATAGCTGGGGTTACAATCGGACAATTAGTTTATTATTCCATATGTGCTTATTAAAACTGATTCCTCTCAGGCTGGCCAGCGCGATTTATAGCCTCTCCCTTGATCCTTGCCTTGGTGTTCATGCGATTCGGAGAAACCTTAGTAATCCTTCCACTCCCCGGTATGTCTAGTGTAACAAAGATATACATACTCCTTAATATAATCCATATAAAAAGAGGAAATGACTGAGCAGGGATGTAAGGCGAACACGATTAATTCTATTAAATGCATGATACATGGAAATCCTCTCATGAGAGCATTTTGTAAATGTTGGGCTTCTTTCTGTTTGGGCCTTACAATCCAGTCATGAACGCATTGCATCAGTTTTAAAATCACATTAGTGCTTATTTGACAGTTTGTTGAGTCTTCCAAATGATTCAGTTGGGGGCCATCGCTAAACGGAACACACTTGTAAAACTGACATGCGCAACAGGTGTCAAGAGGGGCAACCTTAGTCTCCTCTCACAGTTCACCTGCTAGAGCAAATATAAAGTGTCGGTGGAAGTGACAATTTGCATACTTGTCCCCATACTAGCCTGTTGCATACTAGCCTGGATAGGGCAAGGATTCGCTAACTCATTATCAGGATAATGTGACTGAGAGGGATATCAGGTCATGGTGTTGGCAGCGTGATCTCCCAGTGGAGCAGCACTATAAAGTCACCATGAGCGTGCACTGTCACAAGTCGATATCTGTCCTGATGTGATCTTGGATGTTGCTAGGATGTAAATCCCCAACAAGTAAACAGACGACACATCTTTGTGACCTTGGGTGTTTCCCTCTACCTCCACCCCACCCATGCTCGACCAACTTCTACCAACTCACCCACTGCTAATCCACTAATGGCCCTGTCACATTACGATGCATCGCGCAAGCGCGTGGCCAACGGCTAAAATGACTTTCAAATGTCGAGATGCATTAAACATTTTGGCGCCGGGGGGGCGGGAGGGGGCAAAGTTGGACATATACATACTCTATACGCAACGTAGTAGAGCTGTATGGCCCATGTATGGCTAATGTGCCCCAGGCGAAAAACGCTCACCATACGCTCACGGTACGCTCGCAGAATGGCAGTGAACTTGATATACGTAATTTGATCGGCATAGATACGCCTTATATGTTACATACGTCCAGACACGGTGAAGAAACACAAAACGTACGTTAGACATATGTTTGACATACGTTATCCATATGTTGTCGATACATTGTCAATATGCGGACTGTACATTTCCGCTGGCTTTCCATCCGACTGACGTAGGTCAATATAGTGCTATGTAATGAATAACGTTTGTCTAACGTACGTCTAACGTACATCAATGTATGTCTAACATATACATAACATATGCCCAACGTAAAAGCCACACCTTGTGGAACGTCGAAAGTTTTGGCATGCACAGAACTTTCACGACCCCTTAACGAGTGATGCCGTATAACAATGAATATCGACGTACATCGACGTATACCAACGTATGCACAATGAACGCATAATGTTTGAGTAACGCATATTGACATACACCAACGTATTGGCGCAAAATCACCTGCGTCAGCTTGCGCGATGCATAGTAGTGTGACAGGGCTATAACCCACGACAAACCCGCCCCTTCCTCCATACCAACTGACGCGCCTCCACAAATTAAGTTCCCGCTCAGATTTAGTCGGTTACGTGACCACCAGTCTCCAGCATGCAAAGCAAACAATTAAATGAATAAATGGAAGCCGATAGCGTGCAACATGAGGCTCTCTCCTTCATTCACCATCCCATTACCAACATTTATCTTTGTTAAAGAATCGCACCAGACCGGGTGGCCGAATGAGTTGAGCATCTGTCTCCTGTTTTGGGAGATCTGGGGATCTGAACCCATGGGTTTAAACCCATTTCGAGTCAAACCAATGACTTAAAAATTGATACTTGTCGCTTTCTAGCCAGACGCTCGGCATTATTAGGATAGGGCAAGGATTGGTTGGCTCAGTGTCAGGATAATGTGACTGAGTGGGATATCGGGTCATGGTGCTGAGGGCTGATTTCCCAGTCAGTCAGCACTATAAAGTCGCCATGAGTGCACGCTGTCACAAGTCGGTACCCGTCCTGATATGACCTTAGATGTTGCTAGGATGTAAAACAACAAACGAACAAACATTAAAGAATATATACCACACATGACCAGAATTCCAGTGCTTCGATCCTGACAAACTATGTATCCTGATGAATACAATATTCACTCTATGCTGGATATAGTGGTATAACATATTCACAAAAAGCACGGTTAAATACGACTGTTCATCTTGTACATATCTCCAAAGCACCCATTCCCTTGCAGTTAATCAGCACCCAACCATGCCTAAGTGCCACATTATCTGGGTCATTCAGAATCTTCACAAAGTCTCAACAGCCTACGCCATGGAGATCAATGCGCAGAAGACGAAGCTGATGACAAACAAGGCGAGTGGCGTCAAACCCACAGATCAAAGCGAATCGACAGAGGCTTGTGACAGTCACAAGCTGCAAATACCTGCACTCAGTTAAAACTGATGAGGGTTCCAAGCCTGAGATACTCTCTAGGATAGTAGAATAGTAGGATAGCACAGACAGCAGCAGCATTGACAAAGCTGAAACCAGTATGGATTGGCAAGAGTAGTTGTTTCAGCTCCAGGATACTACTGATGAGTACGTACAGGTGTACGCACGTACACATGTATGCGTACAAGTACATGCATATGCATGTACACTTTTATGCATATATATACACATGTACATACATATGTATGTATGTATGTATGTATGCACATACACACATACACACATACATACAGATGCATGTACCCATTTATGTACACACGTAAACACATATGTATGCATGTATGCACATACACACACACATGCATATGCATATACGCTTGTATGCATGTATGTACACATGTACACACATATGTATTTATGTATGTACACACATACATACATACATACATACATACATACATACAGATGCATGTACACATGTATGCATGTATGTAAACATGTACACACATATGTATGCATATATGCACATACACACATGCATGCATATGCATGTACACATTTATGTACACACATACACGCATATGTATGTATGGAAATACACACATACTTGCATATGGATGTACAGATGTATGCATGTACATACACACATGTACACATATGTACATATGTACACACCTACACACATACATGCATATGGATGTACAGATGTATGCATGTACATACACACATGCACACATATGTATATATGTCCACACATACACATATACATGCATATGCATGCACACATATATGCATGTATGTACACACATAGTATCCATACATACATATCTATGTATGTACACACATACACACATACATAAGTATGCATGTACACACATACATATGTGTGTACACACATATACACATACACACATGCATGTACACATGTATCCATGTATGCACATACACCCATACACACATGCGCACATGCTTGTACATACACACATACTCACATACACATATGCCCATACACCCATATACATACACACATAAACAAATGCACACATACACATATGCATGTATGCATATACACATACATATGCACACACATACCCACATGCACACATACACAAATATGCACATACACACATATGCATGCCCATCCACATGCACATACACACATACACATACACACATACACACACGTAAACATACACATATGCACATACACACATATGCATGCACATATACATGCACATACACATACACGACCGCACGTACACATACACACGTACACGTACGCACGTACACATACACACGTACACGTACGCACGTACACACGGATGGCGCAGACGGAAGGTGGCTAATTAGGGTGTAATTAACTCTCCTTAACCCCGTTCTGGGACTACGCTGATTCGGTCTGCATGGCCTGCCACGATGAAAGCTTCACGACACAGATCGGACAGCTCGGGGAGCGCGCTGGATGGACTAGGCGTTAGAGTGCCCGCCTCCTATGCGGAAGATCGTCGGTTCGAACTCCGGCAGAGTCGAACCAAAAGCTTAGAAAACCGATTTTTGTCAGTGCCCAGCCTGGCGTTCGGTATCTCTAGCAGAGCGAACTGACTGGGTGGCGCATCGTTGTGATAATGTGACTGAGTGGGATATTCTGTCAACCAGTGTCAAGGAAATTTATATTATATTGCCCCCAACCACACTGGAATAGTTTTATACTCAAGCAATATTACTTCAGAATAAAAATGGCAGGGGCAATTTTATATGGGTATAATGTTGCGTCCACGGTATAACTTACTATAAGTATAACTAGTATAAGGCTACTACTCCCTATGGATGTCGGACACGCAATGCACAGGACACGAACCCGCGCCCTGCTGGCACATTTAGTTTGTAACTTGTGATTGGCGATTTCACACCATGGTTTCAATTAGGAGGATGAGGTTTCCCTTGACAACCGCAACACTCTCCATGCAAGTATTTCATATCATGAAAGCTTTATCGATGTCTCAAAGTGCTTTTAGCTCCCACCTAGCCGTTTACACGGATGGGTCAAAGACAGACAACAGAGTCTCTGCGGCAGCAATTGTCCACGGACGTGAATTAGGTACGCGTATTCCAGATCAGAGTTCCATCTTTACTGCTGAGGCACGAGCACTCCTACTCATGTTAGAGTCCATCGAAACCTCAGCCAGTCATAAATTCATCATTTTCACTGGCTCTTTTCCCTGCCTTCAGGCTTTAAACAATAGGAAACTGGGCCACCCAATACTACTTAAAGTACTCATTAAACTAAACTCTCTTTCAATAGCAAAATTTGACATTCACCTATGTTGGGTGCCCAGTGATGTGGGTATCCCAGGAAATGAGAGAGCAGATCAAGCAGCCACTCGAGCCCTGACGCTCCTTTGGAACACTGTCATATTCCCCACTCTGATCTGAAACCTACCATTCAAAAATACATCTGGAACCTATGGCAGATCGAATGGGATGAACACCCAAACAACAAACTCCATAGAATTACCCCCTCTGTGAACGGACTGCCGTAGGGTCGCCTGGAAGGGCGACACGACCAGGTTGTTTTAACAAGATGCCATATTGGCCACTCATGGCTAACACACATTTTTCTGCTCAAGGGGACCCTCCCCCTGAATGTATAGGATATCAGTCCCCACTGACATTAAAACACACTTTATTAAACTGTGTGGATTTCATGGACCTGCACCAACAATTTTACACTGCAAACAACATGCATGACCTTTTTACTAAAATAAAACAAGAAAACATTTTAGCCTTTTTGAGGGCAGCTGGTGTGTACCACCTCATATAGGTTTTCTTTTGTTGTTGAAGATTTATACTGCCTATCATGGATAAGCCTGAATAGGCTTGTTTTCACCATTAGACAGTTTGTCGATACAAAGCCTGAGCCTACACTTTTACCGACCCAAGGGATTTTTAACCTCCCACACCACATAGACATGGTATGAGAGCAACTGGCCTTTGATGACACTGTAAGTTATACACAGCGGTGGAAATCCAAATTGGCAGCGGTGGGGGCACAGGGAATTGAACCACTGACCTTCAGATTAGGAGTCCGACCTAGAAAAAAGTCAGACACTCTAACCACTCCGCCGCAGAACACCACAAACAAATTTCATCAGTGAATAATACTATCATTTAGACTTTTATTTAGCTTGACCAGAAACTATATGATTGTGAGTTTACAAATTTCATGAGTGTCCATTGACACAAAATTGATTGTATGCTTTTACATGTAAAAGCGATGGTTTGAACAAAAACAAACATTTCTCACTGTGAATATGGCCTATGCTGCCGACATGGCATAAAGCAACCACCAATCAATCAACCAATCAACCATGCAGCTATTTGATTTGTTAAACAGAAAAACAATGCATAGTTGTATTGGAGCATATAAAAGAAAACATGTTGTGATGAATTTATTTACCATGTCCATAACGGATAGCTGTTTTAACCCTTGTTCTCACCGCTGCACATCACTAGTTTAATTTGATTCAAATCTTTTGAATATAGTTTTGCATAATAATTTCGGTTTCGCTGTTGTTTCTTTTCACAGATTGTAACGCTTTGTAGATTGCAAATACTTTTACCTTACTTGATATAAGTCAATTTACCACTAATTTTGTGTATGCATTTCTATTGTAACTTGTTAATTTAATTAATTGCTAGTAATGCCTTACGCTCTAATCGTGCAGTTAAACAGACATTTAGACAGGTTTACATAGTTACTTGTGTGTGTCCTACTAAGGAAATATATTGCGTCAGCCAGCATTTTGCCTGTGAACATTGGAATCATGCCATGTACTAGATAAAAGATTCACCCGGTACTTGTAGTACACGGGTGAAGACCCTCCTTATATAAATACGGGCGAAAATAGCGTTAGTATGGAACAACAAGTAGAATGCCTGGCACCAGTGTCAAATGGTTACTTATATCAGAACAGAATTGGTGAATGAGAGAGAATGCAAAAAGACAAGATGAACGCCGTCGATTTCACTTTTAAATCTGATTAAACTAGATATTATATTATATTTTTCAACTCAAAGGTAGCGGGCTATCAATAAGACATATGTAAAGAATAAATGTTGCTTCTTAGATTGTGAAATTAGGCTCTCAATTCATTCACCCATTTTTTCGACAGCTTTTACATAGGGTTGGTTTGCACCCCTACTGCAGCAGTATGGGGTGAATCTTGTATTTAGCCGTGTACCTGCTCCTAAGGTAGCACTGACTACCACCACCAAGCAACACCTGCCCGCATACACCACCACACCACCACCACACCACCACTACACCACCACCACTACACCACCACCACACCACCACCACCACACCACCACCACCACACCACCACCTCCACCACCACCAAGCAGCACCTGCCCGCATACACCACCACCACACCACCACAGCACCACCACAGCACCACCACCACAAAGCAGCACCTGCCCACAATCCTTACTGGAGGTACTTGGCTAAGGGAGCAAATCCTAAACAGAAAACCATGTCACTGTGGCAGCATTAAGGGCGGTTGATGTATGGAACTCCCAACATCTTCCAACCAGCCACTGCAGGGACAAATAGTTTTGCGCCTGTCTGGACATGTTCTTGCCGGTGTGAAACTGCTATTTTACCTCGGTAAACAGCCTCAGGCTAGCCTCAGGCTAGGGAGAGGTAAGCACGTCCGGTACCAGCAATTAGCATATACAACTCACGACTGGATAACGTGTCGTTGGTTTGCTCCGGCAAAATTAGTCTACATACAAGCAAATACGCAGTAAGTATAATAAAAACTGTGGTTAGCTTAATTATGATGCATTAGAGCATCAATATGAAAGCTACTGAGGAAGTACGGATGCCCAGAGAAGTTCACAACTATGATCGAGGCTCTACATACAGGAATGATGGCGAACGTTAGTGCTGGAGGGGAAGTCTCGGAATCGTTTGGGGTTACCAATGGGGCAAGCAAGGTTGTGTACTGGCCCCCACGCTCTTCTCCATCTTCCTATCAGCAATGCTAGACGAGGCTTTCCGAGACATGGGGGATGGCATCTATATACAGTCCAGACAGAGCGCTGACCTATTCAATGTCGCACACTTCAGAGCGAAGACCAAGACTACTCAGATACTGGTGAGAGAGCTACTATTCGCAGATGACAGTGCACTGGTTGCCCACTCTGCTGAAGAGACCCAGAAAATAGTGGACGCTTTCTCCGATGCATCAAAGAAGTTTGGCCTGAAAATTAACATCAAGAAGACGGAGGTGCTGTACCAACCCAACTCTACAAGAACCCGAGAGGAGGAGATCATGGTTGACGGAAACAAGCTGAACTCTGTTCCGGAATTCACCTATCTCGGATGCACAATATCAAGTGATGGACGCATTGATGCTGAGATACAGAGGAGGATGGCCAAGGCTAGCGCATCTTTCGGCCGACTACGCCAGAGACTCTGGAACAACCACCATGTGTCCATTCGGGTCAAAGGTAAGATCTACCGCGCAATCGTGCTATCCACCCTACTATACGGAGCCGAGGCCTGGACAGTGTACAGACAGCAGGTGAAAAAGCTGCATGCCTTCATGATGCGACATCTGCGTTCAATCATGAGGCTAACCTGGAAGGACAAAGTGACGAATAAGGAAATACTCGAACGGATGGGGCTGCCCTCTATGGAAGATCTTCTGATCAAAAAGAATCTCCGGTGGACTGGACACCTCATGAGGATGTCATCAGACAGGCTACCAAAGCAGATCCTCTATTCTCAACTGTCTTTTGGCTACAGAAAGAGAGGGCGCCCCCGTCTCCGGTTCAAAGATACCATCAAGAGAAACCTGAAGCTGAGAGACATTAAGACCGACTCATGGACACAACTCTCACAGCAGAGAGCTAAATGGAGAGCGGCAGTCAAGTAATGAAAGCAGTCTTTGTCGCATCGCGACCGACAGCATGATGATGATGCATTAGAGCATCAATATGGAAAGTTTAGACTTTCGTTGGTCCAATTTGGACGAGTTATTTGGTTATAAACAACCAAGGATAGAACACTCGAGTGGGTTTCGCGAAGGAACCAAACCGGTCATTAGCGGTTATGTCAACACCCGGGTCACCGTGTGACTATGGGTAGAGATGTGGGTTTCGCCCTATCTCATGTGGAAATTCTCTCGTACTCTAATAGAGAGTAATGTTGGAGATGCTCCTGGGTTTCTTTTATAGACTCCCCTAGACAAAACTTTTTCAGGCGTTTCTCCGAGTTTCGTAGCATTTTCTCCAACTTGTTGACGTAGTAGTCACAGGTGGGAGAAGTGTGCGGAACAGAGGGATGGGCGGGCCGATACACTGGTCCCGACCCCGCGTAAGGTTTGGGCTTGACCCACAACCCACGCACAAATTTAGCTTATTACGCCTGTGTTATAACGGTATAAACACGTTCTTTAACACCAATAGATGTCCAAATGAGTTTGAAACAACCATATTGTGACATATATATATACCGGGACTGATCAAAAATGTTTGTTTCAGTTCCCGATGGCCACGAAGCGGAGTAAGCGCGGTGCAGCAGCAGCCGAGGGGCGTGTTCCGAGTGGAGTGGACGAGGAGTACGACTCCTCACCCGTGTTGTCGGCAGGGCCGTCGACACAGCCCCGGGCGCATATCCTCTCCGACCCGGACGAGGACGCAGTGCCTGATGTGCCTGCGCCTCCAGATTGGGAGGCTCGCTTTGCAAGATTGGAAAGCCACATCTTGACTGCCAAATCGCCTGTGTCTCGGAAGCGGCGTAGGCCGAGTGTCCAAGAGGATTCATTTGAGGATTTCTTGGACACAGACTCGGCGGTGGAGCTTAAGGCTCCTCCTCCTCCTTCTCCTAAACGGAGGAAGAAGAAGAAACAGGTGATTTCTTCGGGTGATGAATTCACCAAGGAGCGGGCAGAGACTGGTTTTCGCAAAAAGCGGAAGACTAAGTCCAAAAAGAAGAAGAGGAAGAGGAAATATTCTTCTTCTGATTCGTCCACTGAGTCTACTTCTACGGAATCAGACTCAGACACCATATATGAAGGGGTCTATGCGGACATTGGCACTAAAGTGGCTAAGAAGGTGGAGAAGCCAAAGGCTAAGCGGGTTAAAACCACTACGCTTATGCGCGAGACCGTGAATGGTCATTTTCGCACGTTCAAACCGGCGGAGGTTATCTCCAAGTTAGGAGATGAGTTAACAGGCATAAAGGGTGTTCCCAACTCCATCATTAAAGAAATGGATCGGGATGTCAATATGACGGATGACCGTAAGAAGTTTGAGGATGTGTTGCACACAGTGCATAAGGCAGTGTTGGCTACCCTAACAGCTATTGTTCCTGTGGCTAATAGGATGCAGAGTGAAAATAAGTTCTCGTCTTTGGCTAAGACAATGGACAAAGGCATTGCAGTGCTAGCGGCGGCAGGTAATTACCTGTCGTTTCGAAGATATGAAAATGTCTTCAAGTCAGTTTGCACAGATGCTGGCAAAGAAGTGGCTCGCTCTAAGAAGGTTACCGATAATGAGGGGAAGGAGTTTACGCTCTATCTTGCTCCAGAGCCGATTAAAGGGAAACCTTTAGATAATACCAAGATGTTTGGCGGTCAACTACAATACCTCTATAAAGAGGTAGAGACTGCAGCCAAGAGTGGCAAAAACATGGATGGCAAGAAGAAACAGGAAGTTCCTCGTTTCAAAAAGTCACGAGGGGATTTTCGTCCACGACGGTTCACCAGAGGAACCAGACCGAGTTCAAACTTCGGTCAAGGGTTTCGGGGCCGGGGCGCTCGCCCAGGCTGGACCGACAACACCGCACGGCCAATAGGCCGAGGGTTCAACTCGTCGAGACCTTTCCCCAGGGGCGGGTCCAAGTAGAGGTCCAAACACAAACTTTACAAGTCCCTGCAGCCTCTAAAAACACACAAACTGTAAGCAACTTTGTGGCTGGTAATATTAGTAATCATATTTCTGAGTGGCACAAAATTACTAGTGACCAAGAAATTATAGAAATAGTTAGGGGTGTTCAAATTCCCTTTACACAAATTCCTGTACAAAGTATAATACCTTTTCCATATAACATTCAACCAGTTGAACGAGACGCACTAACTAAACAGGTACATAAATTCTTTGAGAAAGGAATTATACAAAAAGTGACACACTGTTCAGGACAGTTTATTTCAAACATTTTCTCGAGACCGAAGCCTAATGGTGATGTTCGAATGATCCTGGATTTAACAATCCTTAATAAAAGGGTGGAATATCGACATTTTAAAATGTTCTCTCTAGATACGGCACGAGATCTGATTACACCAGATGCGTGGATGGCTAGTGTTGATTTACAGGATGCATATTATACGCTTCCCATAATGGAACAATACCGAAAATTTCTTCGATTTATTTGGGATAACCAACTCTATGAGTTTACCTGTATGCCGAATGGCTTAGCTTGTGCGCCACGTTTATTTACTAAATTGCTTAAACCTGTTTTCTCGGTAATGGCGAGGAAGGGTCATATAATGTTTCCATACATAGATGATTCTTTTATTATAGCATCAACACAAATTGGTTGTGTGAATGCAGTTTTGGATTTATGTGCATTACTCACTAAATTGGGGTTTTATGTACATCAACAAAAGTCAGTGTTTAAACCAACAAAACAACTCAAATGTTTAGGGTTTATTCTGGATACACAGTCCCTTACAGTGTCGATAACAGAACAAAAACTAATTAAGTTTATGACTACAGCGACTCAGCTTATTAAGTTATCAAAGCCAAAAATTAGACAGGTTGCTGTTCTTATTGGCATAATGACCTCATATGCACCTGCTGTGTTATATGGGAAGGCCCATATTAAGTCGCTAGAAATAGATAAAAATTTAGCGTTAACACGAACTAAAGGCAATTTTGAGCGAAAGATGTTTATTTCGCAAGAAGGGTTACAGGATATTGGATGGTGGATGCAACATATAGCAAGTTCACCAAATCCAATCCGCATGGCGGAACCTAATACAGTAATTACTACTGATGCTTCGTTAGAAGGTTGGGGAGCTCATCGAGATGGGGTCACAACAGGAGGTAGATGGCTTGATGATGAAAAATCAGACTATATTAATGCACTAGAATTGCGTGCTATTTATCTGGGCTTACGTAGTTTAGTAAAGATAAATAAATCACAGGTTAGAATACTAACTGATAATACTACTGCCATGGCATATATTCGTAACATGGGTGGAACCAAATCAAAGTCTTGCAATCAGTTATCTAAACTGATTTGGAACTGGGCACAGGCTCAACAAGTCTGGCTGACTGTAGCGCATATTCCAGGGTCACAAAATACACTTGCAGATTATAAAAGTAGAAATTTCCATGACCATTTAGAGTGGTCTCTCTCTACACATTTGTTTAACTTCGTTTGTGAAAAATGGGGTACACCTGAAGTTGACTTATTTGCATCACGAAATAATAACAAGTTACCCTGTTATGTTTCTTGGCATCCTGAACCGGATGCTTGGAAAGTAGATGCGTTTGCTATTACCTGGGAAAATAATTATTTTTATATTTTCCCACCATTTAGCATTATCAGCCGAGTAGTGAGAAAAATCGGCTTGGAAGGGACACATGCGATACTGGTGGTGCCCGATTGGGACACGCAACCTTGGCTGCCAGCAGTTTCACAACTGGCAAAAGATCGTATACGATTCCCAAGAAAACTCGGGAATCTGACGCACCACGGACCGCTAGTGGTTCACGGCGACGTGTCAACGACGCCCCTATTGGCATTCCTTTTCTAAGGAAGCAGCTACAGCAATTTGGATTGGACAGAATTACTGAGGATAGGATAGTATCGGATGCCTGGAGGCCAGGAACTGTCAAAATGTATACAACCTATTTAAAGAAATGGGGTGTACATTGTTTGTTAATGAAAGTTAAGCCAACAAATCCAAAGATTTCACAAGTAGCTCGGTTTCTTCGTTCTCTAGAGGATGAAGGACTTTCCTTTGGATCGATTAATGCGGCGAGGTGTGCGTTATCAATTATATTACCTAGAATTGATGGCGAAACAGTTGGAAAACATTATGTTCTTTGTTATTTACTTCGTTCAATTTATCAAAGGAATCCTCCAAAACCAAAGTATAGTCGGTTTTGGGATGTTTCTATAGTATTTAAGTTGTTTCAGGCTTGGCCTCACAACTCGTGGTTAGATATAAAACAGTTAGGTTTTAAGGTCGCGGTCCTGTTATTGTTAGTAACCGGACACAGAGGACAGACGATTGTTGCTTTATCCTTAACTGGATTAGAAATAGACAAGGAACAAGCTACGTTTGATTTAGAAAAATTGCTTAAATCGAACACGTTAGGTGACCCTTTATCAACGGTTCACTTAGACTGTTTTCCGAATGATCGGAAATTATGTGTTGTGTCGGCCATACGGGCTTATATATACAAGACAAAGGATTTACGTGCATCACAACAACTATTAGTGAGCTTTATAAAGCCACATAAGGCGATTTCACGAGACACACTTGCCAGATGGACAATTACGGTGTTGAAATTGGCTGGAGTGGATACGGAGTAAATACTCTTCCCACTCAACTAGAGGAGCCATGGTCTCCAAGGCACGGGTGCTTGGTATTTCTGTGAAAAGAATACTAGCGCATGCAGGCTGGAAGACGGCTAAGTCGTTTGCAAAACATTATAATAAACGACTAGAAAAGCCTACCGGCGTTGCAAAGCGTCTTCTCGCCAACTAACAAGAATAGGTGAGAACAAAAATTTAGAATGTTATAATAATAAGAAAGAATGATATTAAGGATAAAAATGAATTATGTAAAGGTCTCCCTAGCCTGAGGCTAGCCTGAGGCTGTTTACCGAGGTAAAATAGTATAGTTATACGAGTCTTACCTTGGTACAGATGATGGATAACTGTTGTTTTACCGAGGTATAAGCCTCGGATAGATGTGGGCTAGGGCCCTCCCGCCACACCCTGCCACATCTATTCCGTTGGTGTACCTTTTCGGTAAAGTAATAGTATCCATTGTTTGAAAGTCATTTTTATCCTCAATAAGTAGGTTAAGATTGCTGGTACCGGACGTGCTTACCTCTCCCTAGCCCACATCTATCCGAGGCTTATACCTCGGTAAAACAACAGTTATCCATCATCTGTACCAAGGTAAGACTCGTATAACTATACTATTTGCTCCCCGAGAGAGTGCGGCTGGTAACTTGCAAAAGCCAGCAGCACTTCAACACTTTTGCAGGCAGCTTTCATGAAATCTACAACCGCACAAAGCACCATACCGGAGAGCGGCAGTCAAGTAATGAAAGCAGTCTTTGTCGCATCGCGACCGACAGCATGATGATGATGATGATGATGATGATGACCTGCTCCTATAGGATCACACTGGTCATGACTTTGTACTTAACCTGTTGGTGGGGTGGTGAGGTGGTACGGTGGAGGGGTGGTGGGGTGGTGAGTGGAGGGTTGGTGGGGTGGTGGGTGGAGGGTGGGGGTGGTGGGTGGAGGGTTGGTGGGGTGGTGAGTGGTGTGGTGCAGGTAGGTTGGTGAGGTGGTGGGGTGATGGGGTGGTGTGGGCACGCAGTGGGCGGGGCTCTAGACGGCTGTGGGCGGGCTATGGGCGGGCTGTGGGCGGGCCTTATGGCGGGCTATGGGCGGGCTGTGGGCGGGCCTCTAGGCGGCTGTGGGCGGGCTGTGGGCGGGCCTCTAGGCAGCTATGGGCGGTGCTGTGGGCGGGCTGTGGGCGGGGCTATGGGCGTGCTGTGGGCGGGCCTCTAGGCGGCTATGGGCGGTGCTATGGGCGTGCTGTGGGCGGGGCTCTAGACAGCTGTGGGCGGCTGTGGTAGGGCTGGGCGGGGCTGTGGGCGGGCTGTGGGCGGGCCTCTAGGCGGCTGGGCGGGCTGTGGGCGGGCTGTGGGCGGGCTCTAGGCGGCTGTGGGCGGGGCTGTGGGCGGGCCTCTAGGCGGCTGGGCGGGGCTTAGACGGCTGTGGGAGGGGCTATGGGCGGGCTGTGGGCGGGCCTCTAGGCGGCTGTGGGCGGGCTGTGGGCTCTAGGCGGCTATGGGCGGGGCTCGGCTGTGGGCGGGGCTATGGCGGGCTGTGGCGGGCCTCTAGCGGCTGTGGCGGGCTGTGGGCGGGAGGCCTATGGGCGGGCTAGGGGCGGCTATGGGCGGGCTGTGGAGGCCTCTAGGCGGCTGTGGGCGGCGGGCGGGCTGTGGGCGGGCCTCTAGGGCTGTGGCGGGCTGTGGGCGGGCTGTGGGGGGGCGGCGGCTTGGTGGGCCGGTGCTGTGGGCGGGCTGTGGGCGGGGCTGTGGGCGGGCTGTGGGCGGGCCTCTAGGCGGCTATGGGCGGGGCTCTAGGCGGCTGTGGGCGGGGCTATGGGCGTGCTGTGGGCGGGGCTCTAGACGGCTGTGGGAGGGGCTATGGGCGGGCTATGGGCGGGCCTCTAGGCGGCTATGGGCGGGCTGTGGGCGGGCCTCTAGGCGGCTGTGGGCGGGCTGTGGGCGGGCTGTCGCTCCTCCGGGCTGGAAGACACCCCGGGAGTTCCGGGAGCCGGGCCGCTGACTGCACGCACCCGGAGCAGCAGGCACCTGCCACGTGACCACTGACTCCAGCACCAGTCTGTCCACCCGCCTCCAGCCCCAGGAGGAGAGCCGAGAACCCCCGGCACCAGGAGGAGAGCCGAGAGCCCCCCGGCCCCAGGAGGAGAGCCGATAGCCCCCGGCACCAGGAGGAGAGCCGAGAACCCCCGGCACCAGGAGGAGAGCCAATAGCCCCCGGCACCAGGAGGAGAGCCGATAGCCCCCGGCACCAGGAGGAGAGCCGATAGCCCCCGGCACCAGGAGGAGAGCGCCCAGCGGGCTGCAGCGACCCCCGGAGTCTCCTCCGTGTGCACAGCGCCCAACCCGCCGGGAGGCGAGCATTCCCCGCCCCGGAGGTCCGACCCCAGCGTGCAGCGCGCGGCGGTGGTGGCGCTGGTGGTGGTGGTGCTAGTAGTGGTAGTGGCAGCGGCGGCAGTGGCTATTTGTTAATTGGGGCACCGTAAGGGGGCGCCACCACGCGGCGGGAGGTGGTCGACTTGCGGCACAGTGTCGTAACGCACTGGGACGCGCCGGGATACGGGGCGTGGCACCGGGAGCCAGACTGAGACCTCGCCTCTCCTCCTGCTACTGCCTCTACTGCTTCTACAACACTATTACATCTACTGCCTCTACTGCCTGTACTGCACTACTGTCTCTACAATACTACTGTTGTTACAACACTATTATCTCTACTGCCTCGACAATACTACTGCCTCTACTGCACTACTGCACCACTGCCTCTACAACACTACTGCCTCTACTGCCTCTACAATACGACTGCCTCTACTCTACCACTGCCTTCAGAGCTACTCCGTCATTGCTACTGCTGCTACTACTTTACTACTACTGAGAACGAGATGGAATATATTGCAGCGACTGTCAACTCGTTAGAGGATGCTCTTTCTTAATAGTGGTACGACTTTACTGCTGTTGTCAGCTGGTGGGGATATACTACTGATACTACATGTTTGTTTGTTTGTTGTTGTTTTACGTCCTAGCAACATCTGATACTACCACAGATATACTGCCACTGTGGTAGAGTTGCAACTTAGTGTTACTTTCTGTTTCCGGTACTGACCTAATACTACCGTGAACTAGTTGGAACACACTGCTACTGCTCTACTGCTACTGTATACTAGTTGGAACACACTGCTACTGCTCTACTGCTACTGTATACTAGTTGGAACATACTGCTACTGCCCTACTGCCACTGTGGATACAGTAAAACAGTAGAGTATCACCACCACTGTTTGAAGGAGTTGAAACAGTTCACCACTGCTGCTCGGATTGCGACGACTAACTCGTACCGGCAACAACCACCGCCCACCCACCCACCAAGTAACTCCTCCCCGGCCCCTCCCCTTCACACACATACATAGCAGCACGCTGGGACCAGAGACCAGCTGGCTGTAGTTATATAGCAGAACGCTGGGACCCAGCGACCAGCCGGCTGTAGTTATATAGCAGCACGCTGGGACCAGGCAACCCGTGGCTGTAGTTATATAGCAGCACGCTGGGACCAGGCGACCAACCGACTGTAGTTATATAGCAGCACGCTGGGACCCAGTGACCAGTCAATTGTAGTTATATAGCAGCACGCTGGTACCAGGCAACCAGTGGCTGTAGTTATATAGCAGCACGCTGGGACCAGGCGACCAGCTGACTGTAGTTATATAGCAGCACGCTGGGACCCAGCGACCAGCTGGCTGTAGTTATATAGCAGAACGCTGGGACCCAGCGACCAGCCGGCTGTAGTTATATAGCAGCACGCTGGGACCAGGCGACCCATGGCTGTAGTTATATAGCAGCACGCTGGGACCAGGCGGCCAGCCGACTGTAGTTATGTAGCAGCACGCTGGGACCAGGCGACCAGCCGACTGTAGTTATATAGCAGCACGCTGGGACCAGGCGACCAGCCGACTGTAGTTATATAGCAGCACGCTGGGACCCAGCGACCAGCTGGCTGTAGTTATATAGCAGCACGCTGGGACCAGGCGACTAGCCGTCTGTAGTTATATAGCAGCACACCAGGACCCAGCAACCAGTAGGCTGTAGTTATATAGCAGCACGCTGGGACCCAGGCACCAGCCGGCTGTAGTTAGATAGCAGCACGCTGGGACCCAGCGACCAGCCTGCTGTAGTTAGATAGCAGCACGCTGGGACCAGGCGACCAACCCTGCCGCCGTTTCCTGTCGCCCCCATGTGTTGCGCGGGTTGAGGCGCCTGATGCTAAGCTCTCAGTCGGGATACTACTCACTACAGCCGGGCCATGCAGGCACCCTCGGCACGGTAAGTACACCGCCTGCTTTATTGGGGTTTGCATTCCTTGCAACACGCAATATCACATCAGGACGAGTACCGGGCGCGATGACCGAATCGGTAGAATGCACTGTTGGGAGTTCAATTCCCGGTCGAGTCAAACTAATGACTTATGAAATTGACACTTGTCACTTCCTAGCCAGGCACTCGGTATTAATGGGATAGGACAAGGACTGGTTGGGTTGGTGTCAGAATAATGTGACTAAGTGGGATACCAGGTCATGGTGCTAGCAGTCTGGTGTCCCAGTGGGACACACTGTAAAGTCAGCATGAGTGCGCAATGTCCTGATGTGACCTTAGATGTTGCCAGGACGTAAAGCTCCAACAACCAACCAATCAATTTTGTAAGTCATCAGTTTAACTCGGCCTGGGTTCGAACCCACGACCACTTGCACGGGAAGCCAGCCAGCGCTCTCACCGATTCGACCAATGCGTCCTGTTTATTCAGTTATCACTAAACTATCTCAGCTGGAGTATGTAAATGTCATTTATGTTATATATATAATGTATATATATGTTATATAATGGATTATATAATTATAAATATCATTACCTAACCGATATGTTATTTCTGATATTGCTTTATTACGAATACATTGTAAGCTTTTGCCAAATGTATAACTTTCTAAAACACACTTGATGATGTTGAGCGTGAATTCACACGAGTAGGTGGCGCCATCGTGTCAGACAGCGGAACTAAGCTAGATGCGGGTTTACGTGACATAGCCATATGACGTAGTGCAGCACGGTGCTAGTCCTATATCGGAGGCTCCTCACATTCGTATAATGTGATTGGAGGTCATGATCTGGCGCACGTGTAGGCGTAGGTAATATCCCGAGTGAGTAAGTATGATTGGGAATGGACTTCTTCTGGTGAGCCCCATTTGGAACCACTCCGCCCCCACGAGGATTATTACCTGTGCATAGACAGGCACACGTCTGCTGTTTGTGGCAAGTTTGTACCGCACTGAGGATTATTACCTCTGCATAGACAGGCACACGTCTGCTGTTTGTGGCAAGTTTGTACCGTGCTGAGGATTATTACCTGCGCATAGACAGGCTGCTGTTTGTGGCAAGTTTGTACCATGCTGAGGATTATTACCTCTGCATAGGCAGGCACACCTCTGCTGTTTGTGGCAAGTTTGTACCGCGCTGAGGATTATTACCTCTGCGTAGACAGGCACACCTCTGCTGTTTGTGGCAAGTTGTACCACGCTGTTTCACATTGGGTGACGAAGACCAAACAGAATGGCCGAATGAGTTGAGCGTCCGACTCCTGTTTTGGGAGATTGGAGGATCCAAACCCATGGGTTCGTGGGTTAGGACCCGGGTCGAGTCAATGACTTAAAAATTCGTACTTGTCGCTTCCTAGCCAGGCGCTCAGCATTATTTGGATATGGCAAGGATATCAGGTCATGGTGCTGGTGGCCTGGTCTCCCAGTGTTGCAGCACTATAAAGTCGCCATGAGTGTGCACTGTCACAAGTTGGTACCGTCGTGATATGCCCATAGATGTTGCTAGGACGTAAAACAACAAACAAACAATGGGTGAAGGAGTGATTTTACATGGCATCATGGTGGCACCCGTCTCCAGCGAATCGCCATCTTGTGCGAACAATTTGTCAAAGTACAAACTGATTTTGTCTCATTTCACTGTCCCTACATTGACAGGACACATGCCATGTCAGCACATTTTGTCTGGATGCCGTTTATTTGTTCTTGGGGTTATACATCCTAGCAACATCTAAGGCTATATGTTGGGTGGTGTGGTGGTGGTGGTGGTGGTGTTGGAGCTTTACGTCCTGGCAACATTTAACGTCATCAGGACGACTGAGCTTCTATCAGAATGGGAACTGATTTGTGACAGTGTGCACTCATGGTGACTTTATAGTGTTGTCCTACTGGCAGAACCGGCCACTGGCACCATGACCTGATTTCGCACTGTCTCATCATACTGAGTACTTAGCTGACCAGTCCTTATCCTATCCTATCCTATCCTATCCTAGTAATGCCAACGTAAGTCATTGGTTTGACTCGGCTAGGTTTTCAAATTGCTGACTTTGCACACGGGAAGCCTGCACTCTCCGATTCAGCAACTACTTCCGGTCTGAGTGCGCACACGTCCCGTGAGGACGCTACCACTAGGTGTAGTCAGCGGACCCTGTCACGTGCACCACCACACCACCACCAATAAGACTACACCACACCACCACCACACCACCACACGACTACCACTACCACTACACCACACCACCACCACCATACCACCATTACCACTACACCACACCAGCACCACACCACCACCACCACCACACCAGTACCACCACACCACCACTACCACTACACCACACCACCACCACCACACCACCACCACCACACCCTCACCACACCACCACCACACTACCACTAGCACTACACCACACCACCACCACACCACCACAACCACACCACCACCACTACCACTACAACTACACCACACTACCATCACCACACCAACACCACCAACACCACCACCACACCACCACCACATCACCACCACACCACCATCACCACATCAACACCACACCACCACTCCACCACCACCAAGCAGCACCTCCCCGCATACACCACCACACCACCACCACTACACCACCACCACACCACCACACCACCACCACCCCCACACCACCACCACACCACCACCACTACCAGCACCACCACACCACCACCACCACAATACCACACCACCACTACCACCATAACCACCACCACCACACCACCACCACCACTACACCACACCACCACCACACCAGCACCACCACACCACTACCACCACCACACCACCACCATCACTACCCCACACTACCACCACCACACCACCACTACCACTACACCACACCACCACCACACCACCACACCACCACCAGCACCACCACCACACACCACCATCACCACTACCACCACCACTACCACCACACCACCACCACACCACCACCACCAAGCAGCACCTCCCCGCATACACCACCACCAAGCAGCACCTCCCCGCATACACCACCACACCACCACACCGCCACCACACCACCACACCACCACCACAGCACCACCACCACCAACACCACTACCACCACCACACCACCACCATCACTACCCCACACTACTACCACCACCACCACACCACCATCACCACCACCACCACACCACCACCACACCACCACCACACCACCAACACTGCTACCACCACCACAACACACCACCACAACACACCACCACCACACGACCAACACTGCTACCACCACCACAACACACCACCACCACACCACCACCTGCAGCACCTGCCCGCATACACCACCACCACACCACCACAGCACCACCACCACAAAGCAGCACCTGCCCACAATCCTTACTGGAGATTTACTAAGTCAATTAAGCTGTATATCAAATGTAAGGTAATTGTTGTTTACGTCGACTGGTGCACTTCCTAAATGGAGTGGTAGCCACACACACAACACAACCCAGCTGACTCGCCTTAGTATACTCCAAATATCTTAATTACCAGACGGAGTGGTCAAATCGTTCACAACGCTGTGGTAGGTTGTGGGTTTAACATTATTATATATGTTAATTAGTTTCTTTAGTGATCGTTTGTTTATTCTGCTCATAACGGTTAAGTGCATCTGCACTTGTTTTCGCCGCTGTGCAGTAGTGGTCATAGTGCATCCAGATTGATTTCTTTTTCCATTTTCTTTTGGTTTTCGATTAGATTATTGTACATAGTGTCGTGGGGGTGATGAAAATGGGAAATATTGCGCCTAGAGCGCGACTCAAACCCACATCTCTTTGCATTCCGGGCCAGTGTGCTAAGCATTACACCACTTATGCCTGGTACACACCTACCGTTTGTGCGCACCCACCTACCGTATACGATCTAAAACTGCCCATTTCGCACACAAAAATCGCAAGGTGTGCGCTCCCTACGCACACCTAGCGCTTGCGATTCACGCATAAAACCTCAGTTTTAGGGCTAAAACCGGCCGATTACGATTGCGATTCGCTATTCGAAAAACGAATCGGCCCATTTTCAGTTTTAAGCGGGTCGGGTCGAGTCGCCGGTTTTAGTGCGCGAATCCTATACGGGAGGTGTGTACTAGGCATTAGGCTCGCTGATATCACCATACTACCCACGCCTACCTGTATATGCAGCTCCTTGCCTGAGAGGTCAGTGTAGACCACTACAATAGTTAACATTTGTAATGACCCCCGACTGCCAGCGCCAGTGAGTTTGCTCTCACGTGTAATACGAACCGTCTGAGATGTTGCAGAACGAAAATAAAAACACCACCTCAATCGAGAAATCAAATCGATGAGTAAATCAAGTTCACTTTGCCTGTCTGCTCCCTTGCTACTGCCGCTGCCATTTTGGCAATGTCAATGGCAGCTGATTGGGGCTGACTCCCTTAGACCAGATATCTGGTGTCCTGACCCTGACCTTGACTCTGACCCTGACCCCGGTTCCTGCCGCTTGGCTTCATACGCAAACAACATTGTATCTATATTTGATGCTGCTATCCAAATTGTATACGGCACCAGACAGCATGGCCGAATGAGTTGAGCCTCCGTCTCCCGTTTGAGTAGATCGGGGTATTCGGATCCCCGATCGAGTCAAACCAGCAACTTAAAAATTGATACTCATCGCTTCCTAGCCAGGCGCTCGGCATTATTAGGATAGGGCAAGGACTGGTTGGCTCAGTGTCAGGATAATGTGACTGAGTGGGATATCATATCATGGTGCTGGGCCCTGGTCTCCCAGTGGGACAGCACTATAAGTCACCATGAGTGCACACCTTCACAAGTTGGTGCCCATTTTGGTATGACCTTAGATGTTGCCAGGACGTAAAACTCCAACAACCAACTTCATACACAAAGCACCACCTGATGGTAACTCGGCAAAGCGCGTTCCCTGGCTCCAGTATCAAGTGGCTACTTATATCGGCACAGAGTTGGTGAATTGAAAGAGAATACAAAGAAAACAAGATGGCGGCGATAGAACGCTATCAATTTCACTTTTAAAGTTCCTTACACTACATGTTTTATTATTTTTTCAACTAAAAAGTAGCAGGTAAATATGAAGATATATGTGAAGAATATATTTTGCTTCTTAAATTACGAATGTATCTGCTCATTTCATTTACCCAGCATATAGATATTTGTCGCCAGTTTTTCTAACGGGTTGGTTTTCACCCCTGCTACAAGTACGGGGTGATCTTTCATCGAGGATGTTGATTGCCTGAGTCGTGGGGAGTATATTCTGAAGTTGACAAATGGCCATGTCATTCAAAGACGCATCAAGATGAGAAGTTAGTTCGTAAAACTGTCTGGTATTTAACGCATTTTAATATTTAATACCCTTAAATCACCGTCTGAGTTTGAGAGTTGTTGGTTGTTGGAGTTTTACATTCTGGCAACATCTAAGGTCATATCAGGACGGGTACCGACTTGTGCCAGTGTGCACTCATGGTGAATTTATAGTGCTGCCCCACTGGGAAATCAGGCCACTGGCACCATGACCCAATATCCCACTGTCACATTATCCTGACACTGAGCTAACCAGTCCTAGCCTTATCCTATTAATGTTTAGCACCAAGCTAGGAAGCGACAAGTATTAATTTGAAAGTAATTGGTTTGACTCGGCCGGGAACCGAACTCTTGATCACGCGAGGCCCGCGTTATAGCGATTAGACCCGGTGTCTGACTTTAATGACAACCATTGTTAAGCAACGCCAACCGATGGCATCCCTCTAGGATTCCATTACTTTGTCGGATGTATTTTTTTACTAGAGTGAACTTATGAACTGGTCGCCGTGGCTGAATCGGTAGAGCGCAGGCTTTCCGTGTGGAAGGTCGGGAATTCGGTTCCTGGTCGAGTCAAATCAATGACTTACATTTTTTACAAAATTGGTACTTATCACTACCTAGCTTAGCCGTCCTGATATGACCTTAGATGTTGCTAGGACGTAAAACAACAACAAACAACAAACCTAGCTTGGCGCTTGGCATTATTAGGATAGGGCAAGGACTTGTTAGATCAGTGTCATGATAATGTAACTGGATGGGAAATCGGGCCATGGTGGCTGCAGCCTGGTTTCCCAGTGTGGCAGCACTATAAAGTAATCATGAGTGCGCACTGTCACAAGTCGGTACCCGTCCTGATATGAGCTTAAATGTTACCAGGACGGAAAACTCCAACAACCAAGCAACACAGGCTTCAGTGTTTGCAAAACAACCTTATTCAATAAATAAATAAAATATCATTTGACAAAACAAAAACAAAAAGAATCGTTCACAATTGGCAACATATTTCTATTTCTATTAAATGTTCAATTTTGTGTTACAGTCCTACCTCAGAAATTAGTATCTAATGTGTTATTTGGGGATTGAAAAGGGTGGCCATTATCACTGGGCGTTATTTTTGTATTTGTGGACAGTTTGCTATACTCTGTAATTACAATAGTGTAGTGGTCTGCACTGACCTCTCAGGCAAGTAACCACATATACAGGTAGGCGTGGGTAGTGTGTTGATATCAGGGAGCCTAGGTGGTGTAATGGTTAGCATACTGGCCTGAAATGCAAAGAGATGTGGGTTCGAATCCCGCTCTACGTGCAATATTTCCCATTTTCATCACCCCCATGACACTGGTTGCCGTGACCATGATCCTGTACAAGCTACATGCTGTATAGTTGTGGAACCTACCCTGTGTATGTAAGTGTGTTGCATTGCCTGTATGTATGTAATTGTAAGCATTAAAAGACTTACAATTCCACGGGGACGAGTGTAGTGGTCTGCACTGACCTCTCAGGCAAGGAGCTGCATAGACAGGTAGGCGTGGGTAGTGTGTTGATATCAGGGAGCCTAGGTGGTGAAATGGTTAGCACACTGGCCAGGAATGCAAAGAGATGTGGGTTCGAGTCCCGCTCTAGGCGCAATATTTCCCATTTTCATCACACCCATGACAATAGTTTCTCTTTATGCTGTTTCAATGTCATACTCATTATGCTGACAGGGGTCTGTCACGTTCTTACCTCTACTACTAGTAGTGACAGTTTTAAACAAGCTTCTTTTGCAATTTTATTTGTCAGGACCGCAATTTACTATGTCTTGAGGATATTTTGTCATATCCGAAGTGCCGGGATTGTTATATTTTACTTTACATTTATTTCTGGAGTGTTAAAGTTCAGTATATGAAACACTTAACTATAAATTGAACTCATATAGCAATAATAATTTGTCTATGTTAATGTATGCCATATATGTCCCAATAGAAGCACGCTACCCAATAGCAGCACACCCCCCATTTCAAGATTGAAAGCACACACAAATTTATGATCATATTCAGACTGAATGCACATAAAATAGGACAATCACACTTTATTTCAGAGGCACAACCAAAACAAATAGAAATTTACGATCATATTCAGACTGAATGCACATAAAATAAGAAAATCCCATATATTTCAGAGGCACGACAAAAACAAATCCATGAAATTCTGTAACTTTGAATAGATGTGCATCCATGTGTCTGCACTCACACAGTGCGCGTCTATTGGGACATATATGGTATTATAATATCATTTCCCAATGGTAATATACTGATATACTTGGATTATTTTGCTGTAATGCTGGCAGTCAAACTGATAACACCTTTTATATCCTATGCCATGACATTTCAGACATTTAGACATTTTTATTCACAATTTCCATACATATTCTACAAACATAACTAACCTGTTGACAATAGAAATTGTAGGAACAGTGTAACCATTAATGGTTGTCTTCCCACTGCCCCTTATAAACAAATAATATCGAATATTATTAATTCCTTCCATAATAATTAGATAACAGAAGAAAGGAGACAAGCCTATAAAGCTGGCTGGCCCTTAAGACCCTCCTCTAATTTTATTGAACTAAATCGCTTGCGAAATCGGCCATTATTAGGTGGGTGAGGCGCCGCCTGGAGGAAAGGAGGGGAACCAGGGGAGCTGCTTGGTAGCAGGCCTCCTGGTCTCCAGGCCGCACCCCAACCTCCTGTAACCCATGGAAGCAAAGCGCATGTCAAAGGAGGTTTACAGGAGCATCATCGGAATAAGAACAATAAAGACAGGAGCATTACATACATAATAATATTTGTATAATTACTTTATGCCTCACTTAAAATCATGGTCCGTGAGCTGATGTACAAATAACCTACAGACTGCTCTTTAAGGAAACACACACATTTGAGAAAAAGGTACAATTAGATCAGGACATGTTCATCCATAGACACATTCTGTGGTTTAAATTGTAAATATTTTATAATTATGGATGTCATTCGTAACATGGGTAATTGGCGGGGCGGGACCCGACGACATGATGACATGATGACACGACGACATGACGACACGACGATATGACGACATGACAACATGATGACATGACAACATGATGACAAGCCTCATAGGGAAAAAAATCCTCCGGTGCGACTGACACTTGTCGACACCCATTGGAGGCGAGGTGAGCCGTAGGTGGCGCCACCTGCCAAGTGTGGAGTGTTACGGAGTATAACATTCGGTAATATCAATAATATCAGTAATGTCAAATAATATAAATAATTAGAACAATTCCCTTCCGCATTCTTATACTCACCTAATATATTCATATTCTATACTTGTCTAATGAAATTGTTACATTATGAGTGAGGTTCGGTGCAGGCAAGGTTACTCAAAGACTAGAAATGACAGCTTGCAGTCACAATTGGTGTCAGCAGCCACACACCGGGCGCTGTGAACGGATCGGTAGAGCGCAGGCCTCCCGTGCGGAAGGTCGGGAGTTCAATTCCCGGTCGAGTCAAACCAATGACCTACAAAACTGATACTTGTCGCTTCCTAGCCAGGCGCTCGGCATAATTAGGACAGGGCAAGGACTGGTGTGCTCAGTGTGATATCAGGCCATGGTTCTGCCACACGGTCTCCCAGTGGGGATGCAGGGTAGTGTCGCCATGAGTGTGCACTGCCATAAGTCGGTGCCCGTCCTGATATGTATGACCTTAGATATTGCCAGGACGCAACACTCCAACAATCAACCAACCCCAAGAAGCTCTCAGCAAAGGGTTGCACTTATATCGTTAAAGCAGCTATCAGTTTAAATGGCTTTGCTCTCATGGTGCAAGTCTGTGATGATGCAGCCTGCTCATGGCATGATGCGACACCACACACTGATAGTGTGATACAGGCATAGTGGTTTGGTCCAAAGACCCTATAATACTAAGACGGCTCACTCAGCCTGTACTGTGTAATCAACATAATCAAACCCACCACTTGGTGCGCTGGCTGTTCTCTTGGTTAAACAGATGCTATATTATATGTATAAATGTATATCTGAATGTGAAAGATTTGTGATGATGGTGATGCTGATGATGATGCTGATGATGATGCATATTTGTTCATAGCAATTTCATATTGATGTGTATTCATACTTACCTATCTCATGTATAACATAATTGTATGTGTTTACATGTTCTCAGAAAAATTAAAAATAAGAAAAGCTTGTTTGCCACTATACAGACAAAGAAACTTATTTATTTTGGCCACATCATTCGTCAGAGTTCAATATACCGTACATTGTTGGAAGGGAAGGTGAATGGCAGCAGAGGGAGAGGGAGACCAAGAACATCATGGTTTACAAATATTTCACAGTGGACAGGCTTGAATTATTCACAGTCTATCAGAACAGCACAACATCGGGACAAGTGGAGAACCATTGCATCCAACCCTCGACTAGAGGATGGAACTATTGATTGATTGATTGATTTCATGTGAAACACCAACCAGCAGCCGGGCTGATCAAACCCACCACAAGGTGGCACTGCAAAATTTACATTACCATGGGAGAGATAGGGAGTGAGCCGTCTTAGTATTATAGGGTCTTTGGTTGGTTCAAGGATCAATTCTTGATGCGGGAAATGTGGAATGTAAAGATAACTAACCAGGTTAAAGATTTAGTTAAAAAAAATTAATTACTTTCACTGTAGTTAGATATTTAAAAAAACGAAAAAAAACATAATATAAATGATTAAACATTAATGTGGATAGCAGCTCGCTGTGCCGCATGTTCTGTCAAAAAGATCTAATAGACGATTTCCACCACAATAGACGATTTCCACCACCGACCCGCCCTCTGGTGGCAGTGTAGTGAGGTGCCCTGACTACCCCAGGTGAAATGCCACAGGCACAAAAGCAGGCATTGACAAGTTGATTGCGGTCAGGGAGCCTAGATGGGCTGATAGTTAGGACGATGCACCCGGAATGGCAGACAAGTGGGTTCGAATCCCCCTCTAGGTGACATTTTTCCCATTTACAAAAATAAAACTAGTGCCTAGAGCTAATGAGGGGGCGGGGGCGGGGGGGGGGTATGTTGGTAGTGGCTACGCGTAACGTACGTGACCGTGTTCGTAGCCTCGCGGTCTAGGCGTACGTGAGGATGCGCGCATGCGCCGTCGTTCCTCACGTGTCTTTAGCAGTGTCCACGCGTACGTGACCGTATTCGTAGCCTGCTGGTCTAGAAGTACGGCAGTGTGCATGATTTATAGTAATGGCTTGGTATATATTTATTTAGTTATATTTAGGGCCCTGTCAAACATGATCATCTTCATTTGCAAGGTTTCCTCCATAATTTAGTCATTATTTTATTTGAAAAAAAATAACTGGCCACATTCCTTTGCAGATATTAAATGGCAGATCATTATCTTTGAATGACATCAAATATACTTTTAATTGGGTGGAAATATTCGTTATTTGTGAATATCATTACAGCTCCACTTTTTTAAACATCATTATGTGGAACGACATCAAATGTACTTTTAAATGGATGGAAATAGCCCTTATTTTTATTTTTTTGTATATTAGTTGTTTAAGCAGGGGAAATTTCAGTCGCAGACGACTGGTCTTCCTCATTCCACTGCTCCTTGCCCTATCCTAATAATGCCGAGCGCCTGGCTAGGAAGCGACAAGTATCAATTTTTAAGTCATTGGTTTGACTCGACCAGGATTCGAACCCATGACCCCATGATCTACCAACACGGGAGACGGATGCTCTAACTCATTCGGCCATCCCGTCAAATATTCTTTTAAATAGGTGGAGATAGCCTTTATTTGTGGAATCAGGCAATACCAAATTAGTCTTATTTAAACATGACAACTCCAATATGAAAAGACCCATAACACAATTGATTAAACGCAAGGCAGGAATGTAGTAAAATGTCAGAATAGGTTTATTAACAATAATAGCACATTCTCGATTTAATGGACAGTAATAACACATTTTCGGAGTTAATGACTTTCCAGTTGTCTTGATTCAACTGACGTACACCAACATTGCCTGTGGCTTGACCTATTTTAATTAGGCCATTGCTGGTTTAATTATTTAAGTTCTACATTGCCAGTTGTGATTAAAATCGATTGATGAAAAATCAATTGAGTTAGAATTGGTTCATTTGGAAGATAAGTTATTTAAAAGCAATTGCCTTATCTAAGCTTCACAATAAAGCCACCATTGTGATTAATGTTGCTTCCAATATTTATACCGTTAAGTCTTATATGTACAACTATTCATAGCCTGGTATGCAGGTATTGCAATACCATCAGGGAGTTTGACGCCCCTGCCCTGCAGAGTTGTAAACCACTGCCTTGTGGTACAGGTTCTTGACAGAACCGAAGGCTAAGGGAGCAAACCCTGAACAGAAACCCATGTCACTGTGGCAGCATCAAGGGTGGTTGATGTATGGAACTCCCAACATCTCCTGACCCGCCACTGCAGGGACAAATAGTTTTGCGCCTGTCTGGACATGTTCGTGCCGGTGTGAAACCTCTATTTGCTCCCCGAGAGAGTGCCGCTGGTAACTTGCAAAAGCCAGCAGCACTTCAACACTTTTGCAGGCAGCTTTCATGAAATGTACATTCTTATGAGCAGAAGAGACCAAGCCCACCAGAGAGTGTTGCATACCAGGAGCACTAGATCCACCACTGCAGCATACAAAGATGCAACTTTCTATTGCTCTTGTGTATGGATATTGTTAACAACGTCTAAACGACACTGAGCACTAATTTCTAAGGTGCTATGCACATTAGTACTTTGTATGCCTACTTTTTAATCCTCATGTCATACATGGCCCCTACTTACCAGAGAAAGACACATGCGCATGGGGTAGGTAGATATATTAGGTACTCCAAACAAAAAAATTGAGATTAGAATTTGTACTAGAACTAATGAGTTAAAGGAATAATGATGTGATTAAAATGTAATTAAAATGTAATTACATTCATGAAAAGAAAAATTCAGTTCGCAGTATCTAGATATATAGCAAAATGTTGCTAATGTGCCTCCAAAAACACGTACATTTCTGGTCAAACTACACTGACTACTAATTTCTAAACTACACTGACTACTAATTTCTAAACTAGACTGACTACTAATTTCTAAACTATGCTGACTACTAATTTCTAAACTACACTGACTACTAATTTCTAAACTACACTGACTACTAATTTCTAAACTACACTGACACTAATTTCTAAACTACAGTGACTACTAATTTCTAAACTACACTGACTACTAATTTCTAAACTACACTGACTACTAATTTCTAAACTATACTGACACTAATTTCTAAACTACACTGACACTCATTTCTAAACTACACTGACTACTAATTTCTAAACTATACTGACTACTAATTTCTAAACTACAGTGACTACTAATTTCTAAACTACACTGACACTAATTTCTAAACTATGCTGACTACTAATTTCTAAACTACAGTGACTACTAATTTCTAAACTATACTGACTACTAATTTCTAAACTACACTCACTACTAATTTCTAAACTATACTGACTACTAATTTCTAAACTACACTGACTACTAATTTCTAAACTACAGTGACTACTAATTTCTAAACTACAGTGACTACTAATTTCTAAACTACACTGACTACTAATTTCTAAACTACACTGACACTCATTTCTAAGGGGCTATATACATTATTACTCTTTATGGCTACTTTTGAACCCAACACTACGTTCGCCATGCTCAACGTCAACAGTGTAACTGACGAATTTCAAACCAATGCGCACGCAGCCTCACGAGACAGATGCGCGCGCATCCGCACGTACGCGAGGCTACAAATACGGGCACGTACACGTAGACACTACGTATGTTTTATCGAAAAATTAATAACCACTTAATTTAGTCTGTGATTTATTTGTACGCGTGCTCCATGGCCCGGTGCTTGATGTACGTGGGAAGCCGGCAACGCGACTTAATTAATGCCGCCGTCTGCCGACAGGAGGCGTCGCGTCCTCCAGCGCTGTTTGTTTTACTAACAAATCACCAATGCATGATATGTTTTTTTTTTTTTTTTTTTTTTTTGGTCCATTAGTTGTTTAAGCAGGGGGAATTTCAGTCATAGATGACTGGTCTTCCTCATTCCACTGCTCTTCGCTGGAAAGCCCGAGCCTACACTTTTACCGACCCAAGGGATTTTTAACCTCCCATACCACATAGACATGGTATGAGAGCAACCGGCCTTTGATGACGCTGTAAGTTATACACAGCGGTGGAAATCCAAATTGGTAGACCTGGGGGCACGGGGAATCGAACCGCCAACCCTCAGATTAGGAGTCTGACCTAGAAAAAAGTCAGACACTCTAACCACTCCACCACAGAGAGTTTTGCGACCAGACTGGATTGCCGAATGAGTTGAGCGTCCGTCTCCCGTTTTAGTAGATCGTGGGATTCGGACCCTTGGTCGAGTCAAACCAATGACTTAAAACTATATACTTGTCGCTTCTTAGCCTGATGCTCAGCATTACTAGGATAGAGCAAGGACTGGTTAGGATCAGTGTCAGGATAATGGGATAGGTGTGCGCTAGGTGTGTGCCCCCCGCTAGGTGTGCGGGGGGCGCACACCTAGCGCGGGGGGCGCTAGGTGTGCGCCCCCCGCGCACACCTAGTGATTGCGATTCGCACATAAAACTAAGTTTTTAGTGCTAAAAACGGCCGTTTACGATTGCGATTCGCGATTCGAAAAACGAATCGGCCCGTTTTCAGTTTTAAGCGGGTCGGGTCGAGTCGCGAGTTTTAGTGCGCGAATCGTAAACGGTAGGTGTGTACCGGCCATTAGAGCCATAGCCAGAGTCAGTTTTATTTATTTTATTCATGTTTTTATTTATATTCTATGGTTTATGGAGAGTTGTGTCTTAAACATATTCATTATATTATTATATTGCATCCTTCCATCCATGTTTATGCCAAATTGTTATGTATTTCTAGTTATTTTGAATAAAATACCAGTTTTGCCATACGCGTATCGGCAAACTCAATGGGTGTATGCCTTTGCTTTGCTCCCAATGCCGTTTTCAGCGCATGCGCAGTCGGAACCGTGATGTAGTCAATTAAGCACTTGTTGCCACATAGAAGGAAATACCGAGTCAATGTATTAGAACCTGTTACTGCTGAAGGCTATGGTGTCAGAGTTTTGGCGTGTTTACCAAAATGTTTTTGTAATGTTAGCACTTCAAATATCTAAAAGAATAGTCATTTAATTTGTTGCTGTTCCTCTGTTATCTCCAGTCAACCATATACGATGACAGAGACAGTCCAGGTAAAAATGTAAAATGTAAGACCTAAATGCACTGGGATTGGTCCCACTGCTTCACTGGTCACAGCTGGTCCAGTGTATTATTAACAACCCCACCCCAACTAGCTACATTAGATTTACACTAGAATTTTCCTAACAAACCAACATTTATATACCGCTTGCCTAACTGCAACTGAACATTAGAACTTCCTACAAGTTTACCAACTGAATACAGAAGATAACTTCTGCTTACATTCTAAATACTATGTAAATACTCACATTGATCTGACTAATATTGATCTGGTTATATGACACTACTGTACCATATTGTTATGGAACTTTTGGGTTTCAGAATTTCATTGTGTTACATGGTGCAAATTGTCTATTCAACAGGTATTGTACACCTTATTCTATATACCTTTTGTGTAAATAACCCTGAATTGAAAAATGACTGGAAGACCAGTGCTTCGGCACTGACAAAACACTTATTCAGCAGAATAAACATATTTACAACAACAAAAAAGAACAAAAAAAGAAGTTATTTCTAAGTAAAGTAACGCCGATTATAACAATCAATTTACTATTTTTATCTCAGAAAAATTACAAAAACTCAAAACCAGCGGAATAAATAACTTTAGGTCAAATAAGAACAGGTGCAGACTTGTGCCATTCTGCACTGATTATTACTTTATAGTGTTGCCCCACTAGGGTATCATGCCATCCGATATCCCGTACACTCTCATTATCCTTGCCCTATCCTAGTAATACAGGACAACAGGCGAGGAGGCGATATGTATCAATTTTCCAAGTCTTTGGTTTGACTCAGTTGAGGATCGAACCCACGACCTTGGTGAAAACGAGGCTAACCACTGATTTCTGATTATTGCAGGCCGCCAGTTGAACCGTGACAGTTGAGGAAGGAGCGACGTGGTCGAGCACCACACACCCTCCACACACCTACACACACCCTCGCACACCCCCACACACGCCTGTGACGTCACCAGCCGCACCGTAACCATGGGCAACCGGTCCCCGAAGCTGAGCAAGGCAGACTTGGCGGACCTGGTCTCGAAGACCAGCTTCACCGAGAAGCAGATCAAACAATGGCACAAAGGATTCATTGTGAGTTCCCACTTACCGCTATTTGTACACGTGACCTTTTCTGGGGGAGAGGGGGGACGCGCCTTGGTTAAAAGCTGCATAGCCCGATGAAAGCATCAAATTTTCAAAACGAAAACACTGACCTAGATTTGATTCTACATATCTAAGTTAGATACTGGTGCACTTATCAAACATTTGTCGCCACCTAGAACTTAGAAGGGAATATTGAGGCAATTGAATAGAATCTCTTACTGCAGAAGACGATGGTGTCAGAGCTTTGGCGTGTTTGCCCAAATTTATTTTTGCACAGTTGCAATTCAGATATCTAAAAATTAGCCATTTAAAATAGAAGTTACTTCAAGCTAAATTAGGGTAAAATATAATGATCAATCTCATGTATTTATCTCAGAAAATGTCAGAAGCTCAAAACCATCGGACTATGTAACTTCAATATTTGTTATTTCATTTATTGTACACAGTAATATTTTTTCAGCACAGGGTAGGCCTGCTGCTCGTCTGGCCATGCGACATTACGGACATTTACACGATTTAAATGTAACTGATGAGCACATCCGGGGGCGGTAGAGTAATAAAGTGTGAGAGATATGGATAGAGTTAAAGTGGCATTGTCTGATAGTTTTGAGTTTCTGTTATTTTTCTGAGATAAAGATTTTAAATGAATTATGATGTTCTACCTTACTTTAGTTGGAAGGAACTTTCATTTTACAGATATAGGCCAGTAACCAACCAGTGAGATATAGGCCAGTAACCAACCAGTGAGATAGAGGCCAGTAACCAACCAACCAGTGAGATATAGGCCAGTAACCAACCAACCAGTGAGATATAGACCAGTAACCAACCAACCAGTGAGATATAGGCCAGTAACCAACCAGTGAGATATAGGCCAGTAACCAACCAACCAGTGAGATATAGGCCAGTAACCAACCAGTGAGATATAGGCCAGTAACCAACCAACCAGTGAGATATAGGCCAGTAACCAACCAGTGAGATATAGGCCAGTAACCAACCAACCAGTGAGATATAGGCCAGTAACCAACCAGTGAGATATAGGCCAGTAACCAACCACTGAGATATAGGCCAGTAACCAGCCAACCAGTAAGATATAGGCCAGTAACCAACCACTGAGATATAGGCCAGTAACCAACCAGTGAGATATAGGCCAGTAATTAACCAACCAGTGAGATATCGGCCAGTAAGTAGCCAACCAGTGAGACATAGGCCAGTAACCAACCAGTGAGATATAGGCCAGTAACCAACCAACCAGTGAGATATAGGCCAGTAAGTAACCGACCAGCCAGATGGGATGGCTGAATGAGTTAGAGTGTCCGTCTCCTGTGTTGGTAGATCGTGGGTTCGAACCTTGGTCGAGTCAAACCAATGAGTTAAAAATTGACACTTGTCGCTTCCTAGCCTGGTGCTCTGCATTCTTAGGACAGGGGCAGGAGCAGTGGAATGAGGAAGACCAATCATCTGCGATTGAAATTTCCCCTGCTTAAACAACTAATGTACAACAAGAAACAAATCTAGCTAATTTGGGGGCTGAACCCGAAACAAATGAACAAATTGCAATAGAAATGATTGCACTGCCATTCATTCTGGGGAAATCCCCTAAGCAATGTATCAAATAAATCTAATATTGTGGAAAAATTGGGAAATTGGTCAAATATAATAATATATGCTAATTAGGTGCCCGCCCTGCCAAAATCAGAGACCCACCCTATCTTTGGAAATAATTATCCAATTCTGGCATGCAAGGTGTCTATTTCTATGCTTTTTGGGGTCAAGGAGTGAATTATGTCATTGGTTGCTTGATCAGACATGATGCAGCATGGGAAATATGCAAATTAGGTGTCATGTCTATAGAAACTTCAAGCTCTGCTAATACATATTCAATTCCATGACGGCTACACCATTTTGTTTGTTTGTTTGTTTGTTGAACGACCCTCGCAGGACAGAAAGGAAACATCGCCTATTGGTGGTGATGTGTACACAAGTATCTAAGTTAGATATGTAGGATCAAATCTAAGTCAGTGTTTTGGTTTACAAGATTTGATGCTTTCATCAGATTATGCAGCTTTAATGTATAATAATAATAATAAATAATACAGCTGTGTATTATAGAAACAATACCGCTTGAATGAAGATGTATGTAAGTAGGGTCGGCTTGAATGAAGATGTATGTAAGTAGGGTCGGCTTGAATGAAGATGTATGTAAGTAGGGTCGGCTTGAATGAAGATGTATGTAAGTAGGGTCGGCTTGAATGAAGATGTATGTAAGTAGGGTCGGCTTGAATGAAGATGTATGTAAGTAGGGTCGGCTTGAATGAAGATGTATGTAAGTAGGGTCGGCTTGAATGAAGATGTATGTAAGTAGGGTCGGCTTGAATGAAGATGTATGTAAGTAGGGTCGGCTTGAATGAAGATGTATGTAAGTAGGGTCGGCTTGAATGGAGGATGTATGTAAGTAGGGTCGGCTTTTGAAGATGTTGTATGTAAGTAGGGTCGCTTGATGAAGTTGTATGTAAGTAGGGTCGGCGTTGAATGGAATGTATATGTAAGTAGGGTCGGCTTGAATGAAGATGTATGTAAGTAGGGTCGGCTTGAATGAAGATGTATGTAAGTAGGGTCGGCTTGAATGAAGATGTATGTAAGTAGGGTCGGCTTGAATGAAGATGTATGTAAGTAGGGTCGGCTTGAATGGAGATGTATGTAAGTAGGGTCGGCTTGAATGAAGATGTATGTAAGTAGGGTCGGCTTGAATGAAGATGTATGTAAGTAGGGTCGGCTTGAATGAAAGTATATGTAAGTAGGGTCGGCTTGAATGAAGATGTATGTAAGTAGGGTCGGCTTGAATGAAAGTATATGTAAGTAGGGTCGGCTTGAATGAAGATATATGTAAGTAGGGTCGGCTTGAATGAAGATATATGTAATGGTGCTGTCACATTATGACGTTTCTCTCCAACGCGCATCGACGTGTGTCACTTTTGGGCGAAACGTCGGGACACGTCGGGAAGCGTTATGCGTGCATTACACCCACGTTAGGCGCGCGTTGGTACACATCGGTACACTTTGATTGACAGCGACGGTCATCGAGGAACATCGGCGCGTGTCGGCACACGTCGAAAGTTTTGCACAGGGGCAAAACATTCGATGTGTGCTGATGCGCACCAATGTGTGGGTGCAACCGTTACGGGGACTTTAGGCGCACGTCGAGACCCATTGGACGCGCTGGAATAACCTTATGCGAATGCTACGCGCATGCCATGCGCATGTGACGGTTGTTACCACACGTTGCGCCAAATTGTTGCTTTGTTGTTTTATGTCCTAGCTACATCTAAGGTCATATCAGGATGGCGCGCCAACACTTTTTAGTTTTTTTTCCTCACGCGTCGATATACGTTACCACAAAGTCGGCCGCACGCTACTAATACACCGAAAAGTTGGACGTGTCTCGATGCATACAACTTATTTTGCGCATTGGCGGCGCGCCGGCGAGAAGCATCGTAATGTGACAGCCCCATTAGTAGGGTCGGCCATGTTGTCGTGGTTATGTGTGTAGGAGATGTGAGCGAGTGAATGCGGCGGGTTTTTGGTTGTTCGGTTATTGGAGGTTATTACATCCTGGTAAAATCTAAGGTTATATCAGGATGGGTACTGACTTGTGACAGTGCGCACATATGGTGACTTTATAGTGCTGCCTCACTGGGAGACCAGCCCACCAGCAGCATGACCTGATATCCCACTCAAGCACATTATCCTGACACTGAGCCAACCAGTCCCACTTGAATGATAATCCATATAATATTACAATGGGTCGGGTTGACCATGTTTTTTTCTTGAAGATTTATACTGCCTATCATGGATAAGTCTGAATAGGCTTGTTTTCACCATTAGACAGTTTGTCGATAGAAAGCCTGAGCCTACACTTTAACCAACCCAAGGGATTTTTAACCTCCCACACCACATCGACATGGTATGAGAGCAACTGGCCTATCAATGACACTGTAAGTTACAGACAGCGGTGGAAATCCAAATTGGCAGAGTTGATCGTATGGGGAATCGACCCATCGACCTTCAGATTAGGAGTCTGACCTACAAAGAGTCTGATATTCTAAGCACTCCGCCACAGAGAAGTCGACCACATGTCAGTGGTTGTGTGTGTGACGTGAGACAGTGAATGGGTCTGCAGAGGTCAGTGAATGGGTCTGCAGAGGTCAGTGAATGGGTCTGAAGAGGTCAATGAATGGGTCTGCAGAGGTTCAGTGAATGGGTCTGCAGAGGTCAGTGAATGGGTCTACAGAGGTCAGTGAATGGGTCTGCAGAGGTTCAGTGAATGGGTCTGCAGAGGTTCAGTGAATGGGTCTGCAGAAGTCAGTGAATGGGTCGGCAGAGGTCAGTGAATGGGTCTGCAGAAGTCAGTGAATGGGTGGACAGAAGTCAGTGAATGGGTCTGCATAAGTCGGTGAATGGGTCTGCATAAGTCGGTGAATGGGTCTGCAGAAGTCGCTGAATGGGTCTGCAGAAGTCGGTGAATGGGTCGGCAGAGGTCAGTGAATGGGTCTGCAGAGGTCAGTGAATGGGTCTGCAGAGGCCAACAGAAGGAAGTGGGCGGTTAACTGGTTGAGTGTAGCTGAGGTTTGGCGATAGCTGCATGGGTGCGTAATATATGATGAGGTGTGTGTGACTGTTACTGGTACACACCTGAATTCTGCGCTCAGTTAATGGAGCCCTAGTACAACACTCGCCCCTCCACCATGGTCCAACAGATCACACAAGTACACAAGTACACAAGTACACAAGTACACAAGTACACAATCACCAACAAAAACTAACTATAACAAAGCAACAACAAAAACCACGAAGATGCCAAAGTATACATTTCAGGAACTCTGTACATGGTACACCGTTAATACGGTCAGCCCAACAGAACGGACAACCTGATATAACGGACAACCGATTAATGCTCCTTATTTCGATGACACCATTTGAATCTAAGCACCTATTTACATTTGATCCTGACTATTTAACTTATACTGCTGCTTACAGTAAGATTTACAGTCGCCTACATGGGAACAGTGATACTTGTCGATACCTGGCCTGGTATTCAGCATCAGTAGGGGAGGGGGACGGAGCTCAGGCGGTAGAGTGTCCACCTGTGAAGGTGTCGGGTCATCCGATCGATCTTGCTGAGTGGATTCATTTGCAGTTTGGTCTATTTTACGTTCCAACCAGTGGTCCACCACAACTGGTTCATCAAAGGCTGTAGTATGTGCTGTCCTGTCTGTATGTGCTGTCCTGTCTGTGGGAAAGTGCATATAAAAGACCCCTTGCTGCTTATCGGAAAGAGTAGCCTATGTGGTGGCAGCAGGTTTCCTCCAAAGAAATGTCAGAATGACCATATGTTTGACGTCCAATAGCGGATGATTAAAATCAATGTGCTCTAGAGGCGTCGTTTAATAAAACAAGCTTCATTTCTACATTAAGTATTTACAGCCGCATACACCGGTACATTGATCATTGTCGCTACCTGGCCTGGCATTCAGCATTACTAGGGTGGGGCATGAAGCAGTGGAATGAGCAACACCAATTATCCGCGGATGTCCCCAGCGTAATCGATGCATGTAGCAAAAAAGATCCTTAAAAACTACATAAAATGACTGGGTTGATTAGATTGTGATATTTGCGAAAACTAGACTAGTGTGTGGTCTTAGTGACGTGATGCGGCAGTCTCAGACCAGAGCAGGTAAATCAGTAGTAACACATGATATGGCAGACGCAGACCACAGCAGGTGAATCAGTAGTAACACGTGACATGGCAGTCTCCGACCAGAACAGGTGATTCTATAGTAATACCTGACCTGCCAATCTCAGACCAAAGGAGGTGAATCTATAGTAACACGTGATATGGCAGTCTCAGACCACAGCAGGTGAATCTATAGTAACACCTGACATGGCAGTCTCAGACCATAACAGGTGAATCAGTAGTAACACGTGACATGGCAGTCTCAGACCATAGCAGGTGAATCAGTAGTAAGATGTGACATGGCAGTCTCAGACCACAGCAGGTGAATCAGTAGTAACATGTGACATGGCAGTCTCAGACCATAACAGGTAAATCCATAGTAACACGTGACATGGCAGTCTCAGACCATAACATGTGAATCAGTAGTAACATGTGACATGGCAGTCTCAGACCGGAACAGGTGAATCAGTAGTAACACGTGATATGGCAGTCTCAGACCACAGCAGGTGAATCTATAGTAACACATGACATGGCAGTCTCAGACCATAACAGGTGAATCAGTAGTAACACGTGACATGGCAGTCTCAGACCATAGCAGTTGAATCAGTAGTAAGATGTGACATGGCAGTCTCAGACCATAACAGGTGAATCAGTAGTAACACGTGATATGGCCGTCTCAGACCATAACAGGTGAATCAGTAGTAAGATGTGACATGGCAGTCTCAGACCACAGCAGGTGAATCAGTAGTACAGTAACATGTGACATGGCAGTCTCAGACCATAACAGCTAAATCCATAGTAACACGTGACATGGCAGTCTCAGACCATAACATGTGAATCAGTAGTAACATGTGACATGGCAGTCTCAGACCGGAACAGGTGAATCAGTAGTAACACGTGACATGGCAGTCTCAGACCGGAACAGGTGAATCAGTAGTAACACATGACATGGCAGTCTCAGCCCATAACAGGTGAATCAGTAGTAAGATGTGACATGGCAGTCTCAGACCACAGCAGGTGAATCAGTAGTACAGTAACATGTGACATGGCAGTCTCAGACCATAACAGGTAAATCCATAGTAACACGTGACATGGCAGTCTCAGACCATAACATGTGAATCAGTAATAACACGTGACATGGCAGTCTCAGACCGGAACAGGCGAATCAGTAGTAACATATGACATGGCAGTCTCCGACCAGAGCAGGTGAATCAGTAGTAACACGTGACATGGCAGTCTCAGACCGGAACAGGTGAATCAGTAGTAAGATGTGACATGGCAGTCTCAGACCATAGCAGGTGAATCAGTAGTAACACGTGACATGGCAGTCTCAGACCGGAACAGGTGAATCAGTAGTAACACGTGATATGGCAGTCTCAGACCATAGCAGGTGAATCAGTAGTAAGATGTGACATGGCAGTCTCAGACCACAGCAGGTGAATCAGTAGTACAGTAACATGTGACATGGCAGTCTCAGACCATAACAGGTAAATCCATAGTAACACGTGACATGGCAGTCTCAGACCATAACATGTGAATCAGTAATAACACGTGACATGGCAGTCTCAGACCAGAACAGGTGAATCAGTAGTAACACGTGACATGGCAGTCTCAGACCGGAACAGGTGATTCAGTAGTAACATATGACATGATATGGTAGTCTCAGACCAGAGCAGGTGAATCAGTAGTAACACCTGATATGGCAGTCTCAGACCAGAGCAGGTGAATCAGTAGTAACACGTGATATGGCAGTCTCAGACCATAGCCGGTGAATCAGTAGTAATACGTGATATGGCAGTCTCAGGCCATAGCCGGTGAATCAGTAGTAACAGATGACATGGCAGTCTCCGACCAGAGCAGGTGAATCAGTAGTAACATGTGACATGGCAGTCTCAGACCGGAACAGGTGAATCAGTAGTAACAGATGACATGGCAGTCTCAGACCATAACAGGTAAATCCATAGTAACATGTGACATGGCAGTCTCAGACCATAACAGGTGAATCAGTAGTAACACGTGACATGGCAGTCTCAGACCGGAACAGGCGAATCAGTAGTAACAAATGACATGGCAGTCTCAGACCATAGCAGGTGAATTAGTAGTAACACGTGATATGGCAGTCTCAGACCAGAGCAGGTGAATCAGTAGTAACACGTGATATGGCAGTCTCAGACCATAGCCGGTGAATCAGTAGTAACACGTGATATGGCAGTCTCAGACCAGAGCAAGTGAATCAGTAGTAACACGTGATATGGCAGTCTCAGACCATAGCCGGTGAATCAGTAGTAACACATGACATGGCAGTCTCTGACCAGAGCAGGTGAATCAGTAGTAACACGTGACATGGCAGTCTCAGACCGGAACAGGTGAATCAGTAGTAACATGTGACATGGCAGTCTCAGACCATAGCAGGTGAATCAGTAGTAACACATGATATGGCAGTCTCAGACCAGAGCAGGTGAATCAGTAGTAACACGTGATATGGCAGTCTCAGACC
>CM059201.1:60506790-60572129 GCA_030323885.1 Branchipolynoe longqiensis
CTCCCAGTCCCTCCTACTCCCCTTCACCTCCATCCCCTCTTCCCCCCTTTACCCCCCCTCCGCTCCTCCCACACCCCCTTATAGGTGTGTACTAAATAAGTCACGTGACACGCCGACGTGCCGCGCCCCCGGGAGGAGGAGGAGGAGGAGGGGGGGTCGCCTCCTTCATCCGTGCAGTTTGACCGCCGCCGGCCGCGCTTCCGGTCGCAAATGGCGCGAGGCGGCAGTCCGGTCACGTGGGTTGCACGTGACCGGGGCCCGGGGTGGCGTCAACCGCGTCCCTGTGAGGAACACCGGTAGGGGGCCTCGTTAGCGCCCGCCGGACTCAGCGCGCACCCTGGTGGGGGCTCCACTCAGCGGCTCCACCTGGCGGCGTGGTGTGTCAACTAGTGTCAGAGTGTCTCGACTAGTGGTACAGTGTCTCCATCTAGCGGTGTGGTGTCTCAACTAGTGGTACAGTGCCTCAAATAGGGGTGTGGTGTCTCAACTAGGCATGTGGTGTCTCAACTAGTGGCACAATGTCTCGACTAGTGGTAGAGTGTCTCCATCTAGCGGTGTCGTGTCTCAACTAGTGGTATAGTATCTCAACAAGGGGTGTAGTGTCTCAACTAGTGGTACAGTGTCTCAACTACGGGGGTGGTGTCTCAACTAGTGGCACAGTGCCTCAACTACGGGGGTGGTGTCTCAACTAGTGGCACAGTGCCTCAACTATGGGTGTGGTGTATCAACTAGTGGTACAGTGCCTCAACTAGGGGTGTGGTGTCTCAACTAGTGGTACAGTGTCTCAACTAGGTGTGTGGTGTCTCAACTAGGGTGTGGTGTCTCAACTAGGGGTGTGGTGTCTCAACTAGTGGTACAGTGTCTCAACTATGGGTGTGGCGTCTCAACCAGTGGTACAGTGTCTCAACAAGGGGATGGTGTCTCAACTAGTGGTACAGAGTCTCTCCTAGGGGCTGGTGTCTCAACTAGTGGTACAGTGCCTCAACTAGGGGTATGGTGTCTCAACTAGTGGTGTGGTGTCTCAACTAGTGGTACAGTGTCTCAACTAGTGGTACAGTGTCTCAACTAGAGGTGTATTGTCTCAACTAGTGGGACAGTGTCTCAACTAGGCATGTGGTGTCTCAATTAGTGGTACAGTGTCTCACAGTATGTGTATGGTGTCTCAACTAGGGGTGTGGTGTCTCAACTAGGGGTATGGTGTCTCATCTAGGGGTGTGGTCTCTCAACTAGGGGTGTGGTGTCTCAACTAGGGATGTAGTGTCTCAACTAGGTGTGTGGTGTCTCAACTAGTGGTGTGATGTTTCAAACTGGGGGTGTGGTGTCTCAACTAGGGGTGTATTAATATTGCTATTCTCCGTAAGACACAACATTGTACCGGTGGTGCCAGCTGCAGCCCTCCTCGCCCCCACCGGATGTTGACCAGTGTCAGTCGCACCGGATGATTTCCCCCACATATATTAGTAGACTTATATTAGCTGGAAACTCTGAGATTCTCCTGAGTAGAACCTTGTCCACTGACACGGTAAACTGTACATCGCATAATAATGTTAGACCTAGGACTGGTCCGAGGCGAGGCTATGATGCATCTGTCACTAGGGGGCGTCAGCGGGGCGTTATAGGGTGCGCAGTGTGGGTGCGCTGTGTGGGTGCGCAGTGTGGGTGCGCTGTGAGGGTGCACAGTGTGGGTGCGCAGTGACGGTGACGGTAAATGCATGACGGATGTTCGGCTTAATCTAATCTTTGCGGGCGCTACATGGGTTTGGGCTACACTCTCCAACGTAGTCCTTTCACCATCTCCGGTCACAGTCCCCACACACTCTCCGGACGCATTCCCCGCCCCTCCCCCACACTCTCCAGGCATAATCCCCCACACACTCTCTGGGTGCCGTCCCCCACTCTCCGGAGACAGTCCCCCACACACTCCCCAGACACAGTCCCACACTCTCCGGACAGTCCCCCATACACTCTCCAGACCCAGTCCCACACTCTCCGGACACAGTCCCCCCACACACTCTCCAGACACAGTCCCCCACACACTCTTTGGAGACAGTCCCCCACACACTCTCTGGACACAGTCCCCACACACCCTTCGAGCACAGTCCCCCAAGTTTGATACAGGTGCACTTATTAGATGTGATGTCATACAGAAGTTTGACACAGGTGCACTTATTAGATGTGATGTCGCACAGAAGTTTGATACAGGTGCACTTATTAGATGTGATGTCGTACAGAAGTTTGATACAGGTGCACTTATTAGATGTGATGTCGCACAGAAGTTTGATACAGGTGCACTTATTAGATGTGATGTCATACAGAAGTTTGATACAGGTGCACTTATTAGATGTGATGTCGTACAGAAGTTTGATACAGGTGCACTTATTAGATGTGATGTCGCACAGAAGTTTGATACAGGTGCACTTATTAGATGTGATGTCATACAGAAGTTTGATACAGGTGCACTTATTAGATGTGATGTCGTACAGAAGTTTGATACAGGTGCACTTATTAGATGTGATGTCGCACAGAAGTTTGATACAGGTGCACTTATTAGATGTGATGTCATACAGAAGTTTGATACAGGTGCACTTATTAGATCTGATGTCATACAGAAGTTTGATACAGGTGCACTTATTAGATGTGATGTCGCACAGAAGTTCGATACAGGTGCACTTATTAGATGTGATGTCATACAGAAGTTTGATACAGGTGCACTTATTAGATGTGATGTCATACAGAAGTTTGATACAGGTGCACTTATTAGATGTGATGTCGCACAGAAGTTTGATACAGGTGCACTTATTAGATGTGATGTCATACAGAAGTTTGATACAGGTGCACTTATTAGATGTGATGTCACACAGAAGTTTGATACAGGTGCACTTATTAGATGTGATGTCACACAGAAGTTCAATACAGGTGCACTTATTAGATGTGATGTCATACAGAAGTTTGACACAGGTGCACTTATTAGATCTGATGTCATACAGAAGTTTGATACAGGTGCACTTATTAGATGTGATGTCGCACAGAAGTTCGATACAGGTGCACTTATTAGATGTGATGTCATACAGAAGTTTGATACAGGTGCACTTATTAGATCTGATGTCATACAGAAGTTTGTTACAGGTGCACTTATTAGATGTGATGTCGCACAGAAGTTTGATACAGGTGCACTTATTAGATGTGATGTCATACAGAAGTTTGACACAGGTGCACTTATTAGATGTGATGTCACACAGAAGTTTGATACAGGTGCACTTATTAGATGTGATGTCACACCGAAGTTCAATACAGGTGCACCTATTAGATGTGATGTCATACAGAAGTTTGACACAGGTGCACTTATTAGATGTGATGTCACACAGAAGTTTGATAAAGGTGCACTTATTAGATGTGATGTCACACAGAAGTTCAATACAGGTGCACTTATTAGATGTGATGTCACACAGAAGTTCAATACAGGTGGAAGGGAATGCGCCAATGTAATCAAACCTGCCACTGCTGGCTCCTACTGTGAAGACACGATCCCGTATTACTATTACATCATTATATATATATATATATATATATATATATATATATATATATATTTATAAATATATATGTTTATACTTATACATATTTATATCCATGTTGTTTATGCTGAAGGCACTTGGCAATAATAGGACCTGACTCGGCAGTGTGTCCGTGCTCCATTTCATGGCCGGAACCTGTTGGAGCACTGACGATGCAGAGCTTCCCGCTCCCGGTTGGTTGGTTATTGGAGTTTTACGTCCTAGCAACAGCTAAGGTCATATCAGGATGGGTACCAACTTTTGTCAGTGCGCACTCAGCAGGGAGAATTTATAGTGCTGCCCCACTGGGAGACCAGACCACCGGCATCAATACCTGATATCCAACTCAGTCACATTATCCTGACATTGAGCCAACCAGTCCTTGCCCTTTCCTATTACTGCCAGGTGCCTGGCTAGGAAGCGATAAGGATCAATTTTGTTAAGTCATTGGTATGACTCGCCGGGGAACCGAACTGCAGATCTTCCGCACGTGAGGTCTGCGCTCTACCAATTTGGGGTCCGCGCCCGGTGTTAGTTACCGATAACAGGATTGTAAACACAATATATTATCCTGTGTCGCCAGCTGGCGTCTCCCTCCTTGTCACATAACTAGGTCACTGACAGCCAACTCAAAACGTGATTACGGTCGTTAATTAGGGCGCGTCCTGGGGCCGCCCGTCGGGTGTGTTGTGGGTGCGCGAAGCTGATTGGCAGGTGACTGTGAATACAGCGCATGCGCACATTAAAGAGGGTCCACAATGGTTTTTTTCCACCTATTATGTCTCAAGTTCTGCTACAAGCAATGGCGACTGCTTTGACTAAGAGTAACTAGATTCTATTTTGTTTTGTCTAAAGATTATTGTTTGATTTTCATTAAAAAGAATAGGTGATGTAGAATGGGGGAGCAGGGGGTGGGGGTGTGTGGGGATGTGAGGCGGGGTGGGGAAGGTGGGGTGGGGGAGGTGGGTGGGGGAGGTGGGAAATAGGAGCGGAGGGGTATAGCTGGTGGTCATCATCATCATCATCATGCTATCAGTCGTGATGCGACAAAGACTGCTTTCATTACTTGACTGCCACTCTCCATTTAGCTCTCTGCTGTGAGAGTTGCGTCCATGAGTCGGTCTTAATGTCTCTCAGCTTCAGGTTTCTCTTGATGGTATCCTTGAACCGGAGATGAGGGCACCCTCTAGTTCTGTAACCAGAAGACAGTTGAGAATAGAGGATCTGCTGGTGGTAGTAATTAATTAATGGAAGTCGACGGAAGGGGAAGTGGGAAGGGAGTGGGGGAGACGGGAGAAGGGGGAGGGAGAGATGGAAAAGAGAGAGGGAGAAAGGAGAGGGAGAGTGGAGAGGGAGAGATGGAAAAGAGAGGGAGAAGGGAGAGTGAGAGATGGAGTAGGGAGAGGGAGAGACAGAGAGAATGGAGAGGGAGGATGTAGTGGAGGGGGTAGTGGAGGGGTAGTGGAGGGGGTAGTGGAGGGGTAGTGGAGGGGGTACTGGAGGGGGTAGTGGAGGGGTAGTGGAGGGGGTAGTGGAGGGGTAGTGGAGGGGGTAGTGGAGGGGGTAGTGGAGGGGTAGTGGAGGAGGAGGTGGTAGCGGGAGGGTGGAGGGTGACAAACGATTGTTGTAAGATCACTGCACTGACAAATTATCTAAAAATATTCAGATGAATAAACACATTTACCAAAGAAACACCAATAAATAAACAAGAATCCCTGCTTCCCACCAAGACCTTTGCCCAGCGGGAGGTAAGTGGAAGAGCCCCGAACCAACACCCATTATGTCATTCATGCCATTCACGCCCCCTGGTGGTATTGTTTACTTGGTTTCTAAGGCTTTACTCCATAGCAACAGCTAAGGTTGCAGCAGGATAGCTACCGACTTGTGACAGACACACATAGACACACACGGACACAGGCGGACACACACGGACACAGGCGGACACACACAGACACACAGTCACACACCGACACACATAGACACACACAGACACACACACACAGACACACACATATGCATGCAGACACACACAGACACACACAGACACACACAGACACACACAGACACACGCAGACACACACAGACACACACAGACACACACAGACACACAAAGACACACATAGACACACACAGACACACATATTCACACAGACACACACAGACACATGCAGATGCACACAGACACACACAGACACACATGGACAAACACGGACACATGCAGACACACACGGACACAGACGGACACACATGGACACAGTCACACACAGACACACATAGACACACATATACACACACAGACATACACATACACACATACGCACACAGACACACACAGATCCATGCAGATGTACACAGACACACACAGACACATACAGACACACCCATACACATAGACACATAGCCACAGACAGACACACACAGACACACACATATGCACACAGACAGACACACACACAAACATACACAGACACACACAGAGGCACACAGAGCCACACCGAGGCACACGGGAGGAGGAATAAAAATGCCCAAATAACGACCAGCATCCCTGAATATTTTACCACTTAATTCCATTTTCACTAGTTTTCATTAGTACTTTTTCGGGACAGAAATTCATCCTATTTGAAGTGGAAACGTGAGGTTGAATTAGTTATTGGACTCTGGACACCTTGCGTGAATTACATTGCACTAAAACTGCACTTTCTTCACAATGGGAAGAAGGGCCACATTAATGTGGAAGTTAGTCATGTGATATTAGTCGCCTTATTTATAGATATACCAGACAGCCTGTACCATGACGCAGTCTCCCACTCAGTCGCATTATCCCGACACTAAGCTATCCAGTCTTTGCCCTACCCTAGTGTTGTACAGCACCGGACATTGCAGGGTCCAGCTAGGATTATGTAGGGCCTAGAAACCAGGTAGGATTATGTAGGGCCCGGGAACCAGCTAACAGTATGAAGGACCTAGGAACCAGCTACCAGTATGTAGGACCCGGGAACCAGCTAACATTATGTAGGGCCCAGAAACCAGCTAACATTGTGTATGGCCCAGAAACCAGCTAACATTGTCTAGGGCCCGGAAACCAGCTAACAGTATGTAGGACCTAGGAACCAGCTAACAGTATGTAGGACCCGGGAACCAGCTAACATTGTGTAGGGCCCAGAAACCAGCTAACATTGTCTAGGGCGTGGGAACCAGCTAACAGTATGTAGGGCCCAGGAACCAGCTAACATTATGTAGGGCCCAGGAACCAGCTAACATTATGTAGGGCCCAGGCACCAGCTAAAATTATGTAGGGCCCAGGAACCAGCTAACATTATGTAGGGCCCAGGAACCAGCTAACATTATGTAGGGCCCAGGAACCAGCAAACATTATGTAGGGCCCAGGAACCCGCTAATATTATATAGGGCCAGGGAACCAGCTAGCACTATATAGGCCCAGGAACCAACTAACACTACGAAAGCCCAGGAACCAGCTAACATTACATAAGCCCAGGAACCAGCTAACATTATGTAAGGCCCGGGAACCAGCTAAGGCCATGAGTGTATTCTGTCAGCCACTTGCAGGCTCTACCAGCGGGGGTCAATAAATGTAACGTTCGGTTCAATGGGAATTAGCCTTAAGTGGATTAAGTGCCAATCGCACGGCTTTAATCCGAGGTTTCATTTGGCTAATTGAAGAAAGTGCCATCTGATTGATAAATCTGTAGTCAATGGTGACGAGAACAGATTCCTAAACATTTCCAACATTCACACTAATTCAGCTTTCCGCAGTCAAAGCGAAGAGAATCAAATTACTCTTCGCTCAAAATTGTGTGGTTGGATGACTTTTAGTTGATGCCTTGCGCTTTAGATAAATATATTGCATTGATTGACATTATCAATATCGCTTCAATTTGAAGTAATTTCCATTTTAAATATTTGAAGTGGAACCATTCAATGAATATTGGTGTGCACACCACCTGTGCTGGAAAAGCTCAGAAAGCTCTTCGTTAACCTATATCTGCGTGTGGAACTATAGGAGCAGCAAACTGCAATAATTGTTTAATGAGCGTGCCGACATCTAGGTTGGATTGATATGTAGGATAATATGTAGGTCAGGCTTTTGTTAGGAAAATGTGATGCTTTCATCAGATTACATAGATTTAGCCGTCTTTGGAGCGTTAAGGGGAGTGCGATGTGGTACAAAACTGGTTCATCAAAGGCTGTAGTATGTGCTCTGCTGTCTGTGGGAAAGTGCATATAAAAGATCCCTTGCTGGTTATCGGAAAGAGTAGCTTATGGGGTGGCAGTGGGTGTCCTCCAAAGAAATATGTCAGAATGACCATATGTTTGATGTCCAATAGCCGATGATAAAAATCAATGCGCTCTAGAGGCGTTGTTAAATAAAACAAGCTTTATTTTCGGAACATTGGAGAATCAAACTGTCGGGGTCATCAGACCGTGTCTTAGCACCGACATCGTCAGGCCTTAAAGGCTTAGGCCAAAGTCCCGGAATAATACCACAGTTATTCTGTATCGCTTGAGTGATTTTTATTCTCTTTCTGACCATTCTCTGTGAAAATCTAAAGTAGCGAGAACAATAGATCTGTTAAAAAAAGCATTGGTCCCACAGGCACTGACTTCAACCAATCAGATTGCACGTTACAACATTATAACCCGCGTCGGTGTAGCGGTCCCAGACCTTAAACCGGTTGACCTAATTCCACTTTGAAATGGACGTGACAGTGATCGGCTGTGCTGACTAAGTGTTTTGTGGCAGGGTCAGGAAAGACGCCTTCATACGGATGGGAGTGATTTGGTTCGCTGCGCCACGCCTCGCCTCCTGGTGCTTCCCAGTTCAGTTCTGTTCATTTGGTTGTTTGTAACCCATTCCAGTTCTAGGCACCAAACTTGCAGCACTGGAGCGGCACCGATAAATCAGTCCGGTCTTGGTAGAAGTAGAAACTTCTAGGAGTCACGTATCCAAAACAATTGAGACCGAGCGCCAAAGGGTTGGAGAGGCAGGAAAGGGAAAAGATAGGATTCGCAGTAGAAGAGCACAGAGCCACAGTGAAAAAGGAAAAGGGCTCCACCCAAGTAAACAACGCCTTTGATCAGGAGGAGAAGTCAGACCAGGGAAAAAAAGTAATGGGTAGGATTGAGGAAAGAGAAGTTAGGAAAGTTGAGTCAAAGAGCTGTGCCTCCTTGCTCTGGGTTGACCAGACAGCGAGCCAGAGAGACAAATGGATTAGTGGCGGTAGAATCAAACCAGGAGAGGAAACCAGCGGCTGAGGGATGATAGAAGAGGTTGTTAGATCAAACGAGGACAGGTGACCAGCGGCTGAGGGATGATAGAAGAGGTTGTTAGATCAAACCAGGACAGGAGACCAGCGGCTGAGGGATGATAGAAGAGGTTGTTAGATCAAACGAGGACAGGAGACCAGCGGCTGAGGGATGATAGAAGAGGTTGTTAAATCAAACCAGGACAGGAGACCAGCGGCTGAGGGAAGATAGAAGAGGTTGTTAGATCAGACCAAGACAGGAGACAAGCCGCTGAGGGATGATAGAAGAGGTTGTTAAATCAAACCAGGAGAGGAGACCAGCGGCTGAGGGATGATAGAAGAGGTTGTTAAATCAAACCAGGAGAGGAGACCAGCGGCTGAGGGATGATAGAAGAGGTTGTTAAATCAAACCAGGAGAGGAGACCAGCGGCTGAGGGATGATAGAAGAGGTTGTTAAATCAAACCAGGAGAGGAGACCAGCGGCTGAGGGATGATAGAAGAGGTTGTTACATCAAACCAGGAGAGGAGACCAGCGGCTGAGGGATGATAGAAGAGGTTGTTAGATCAAACCAGGAGAGGAGACCAGCGGCTGAGGGATGATAGAAGAGGTTGTTAAATCAAACCAGGAGAGGAGACCAGCGGCTGAGGGATGATAGAAGAGGTTGTTAAATCAAACCAGGACAGGAGACCAGCGGCTGAGGGATGATAGAAGAGGTTGTTAAATCAAACCAGGAGAGGAGACCAGCGGCTGAGGGATGATAGAAGAGGTTGTTAAATCAAACCAGGAGAGGAGACCAGCGGCTGAGGGATGATAGAAGAGGTTGTTAAATCAAACCAGGACAGGAGACCAGCGGCTGAGGGATGATAGAAGAGGTTGTTAGATCAAACCAGGAGAGGAGACCAGCGGCTGAGGGATGATAGAAGAGGTTGTTAAATCAAACCAGGAGAGGAGACCAGCGGCTGAGGGATGATAGAAGAGGTTGTTAAATCAAACCAGGAGAGGAGACCAGCGGCTGAGGGATGATAGAAGAGGTTGTTAAATCAAACCAGGACAGGAGACCAGCGGCTGAGGGATGATAGAAGAGGTTGTTAAATCAGACCAGGAGAGGAGACCAGCGGCTGAGAGATGATAGAAGAGGTTGTTAAATCAGACCAGGAGAGGAGACCAGCGGCTGAGGGATGATAGAAGAGGTTGTTAAATCAAACCAGGAGAGGAGACCAGCGGCTGAGGGATGATAGAAGAGGTTGTTAAATCAAACCAGGAGAGAGACTGAGGGATGATAGAAGAGGTTGTTAAATCAGACCAGGAGAGGAGACCAGCGGCTGAGAGATGATAGAAGAGGTTGTTAAATCAGACCAGGAGAGGAGACCAGCGGCTGAGGGATGATAGAAGAGGTTGTTAAATCAAACCAGGAGAGGAGACCAGCGGCTGAGGGATGATAGAAGAGGTTGCTAAATCAAACCAGGAGAGGAGACCAGCGGCTGAGGGATGATAGACGAGGTGTGGGCGAAGTGCAGTCCGGATAGCAAGTGGTACTTCCGGTGTAATTCCCCGCCGGACGCTGCTTGGACTACTTCCGGTGTTGTTCCCCAGCTCCTTAGACCACTTCCGGTACTGAACCACACCGGACGCTGCCTGGATATACCAGAATTCCCAAACACTCACCTAGGTTCGATCCTACACATGTAACTCAGATACAGGGGCACTTATTGCAGTTTGCAGTTCATGTGATTTGCTGCTCTTCTTGAAAATAGGGAAACAAGGGCTATGTCCACCATTTTGGTGTGCACACCCGAAATTGACTTGATATGCTTGCCCTCATGACAATGTTATAGTGCTGCCCCACTGGGAGACCAGACAGCCAGGACCAGGACCCGATTTCCCACTCAGTCACATTATCCTAATACTGATCTAACAGGTCCTTGCCCTATCCTAATAATGCCAAGTGCCTGGCTGGAAGCGACAAGTATACTTTTTAAGTCATCAGTTGTCTCGACAAGGATTTGCGAATCCCACAATCTTCCAAAACGGGAGACGGACGCTCAACTCATTCGGCCATCCCGTCAGGTGTCTGAGATAATAATTAAATACCCGGTCAAGTCGGAGGTAATACTTACTAATTGTGTGCACAGCCACAAGCCGCGCATCCTGATATATATGGACAACCTTGAGTGTTGCTAAGTCCTTCTTTCAATGACCCAGCCCACATTATGATTCAGTGGAGAGAAGGAAGGAATGACACACACGGCAGAGGGGGCCAGTCGGGATGGCCGAATGAGTTGAGCGTCTGCCTCCCGTTTTGGTATATCGTGGGATTCGAACCCTGGTAGAGTTAAACCAATGACTTAAAAATTGATTAAAAAAAAAAGATTCATCAAACTCCAACAACCAACTCACTTTGAATCCATAAGTGCACAGTTCATGGCGGCTAACCTTCATTGTGTTTTTGCTCTGTATTTATTTCTAATATAAATTGACAAAGAAATTGGACTAGGAATATTTGACATGAGACAAAATACCACTTCCTGTTTGTGTGTTCACTAGGAATATTTGACATGAGACAAACTACTACTTCCTGTTTGTGTGTTCACTAGGAATATTTGACATGAGACAAAATACCACTTCCTGTTTGTGTGTTCACTAGGAATATTTGACATGAGACAAACTACTACTTCCTGTTTGTGTGTTCACTAGGAATATTTGACATGAGACAAACTACTATTTCCTGTTTGTGTGTTCACTAGGATATTTAAACAACTCACTTCCTGTTTGTGTGTTCACTAGGAATATTTGACATGAGACAAACTACTATTTCCTGTTTGTGTGTTCACTAGGAATATTTGACATGAGACAAACTACCACTTCCTGTTTGTGTGTTCACTAGGAATATTTGACATGAGGACAAACTACCACTTCCTGTTTGTGTGTTCACTAGGAATATTTGACATGAGACAAACTACTATTTCCTGTTTGTGTGTTCACTAGGAATATTTGACATGAGACAAACTACTACTTCCTGTTTGTGTGTTCACTAGGAATATTTGACATGAGACAAACTACTATTTCCTGTTTGTGTGTTCACTAGGAATATTTGACATGAGACAAACTACCACTTCCTGTTTGTGTGTTCACTAGGAATATTTGACATGAGACAAACTACTACTTCCTGTTTGTGTGTTCACTAGGAATATTTGACATGAGACAAAATACCACTTCCTGTTTGTGTGTTCACTAGGAATATTTGACATGAGACAAAATACTACTTCCTGTTTGTGTGTTCACTAGGAATATTTGACATGAGACAAACTACCACTTCCTGTTTGTGTGTTCACTAGGAATATTTGACATGAGACAAACTACTACTTCCTGTTTGTGTGTTCACTAGGAATATTTGACATGAGACAAACTACTACTTCCTGTGTGTGTTCACTAGGAATATTTGACATGAGACAAACTACCACTTCCTGTTTGTGTGTTCACTAGGAATATTTGACATGAGACAAAATACTACTTCCTGTTTGTGTGTTCACTAGGAATATTTGACATGAGACAAAATACTACTTCCTGTTTGTGTGTTCACTAGGAATATTTGACATGAGACAAAATACTACTTCCTGTTTGTGTGTTCATTAGGAATATTTGACATGAGACAAACTACCACTTCCTGTTTGTGTGTTCACTAGGAATATTTGACATGAGACAAACTACCACTTCCTGTTTGTGTGTTCACTAGGAATATTTGACATGACACAAAATACTACTTCCTGTTTGTGTGTTCACTAGGAATATTTGACATGAGACAAAATACCACTTCCTGTTTGTGTGTTCACTAGGAATATTTGACATGAGACAAAATACTACTTCCTGTTTGTGTGTTCACTAGGAATATTTGACATGAGACAAAATACCACTTCCTGTTTGTGTGTTCACTAGGAATATTTGACATGACACAAAGTACTACTTCCTGTTTGTGTGTTCACCAGCTCCTCGAGTCTCTGACAGCCGCTGACATGTCAGCTATGGAGTGTGGACTCTGGTTACCTATGTCTGATCCTACATCCTAATTAGTAATCATGGGAACCAACCACTGCTCCACACAGACACACACACACACACACTGTCCACGCTGAGTGTCCCCTGTGTCTAGTAAAGAGTCATCCAAAGTTGTCAACATGTTCAAGGTAGTACAAAAAGTACTTCCCCCCCCCCCATCCTCTCGTCCCCCCAAAGGGTACCACATCAACATTTTACTACAGATCCAGATTTGGTGGCCAAATGAGTTGAATGTTCGTCGCCCGTTTTGGTAGGCCAAGGTATTCAAACCCATGGGTTCAAAGCCTGGTCAAGCTAAACCAATAAGTTAAAAGTTTATACTTATTGTTATCTAACCTGGCATTCGGCATTGGCAGTAAAGGCAAGGAGCAGTGTAATGAAGAAAACCAATTGTAATCGATTGAAAATTGCCCAGCTTAATCAACTAATGTACAATGACTGGATGTGGTCGCTTGACGTACAAACAAAAAACAAACAAAACACACGCCAACAAATATTAACATGTTTATCAAGCTAGAAAAGTTGTACTTTACTGTGAGCCCCCTGTCCTACACTGTGTCATCATCATCATCATCATGCTGTTGGTCACGATGCGACAAAGACTGCTTTCATTACTTGACTGCCACTCTCCATTTAGCTCTCTGCTGTGAGAGTGATGTCCATGAGTCGGTCTTAATGTCACATTTCATGAAAGCTGCCTGCAAAAGTGTTGAAGTGCTGCTGGCTTTTGCAAGTTACCAGCGGCACTCTCTCGGGAGCAAATAGAGGTTTCACATCGGAAACAACATGTCCAGACAGGAGCAAAACTATTTGTCGCTGCAGTGGCTGGTCGGGAGATGTTGGGAGTTCCATACATCAACCGCCCTTAATGCTGCCACCGTGACATGGTTTTCTGTTTAGGGTTTGCTCCCTTAGCCTTTGGTTCTGCCAAGAACCTGTACCACAAGGCAGTGGTTTACAACTCTGCAGGGCTGGAGCGTCAAACTCCCTGAGGTATTGCAATACCTGCAATACCTGCAATACCTGCAGTACCCAGCTCCCTACACTGTGTACGGCCGTGACAATGTTGTCAATTTTGGACGGCCCTAAGGTCAATGCCCTGTTTTCCTGGCTTGACGCAGAGTGGCCCGAGCCCACCCTGGCAGGGCCTGCAGCCTGATTAGTCGGAGCCTCCGTGTGTATCGGGATACACAAGGAGCCTCCGTGTGTATCGGGATACACAAGGAGCCTCGGTGTGTATGGGGATACACAAGGCATGAAGGGGGTAGTAGTACATGGAATCAGACATGTCACTTTGACTCAGGCTAGAAGGCGTTGCCCGGCACCAGGGGCTGGTTGTCAAGGTGACAGACACCGGGAGACGCTCATCACTGAGGATGCCAAAAGAGGGTGAGTGGGTGGGAGAAATGTTGACAGGAAGTTCTGCAGGGCTTGCGAAGGAGTGAAGAGGTGAGGAGAGAGGGGAGCGGGGAAGCGATGGGGGAGGAAGTGAGATTAATAGAACAGACTGAGTGTGATATCGCGTCATGGTGCTAGGGGGGAACTGGACTCCCAGCGGGGCAGCACTATAACGTCGCCATGGGTATGCATTGTCACAAGTCGGTGCCTGTTCTGATATGAATTTAGCTGTTGTTAGGACTTAAAACCTCACCATTAAACATATGCCCTCAGATGTACGCTGAAATGTGAGTGCAAGTTGACGCTTACGTCAGACGAGTGCTCGGCGTGTTCTCATTGGTCGCCTCATTCAGGGTCAGGACGCTGACTTTTCACAGCGCCCCCCCCCCTCCCCCCGGCGGCCTCACTGACAGCGCGTTCCGGTCGGCAGCAATTAGCGCGCTGTGCCGCCGAACGACTCGCAACGTCGTGACGGGGGATGGGGAGGGATGGGCGAGGAGGGGAGGGGAGGGGGAGGGAAAGGAGAGGGGGGGTGGGGGAGGGATGGGGGAGGGGAGGGGGAGGGAGGGGAGGGGAAGGATGGGGAGGGGAGGGGGAGGGAGGGGAGGGAAAGGGGAGGGGGAGGGTCGATTGGGATCACTTAGGCGTGGGCCAGGCTGGGGGAGGGTCAGTTGGGAAGGAGGGCGTCGGTAGGGTGCGGGAAGGGTGGGGGGTCTGTGGGGGTCAGGTGGGTGTGGGTCAGGTGGACACGGGGGTGTCGTGCCTATGGGGGTCAGATTGGGGTCAAGTGGGCAGGTACCGGGCGCAGTGGCCGAATCGGTAGAGCGCAAGCTTCCCGTGCGGGAAATCGGAAATTTGATTCTCGGTCGAGTCAAAGCAATGACTTATCAAATTGACACTTGTCACTACCTAGCCTGGCGCTCAGTGTCAGTATAATGTGACTGAGTGGGATATCAGGTCATGATTCCGGCGACCTGATCTCCCAGGGGGGCAGCACTATAAAGTCGGCATGAGAAGGCACTGTCACAAGTCGGTATCCGTTCTAATATGACCTCCGATGTTGCCAGGACGTGAAACTCCAACAAGCAACCACCGAGGGTGTGCCTCAAGCCGTGTTTACTCGGGCAATTGTGAAGCGAATTAGACAAAGCGATTTATATGAACCGAATTAGAGGCGCGTTTACACACGGAGCAGTTTAAGGCGGAAATCGATATCTGCGCATGAGCAAGTCCAGACTAACCAGCGCCATGGGTTCGTCGACGTCACCACGAGAGAGTGTGGGTTCGACCTAGATATGTATGGACTGGTTCGTCGACGTCGCCACAAGAGAGTGTGGGTTCGACCTAGATATGTATGGACTGAATCGTATTGGTTTGGAATGGTCAAAACTTCTGCTGGGCAGTGAAACCCTAAAAATAAATGATGAAAAAAATATCTGTGCACAGCTAGCAGTTTCATAGACCAAATTATATAATATGCGCTTTTGATCAACCAGAAAATAAACAAACCGAGGTCTTGACTGCGCATGCGTGTGACTTGCTTAAGCTAGTTCGCTTTATATAAACCACCTCACAAGGTGGTTTATATAAAGTGAATCATATGAAGCGAATCAGCCCTCATCCGCCTCAGAGTCGCGTTAACACGGCGAATGTGAGGCGAACTAGGCAAGGCAATTTATATGAAGCGACTTAACTCGCCCCTGTAAACACGGCTATAGACTCGATTTGCTCCCCGAGAGAGTGCCGCTGGCATTGTTAGTTCTCCGCCCCTCCGCTGTGTCTTTCAGAGTCCACCAGGGGGCGCCAACCCCGTCACTCTCCCCCCGGAGTGTTGTTAGTTATGGCTTGAGGTGCATTATTGATGTGCTGAGAGAGCGGCTCCGTGTGTGATTGAAAACGAGACCCGTGCAGTGTGTGGGTTGAGGTTACGCACACGGAACGTCGGCAGGGGGCGGCTGGATGCTTGGTTTGTTGGGGTTTTACGTCCAGGAAACAGCTAAGGTCATATCAGGACGGGTACGGACTTGTTGGTTTGTTGGTTGTTGGAGTTTTACGTCCAGGCAACAGCTAAGGTCACATCAGGATGGGTACCGACGTGTTGGTTGGTTGTTGGAGTGTTATGTCCTAGCAACAACTAAGGGTCATATCAGGACGGGTACCGACTTGTTGGCTGGTTGGTTGTTGGAGTTTTACGTCCTGGCAACAGCTAAGGTCATATCAGGATGGGTACTGACTTGTTGGTTGGTTGGTTGTTGGAGTTTTACATCCTGGCAACAGCCAAGGTCATATCAGGATGGGTACTGACTTGTTGGTTGGTTGGTTGTTGGAGTTTTACATCCTGGCAACAGCCAAGGTCATATCAGGATGGACACCGACATGATAGTCGGTTGGTTGTTGGAGTTTTATGTCCTAGCAACAGCTAAGGTCATATCATGACGGGTACCGATTTGTTGGTTGTTGGAGTTTTACATCCTGGCAACAGCTAAGGTCATATCAGGACGGGTACCGACTTGTTGGTTGGTTGGTTGTTGGAGTTTTAAGTCCTGACAACACCTAAGGTCATAACAGGACAGGTACTGACTTGTGACAGCGCGCACTCATGTCGACTTTATGGTGCTGCCCCACTAGGAGACTAGGCACTGTGACCTGATTCCCCACTCAATCACATTTTCTTGATTGGTTGGTTGTTGGAGTTTTACGTCCTGGGAGCATCTATGGTCATAGCAGGACGGGTACCGACTTGTGACAGTGCACACCCATGGCAACTATATAGTGCTGCCCCACTAAGCGACCAGGCTGCCAACATTGTGATCTAATTCCCCACTCAATGACATATTCCTGATACTGAACTAACCAGTCCAGTTAGGTAGCTGAGCCTGTCTCAAAAGATGATAACTCTTCGTTTTTTTGTCCATTGTAACGATTGACACAAAACAGCACAGAAATGGTTACACTGAAAACACAAGGACATTTGCTTCAAATCAGTATGTATTCTATTGGGATTATGAAACACCATATAAAAAATAAATCAGTTTATCCTGAGGAAATCCATAAGTAGATAGTGTGTTGATCGTTAGTATGGACAAAGTTTAGTCCCATATTGCTTAGCACCTTTTGAGACAGTCTCACCTATAAGTATCACTTTTGTAAGTAATTTCTTTGACTCGACTGGGAATCAAACTCCCGGTGTTCCGTAAAAGAAATCTGCGCTCTAACGAATCGGCCACTGCATTCCATCCGGACAGCTGGATGAGGGATCCTGGATGGTTGGTTGTTGGAGTTTTACGTCCTGGCAACCTCTACGGTTATATCAGGACAGGGGCATCCTGGAACTTAGGGACCAACAAAACAACACCACACTATAACGTGTTGCCTTAAATAGCAGAGTTCTTGCCTCATATTTGTTTCAGAATTTCAAACGCAGTGAAACTATGTCAGCAAACGCCTTACCTCAGGTAGAATACGGTTGTTTGGAGGTGTAGCAGTGTGAGGTGCTGCAGTGTGCTTCAACCCCGACCCTAGCATGGCCAGACGTCTGGTTTAATGACAACTCTGATATCTTGGAAATGACGTACAAAAGGCTGCCGTAATTAACGATCTGGACACCTGGTTTTAATGCGAGGTATAAAGAACTTATGCAAATATGAGTCATGTTTGTAATGATCCTGCTTGTTATTATTGTTATTGTCTTCTACTCCTGGGGCCATATGTATGAGCAACTTTTTATCGGCGCCGGTGTTAACAGCGGGTTCCGGGTTATCTAACGCCAGTGTTCCAGATGTGTCACGGGGTATGTATGTGTCCAAAGCGCGACGGGGTTAGTTAACATATTAGTTATTTAGCAACTTGGGGGGCCTCTCTGAGCATGTACCCGGCGAGCACCGCTATTTGACAATATCGGCGGCCAGGAACCAGCAGCCTTCTTAGTGGTGAGCCTGTTGCCGATGAACATCGCTATTTGACAATATCGGCGGACTGGAACCAGCAGCCTTAGTGGTGAGCCTGTTGCCGGCGAGCACCACTATTTGTTTAGTTTACATTCGTCGATTCAACAATATGAATTACACCACCAATGCGGCCGCAGCGTTAATAACGGTTCGAATTTAGGGTTAAATTGAACAAATTTCCTTTATTGCGTATGTAATTCTGTTAAATATGATCGCATTGAATAGATTTGGGCCTAATATATTGCTGCCGATGCGGCGGCGTTCTGGCAGTATGGATATCGACGTCGCTGCGGCGGCGGTTTGTTTAGTTTACATTCATCGATTCAACAATATGTATTACATGCCAATGCGGCGGCAGCATTAATAACGGTTCGATTTTAGGGTTAATTTGATTAAATTTCACTTATTGCATATGTAATTCTGTTAAATATGATCACATTGAATAGATTTGGGCATAATCGGTCCCTAACATCGACATTAACCATCCTATGGCTTGGGGTTAGTGCAGGCGACTTTAAGCTCACGGTGTTTGTCTAACGCCGACACATACATACAGAGTTTTCGCCACTAACCCGGTAAACCCGCCGAAAACCACCTTCGCCGCGCTAACCCTGACACATACATATGGCCCCTGCTCCTGTAACCTCATGTTGCTCCTTTGTAGTCTGCGTTACTGGAGGCTGGTGTGCGGCCTGGAGACCGGGAGGCCTGCTTCCAAGCAGCTTCCCTAATTCCCCTCCTTCCCTCCAGGCGGCGCCTCACCCACCTGCTATCTGCCCATTTCAGCACCGATACTACATGAATAATCAGTGCACTCTAACAAAATATTAAAATTCTGGAAATTATTGCTGCGTCATGGCATTTACAACCACGAAGCATAGTTTTAACAGCTGAGAAGCGTTGATTGGTTGTTGGAGTCTTACATCATGGCAACATCTAAGGTCATATCAAGACGGGCTGAACAGGGTCATTAGGACGGAATGACCCTAATAGTCAGAGCATGACCACAGTGGATGAGCATGACCACAGAGCATGACCACAGTCAGCTTCGGCCCTAAATAACTCACAGAGAATAGAGCGTTTCAAGATATAGTTTGTTGTTTGTTTGTTGTCGATTTACATCCTAGCAACACCTGAGGTCTCAATATATACTAGCCGTGAATAATTATAGTTGATCTAGATAAAGGATTCACCCGGTACTTGCAATACACGGGTGAATACCAGCCCTATATAAAAACGGTCGAAAAAGCGGGGAAATGAAATGAGAGCCTAATTTCACAATCTAAGAAGCAACATTTATTCTTTGTATATGTCTTCATATTTCCCCGCTACCTTTGAGTTGAAAAATATAATAAAATATCTAGTTTAATAAGATTTAAAAGTGAAATCGACGGCGTTCTATGGCCGCCATCTTGTCTTTTTTGCATTCTCTCCCATTTCACCAACTCTGTGCCTATATATGTAGCCATTTGATCCTGGAACAACAGTTTCTAGTTCCTGTCCCATACTAAAGCTATTTTCGCCCGTATTTACACTACGTTGTTGTTCAGCCGTGTACTACAAGTACCGGGTGAATCTTTTATCTATAGTTGATCGTGATAATTCTGATTAAAGTTGACTAGTCTGATTAAAACATCAAATTTTCAAAACCAAAGCAATTATCTAAATTCGATTGTACATGAGCGGTGAGTGATGACGTCATATCCGGTGTTGTACTTCCGGTTGCAGAAGGACTGCCCGAGTGGAGAGCTGAGCAGGAACAAGTTCCTCGACATTTACCAGTCGCTGTTCCCAGACGGCACTGCGGGAGCCTTCTACGAACACGTGTTCCGCACGTTTGACGAGGATGGAAGCGGCCGAATCGACTTCAAGGAGTTCCTCCAGGTGAGGGGGGGGGGGGGGGGGGTACTCTGTTATATTCCATTATAAACTCCTCTATGTGAGGGGGGGTACTCTGTTATATCCCATTATAACTCCTCTATGTGAGGGGGGTACTCTGTTATATCCCATTATAACTCCTCTATGTGAGGGGGGGTACTCTGTTATATTCCATTATAACTCCTCTATGTGAGGGGGGGTACTCTGTTATATCCCATTATAACTCTATGTGAGGGGGGTACTCTGTTATATTCCATTATAACTCCTCTATGTGAGGGGGGTACTCTGTTATATTCCATTATACCTCCTCTATTTGAGGGGGGGTACTCTGTTATATCCCATTATAATTCCTACAGGTGAGGCGGGGTATTCTGTTATATCCCATTATAACTTATACAGGTGAGTGGGGGTACTCTGTTATATTCCATTATAACTCCTACAGGTGAGGCGGGATAGTCTGTTATATCCCATTATAACTCCTCCAGGTGAGGGGGGTACTCTGTTATATTCCATTATAACTCCTCCAGGTGAGGGGGGTACTCTGTTATATTCCATTATAACTCCTCAAGGTGAGGGGGGTTCTCTGTTATATCCCGTTATAACTCCTACAGGTGAGGGGGGTACTCTGTTATATTCCATTATAACTCCTCCAGGTGAGGAGGGTACTCTGTTATATCCCATTATAATTTCTACAGGTGAGGGGGATACTCGGTTATATTCCATTATAACTTCCACAGGTGAGGGGGCATATTCTCTTATATTCCATTATAGCTTCTACAGGTGAGGGGGGGGGGGTACTCTGTTATAATCCATTATAACTCCTACAGGTGAGAGGGGGTACTCTGTTATATCCCATTATAACTCCTACAGGTGAGACAGGATATTCTGTTATATTCCAAAACATCTCCTACAGGTGAGGCGGGGTATTCTGTTATATTCCATTATAACTCCTACAGGTGAGGGGGTACTCTGTTATATTCCATTATAACTCCTCCAAGTGAGGGGGGTACTCTGTTATATTCCATTACAACTTCTACAGGTGAGTGGGAATATTCTGTTATATTCAACTACAACTTCTACAGGTGAGTGGGAATATTCTGTTATATTCAACTACAACTTCTACAGGTGAGTGGGAATATTCTGTTATATTCAACTACAACTTCTACAGGTGAGTGGGACTATTCTGTTACAGCCCGTCTTGATATGACATTAGATGTTGCCATGACGTAAAACCCCAACAACCAACCAATCCTCGGAATATTGTGTTACAGCTCCGACCAGACGGAATGGCCGAATGAGTTGAGCGTCCGTCTCCCGTTTTGGTAGCTGGTGTGATTTGTAGCATTGGGAATATATGACTATCTTCATGTGTTATGAATGTAAGTGCTATACAATGAGGTCCATCTATCAGATCCAATGCTACTCGGATAGAAATGGCTGCTTAGTGATTAGGCTTTGTTTGTTTGGGATTTACAGCCTAACAACATCTAAGGTCCAATCAGGGCGGGTTATGACAGTGCAAAATGAATGTCCCTTTAGAGTGCTGTCCCACTGGGATACCATGCCACCAGCACCATGATTCAATATCCCACTCAGTCTTATTATCCTTATAATAAGCTAACCAATCCTTGCCCTATCCTAGTAATTCTGAGAGCCAGGCTAGGTATCGCCAAGTATCAATTTGGTAAGTTATTGGTTTGACTCAGCTGGGATTAGAACCAGGACCTTCCACACGAGAGCCCAGCCTTCACCCTCACCATTCGGCCACCTTGACCAGTGACCGAATCGTTAGAGTGAAGGCCTCCCGTGCGGGAGATCGGAAGTTTGATTCCCGGTCGAGTCAAACCAGTGACTTACAAAATTGATACTTGTCACTACCTAGCTTGGTGCTCTGCATTAATAGGATAGGGCAAGGACTGGTTAACGCAGTGTTCGGATAATGTGACTGAGTGGAATATCGTGTCATGGTGCTGACAGCCTGATTTCCTAGTGGGGCATCACTATTAAGTCACCATGAGTGTACACTGTCATAAGTCGGTACCTATCCTGATACGACCTTAGATGTGGTCAGGACGTAAAACTCCAACAACACACCCACCCACCTTGCCCAGTGGTGCTGGGGCTGGGTGAGTTTTTCGGTGCATGCTCTCAAACATGTCTACACTGGCCGCCCTGCCGGCGACAGGCGGACACCGACCTAGCCTGCTTCGGGACAGCATCACGTGACACGCCATGTCACGTGATGGGTCATTAGCATAATTAACTAAACCGGAAACGACAATTAGCTGGCGGCCGCTGAGATGTGCGGGTCGCTTAAGGCCCTGTCACATTACGGCGTATGGCGGGAGCGTATTGAAAACCTACGTAGGTCCTGCGCGTGCCGGCCTATGATGACATTTGGTGACCTTGCGGGTGGTTTTGAGCGTATGTGGAACCTACGAGGAGCGTACGAGGAGCGTATGAGGAGCGTATGGGAGCGTGCTGTGACATCTTTTGACAGTATGGGCCATACGCCCTCATAGGTCGAGTTTTTTTTAGCATGCACAAACAAATTTGGACGGACGGATTTATGAAAGCGTATGGCGGCGTATGCCTCATACGCTTCACATAAGCCGGCATCTGGCGGCGTATGAGTAGCGTATGAGTAGCGTATGCGTAGCGTATGAGTAGCCTATACGGCGTATGCCGACGTATATGACGTAACGCGCCTACGCCGCCATACGCTCCCACAAAAAAAAACTAATGTGACAGCCCCTTTACAGGCAGTGGCGGGTGGGTGCTGGTTGGAGTTTTATGTCCTGGCAACGTCTATGGTAATATCAGGACAGGTACAGACTTGTGACAAAGCACACTCATGGTGACTTTATAGTGCTGTCCCACTGGCATATCAGACCACCAGCACTATGCCCAAATATCCCACCCAGTCACATTATCCTGACACTGAGTTAACAAATCCTTGTCCTATCCTATTATTGGCGAGCGCCAGGCTAGGAAGCGGCAAGTAGTCTGCACCTAGCGCTCACTCAAGTCAGTCCTCATATCACCTTAGATGTTCCTAGGACGTAAAACAACAACAAACACATCTCAGGAAATGCACCAAATAGACATGTAGGTGTGGATAGGGTGATGACGTCAGGGAGCCTAGGTGGTGAGATGGTTAGCACACTAGCCCGGAATGTAAGAGGTGTGGATTCGAATCCTGCTCTTGGTCAAAGCTAACTTTGGTATCGAAGATTAAATCTAGGTAAGTCTTTTAATTGATAAAACTGTGCATCTTCATTAGATTGTTTGCAATGCTCTCATTGCTGGTGATTGGGTGGAAATGACATGACACCCTCCTCCTCCGTGATTGGGTGGAAATGACACTACACCCTCCTCCCCCATGATTGGACCCTCCTCTCCTGTGATTGGGTGGAAATGACACGACACCCTCCTCTCCCATCATTGGGTGGAAATGACACGACATCCTCCTCCCCGGTGATTGGGTGGAAATGACACTACACCCTCCTCCCCTGTGATTGGGTGGAAATGACACTACCCCCTCCTCCCCCGTGATTGGGTGGAAATGACACGATACCCTTCTCCCCTGTGATTGGGTGGAAATGACACTACACCCTCCTCCCCCATGATTGGGTGGAAATGACACTACACCCTCCTCCCCCGTGATTGGGTGGAAATGACTACTCACACCCTCCTCCCCCGTGATTGGGTGGAAATGACACTACACCCTCCTCCCCCGTGATTGGGTGGAAATGACATACTACTCCTCCTCCTCCGTCCATGATTGGGTGGAAATGACACTACACCCCCTCCCCTGTGATTGGGTGGAAATGACATGACACCCTCCTCTCCCGTGATTGGGTGGAAATGACATGACACCCTCCTCCCCCGTGATTGGGTGGAAATGACATGACACCCTCCTCCCCCGTGATTGGGTGGAAATGACACTACACCCTCCTCCCCCGTGATTGGGTGGAAATGACACTACACCCTCCTCCCCCGTGATTGGGTGGAAATGACACTACACCCTCCTCCCCGTGATTGGGTGGAAATGACACTACACCCTCCTCCCCCGTGATTGGGTGGAAATGACACGAAGCCTGGGACTCGTCTTCACGTGGACGGATCTCTCCCTCCACCCGATTGGCCAGTGGGCTTTCCTACCTTCTCCACCGTCACTCTCAGCCCACCGACCTACCGTCACGCCCCGACCAGCTGGCACCAGACGGCGTGACCGAATGAGTTGAGTGTCCCTCTCAGGTTTTGGGAGATCGTGGGTCTCGAACCCTGGTCGAGTGAAACCAATGACTAACAAATTGATACTTGTTGCTTCCTTACTTTATAGTGGAGCAGCACTCTTAAGTCGCCATGAGTGCGCACTGTCACAAGTTGGTACCCGTCCTGATATGACCGTACATGTTGCCAGGACGTAAAACTCCAATGTGTCAACACTAAGGCGCTAGTCTCCCAGTCATCCATAATGACAGTCACTTCGACTCGGTACACATCATCATCATCATCAGTCCCTTACCCACGACACTTACTGGGCACACAGATGACTTTGCAGCCAGTTTTCTTCAGTTTGCTGTGTTGTCGACTGCCATGTGGCACTTCTAGAACTCCACACCTGTCCATTCCCTCACGTTTTCTTCTCAATTCTTGTTTTGTCTGTCTCACATAATGATGTAATTTGGGACAAACATCGAACAATTAAGAGAGGCATACAAGAGAACAGTCAGACTTCAGTGAATATTCAATTCAATTCAATTCAATTCTTTATTTCAGACTCAGGATTATGGTAGTTACATAATTTGGTCCATAGTAGGTAGATATACAAATTAATGTGAATAGGATATAAGTCATCATCATCATCATCCTGTCGGTGTCGGTCGTCGATGCGACAAAGACTGCTTTCATTAATTGACTGCCGCTCTCCATTTAGCTCTCTGCTGTGAGAGTTGCATCCATGAGTTGGTCTTAATGTCTCTCAGCTTCAGGTTTCTCTTGATGGTATCCTTGAACCGGAGACGAGGGTGCCCTCTCTTTCTGTAACCAGAAGACAGTTGAGAATAGAGGATCTGCTTTGGTAGCCTGTCTGATCACATCTTCATGAGGTGTCCAGTCCACCAGAGATTCTTTTTGATCAGAAGATCTTCCATAGAGGGCAGCCCCGTCCGTTCGAGTATTTCCTTATTTGTCACTTTGTCCTTCCAGGTTAGCCTCAGGATTGAACGCAGATGTCGCATCATGAAGGCATGATATAAGTAATAGTATGAATACTACCATACTAACCAATATCAAAATGTTGGTCTACATACAGTAGTTTTTACCAATGCCTCCATATGGCAGACGTAAATCTGAGATCACTCTCTTCTATTTTTACAAGTCCCTGTATTATAACATTTTCTGATTTGTCAAGTCTAGTAATAAATTTGAATATTAGATTCCTGATAACAGCCTGGAAGGCTGGCACATCAATATTGGCAAACAGCTGACTAGCACTGTGATACCTAGGTAGACGGAGTAATAACCTCATAATGTCATTATATGCTACATTCAGTTTTCTAATGCTATACATTCTATAGTTCCACCAAATCTGGGCAGTATACAAGGGAGTACAGAAAGTTCTAAATAAATTTACCTTCACATCAGCTGGACACAGTGATGATTTTATTGATAGTAAAGTGCAGCTTCGATATCTGTCAACTATTTATATTTAGTATGACTATAATAATAGTAAAAGGCAGCGCTTTTATACCTGCCAACTATATATCAACATGCATAGCTATATAGGCAGGGGAGCGGGCCGTAGATCAGGTGGTCGAGTGTCCACCTGTGAAGCTGTCCGGTCATTGACTCGATCCTGCTCAGTGGATCCATTTGGAGTTTGGGCTAATTTCGGTTCCAGACAGTGGTCCACAACTGGTTCATCAAAGGCTGTGGTATGTGCTGTTGTGTCTGTGGGAAAGCGCATATAAAACACCCCTTGCTGCTTATCGGAAAGAGTAGCCTATGTGGTGGCAGTGGATTTCCTCCAAAGAAATATATCAGAATGACTGTATGTTTGATGTCCAATAGCTAATGATAAAATCAAAGAGCCCTAAGGGCATCGTTAAATAAAACAAGCTTTACTTTACTTTTTTTTCTATATAGAGCAGGTATATACATATATCTAGGATGTATATATCTAGGGTGAACAAATAGCTACATCAGTGGGAACAAATAGCTAGAGCAGTGGGAACAAATAGATACAACAGTGGGAACAAATAGCCAGAGCAGCTGGAACAAATAGCTAGAACAGCTGGAACAAATATCTAGAGCAGCAGGAACAAATAGCTACAGCAGTGAGAACAAATATCTAGAACAGCAGGAACAAATATCCAGAACCGTGGGAACAAATAGCCAGAGCAGTGGGAACAAATAGCCAGAGCAGTGGGAACAAATAGCTAGAACAGAGAGAACAAATAGCTAGAACAGTGGGAACAAATAGCCAGAGCAGCTGGAACAAATAGCTAGAACAGAGAGAACAAATAGCTAGAACAGCTGGAACAAATAGCTAGAACAGCAGGAACAAATATCCAGAGCAGTGGGAACAAATAGCCAGAGCAGTGGGAACAAATAGCTAGAACAGCAGGAACAAATAGCTAGAACAGCAGGAACAAATAGCTAAAACAGGAGGAACAAATAGCTAGAACAGTGGGAACAAATATCTAGAGCAGCAGGAACAAATAGCTAGAACAGTGGGAACAAATAGCTAGAACAGTGGGAACAAATAGCTAGAACAGCAGGAACAAATATCCAGAACAGTGGGAACAAATAGCCAGAGCAGTGGGAACAAATAGCTAGAACAGTAGGAACAAATAGCTAGAACAGCAGGAACAAATAGCTAAAACAGTAGGAACAAATAGCTAGAACAGTGGGAACAAATATCTAGAGCAGCAGGAACAAATAGCTAGAACAGTGGGAAGAAAGAGCTAGAACAGTGGGAACAAATAGCTAGAACAGCCGAGGAACAAATATCCAGAAACAGTGGGAAAAAGAGCTAGAACAGTGGGGACCAAAATACCCTAGAACGCTGGAACAAATTGCTGAACAGGCAGGAACAAATAGCTAGAACAAGTGGGAAACCAATAGCTAGAACAGCAGGGAAGTAAATATCAGAACCATGGGAACAAATAGCTAGCGCAGTGGGAACAACTAGCTAGAACAGCTGAACAAATATCTAGAGGCAGCAGGAAACAAATAGCTAGAACAGTGGGAACAAATATTAGAACTGTCGGAACAATAGCTAGAACAGTGGGAACAAATAGCTAGACAGTGGGAACAAAGAACTAGAACAGCTGAAACAAATAGCTCGAACAGTAGGGACAAAACCTCCTCTATTTGAGGGGGGGTACTCTGTTATATCCCATTATAATTCCTACAGGTGAGGCGGGGTATTCTGTTATATCCCATTATAACTTATACAGGTGAGTGGGGGTACTCTGTTATATTCCATTATAACTCCTACAGGTGAGGCGGGATAGTCTGTTATATCCCATTATAACTCCTCCAGGTGAGGGGGGTACTCTGTTATATTCCATTATAACTCCTCCAGGTGAGGGGGGTTCTCTGTTATATCCCGTTATAACTCCTACAGGTGAGGCGGGATAGTCTGTTATATCCCATTATAGCTTCTACAGGTGAGGGGACTCGGTTATATTCCATTATAACTCCTCCAGGTGAGGGGGGTACTCTGTTATATCCCATTATAAACTCCTCAAGGTGAGGGGGATACTGTTATATCCCTTAAAACAATCTACAGGTGAGGGGGGTACTCTGTTATATTCCATTATAACTCCTCCAGGTGAGGAGGGTACTCTGTTATATCCCATTATAATTTCTACAGGTGAGGGGGATACTCGGTTATATTCCATTATAACTTCCACAGGTGAGGGGGCATATTCTCTTATATTCCATTATAGCTTCTACAGGTGAGGGGGGGGGGGTACTCTGTTATAATCCATTATAACTCCTACAGGTGAGAGGGGGTACTCTGTTATATCCCATTATAACTCCTACAGGTGAGACAGGATATTCTGTTATATTCCAAAACATCTCCTACAGGTGAGGCGGGGTATTCTGTTATATTCCATTATAACTCCTACAGGTGAGGGGGTACTCTGTTATATTCCATTATAACTCCTCCAAGTGAGGGGGGTACTCTGTTATATTCCATTACAACTTCTACAGGTGAGTGGGAATATTCTGTTATATTCAACTACAACTTCTACAGGTGAGTGGGAATATTCTGTTATATTCAACTACAACTTCTACAGGTGAGTGGGAATATTCTGTTATATTCAACTACAACTTCTACAGGTGAGTGGGAATATTATGTTATATTCAACTACAACTTCTACAGGTGAGTGGGAATATTCTGTTACAGCCCGTCTTGATATGACATTAGATGTTGCCATGACGTAAAACCCCAACAACCAACCAATCCTCGGAATATTGTGTTACAGCTCCGACCAGACGGAATGGCCGAATGAGTTGAGCGTCCGTCTCCCGTTTTGGTAGCTGGTGTGATTTGTAGCATTGGGAATATATGACTATCTTCATGTGTTATGAATGGAGGTGATATACAATGAGGTACATCTATCAAATCCAATGCTAGTCGGATAGAAATGGCTGCTTAGTGATTAGGCTTTGTTTGTTTGGGATTTACAGCCTAACAACATCTAAGGTCCAATCAGGGCGGGTTATGACAGTGCAAAATCAATGTCCCTTTAGAGTGCTGTCCCACTGGGATACCATGCCACCAGCACCATGATCCAATATCCCACTCAGTCTTATTATCCTTATAATAAGCTAACCAATCCTTGCCCTATCCTAGTAATGCTGAGAGCCAGGCTAGGTATCGCCAAGTATCAAATTGGTCAGTTATTGGTTTGACTCAGCTGGGATTAGAACCAGGACCTTCCACACGAGAGCCCAGCCTTCACCCTCACCATTCGGCCACCTTGACCAGTGCGAATCGTTAGAGTGAAGGCCTATGCGTGCGGGAGATCGGAAGTTTGATTCCCGGTCGAGTCAAACCAGTGACTTACAAAATTGATACTTGTCGCTACCTAGCTTGGTGCTCTGCATTAATAGGATAGGGCAAGGACTGGTTAACGCAGTGTTCGGATAATGTGACTGAGTGGGTTTTCGTGTCATGGTGCTGACAGCCTGATTTCCTAGTAGGGCATCACTATTAAGTCACCATGAGTGCACACTGTCACAAGTCGATACCTATCCTGATACGACCTTAGATGTGGCCAGGACGTAAAACTCCAACAACCAACTAACACACCTTGCCCGGTGGTGCTGGGGCTGGGTGAGTTTTTCGGTGCCTGCTCTCAAACATGTCTACACTGGCCGCCCTGCCGGCGACAGGCGGACACCGACCTACCCTTCTTCGGGACTGCATCACGTGACGCGCCGTGTCACGTGACGGGTCATTAGCATAATTAACTAAACCGGAAACGACAATTAGCCGGCGGCCGCTGAGATGTGCGGGTCGCTTACAGGCAGTGGCGGGTGGGTGCTGGTTGGAGTTTGATGTCCTGGCAACGTCTAAGGTCATATCAGGACAGGTACAGACTTGTGACAAAGCACACTCATGGTGACTTTATAGTGCTGTCCCACTGGGATATCAGACCACCAGCACTATGCCCAAATATCCCACCCAGTCACATTATCCTGACACTGAGTTAACAAGTCCTTGTCCTATCCTATTATTGGCGAGCGCCAGGCTAGGAAGCGCCAAGTAGTCTGCACCTAGCGCTCACTCAAGTCAGTCCTCATATCACCTTAGATGTTCCTAGGATGGTAAAACAACAACAAACACATCTCAGGAAATGCACCAAATAGACATGTAGGTGTGGATAGGGTGATGACGTCAGGGAGCCTAGGTGGTGAGATGGTTAGCACACTAGCCTGCAATGTAAGAGGTGTGGATTCGAATCCTGCTCTTGGTCAAAGCTAACTTTGGTATCGAAGATTAAATCTAGGTAAGTCTTTTGATTTATAAAACTGTGCGTGTTCATTAGATTGTTTGCAATGCTCTCATTGCTGGTGATTGGGTTGAAATGACACGACACCCTCCTCTCCCGTGATTGGGTGAAAATGACACTACACCCTCCTCTCCCGTGATTGCGTGGAAATGACACTACACCCTCCTCCCCTGTGATTGGGTGGAAATGACATGACACCCTCCTCTCCCGTGATTGGGTGGAAATGACACGACACCCTCCTCCCCCGTGATTGGGTGGAAATGACACTACACCCTCCTCCCCCGTGATTGGGTGGAAATGACACTACACCCTCCTCCCCCGTGATTGGGTGGAAATGACACTACACCCTCCTCCCCCGTGATTGGGTGGAAATGACATGACACCCTCCTCCCATGATTGGGTGGAAATCACACTACACCCTCCTCCCCAGTGATTGGGTGGAAATCACACTACATCCTCCTCCCCCATGATTGGGTGGAAATGACACTACACCCTCCTCCCCCGTGATTGGGTGGAAATGACATGACACCCTCCTCCCCCGTGATTGGGTGGAAATGACACTACACCCTCCTCCCCCGTGATTGGGTGGAAATGACACTACACCCTCCACTCTCATGATTGGCTGGAAATGACACTACACCCTCCTCCCCCATGATTGGGTGGAAATGACATGACACCCTCCTCCCCCATGATTGGGTGGAAATGACACTACACCCTCCACTCCCGTGATTGGGTGGAAATGACACTACACCCTCCTCCCCCGTGATTGGGTGGAAATGACACTACACCCTCCTCCCCGTGATTGGGTGGAAATGACACTACACCCTCCTCCCCCGTGATTGGGTGGAAATGACACGAAGCCTGGGACTCGTCTTCACGTGGACGGATCTCTCCCTCTACCCGATTGGCCAGTGGGCTTTCCTACCTTCTCCACCGTCACTCTCAGCCCACCGACCTACCGTCACGCCCCGACCAGCTGGCACCAGACGGCGTCACCGAATGAGTTGAGCGTCCCTCTCAGGTTTTGATAGATCGTGGGTCTCGCACCCTGGTCGAGTCAAACCAATGACTAACAAATTGATACTTGTTGCTTCCTTACTTTATAGTGGAGCAGCACTCTTAAGTCGCCATGAGTGCGCACTGTCACAAGTTGGTACCCGTCCTGATATGACCGTACATGTTGCCAGGACATAAAACTCCAACGTGTCAACACTAAGGCGCTAGTTTGCCCAGTCATCCGTAATGACAGTCACTTTGACTTGGTACACATCATCATCATCGTCAGTCCCTTACTCGTGACAGTTACTGGGCACACAGATGACTTTGCAGCCAGTTTTCTTCAATTTGCTGTGTTGTTGACTGCCCTGTGGCACTTCCAGAACTCCACACCTGTCCATTCCCTCACGCTTTCTTCTCAATTCTTGTTTTGTCGGTCTCACATAATGAGGTACTTTGGGACAAACATCAAACAATTAAGAGAGGTATACAAGAGAACAGTCAGACTTCAGTGAATATTCAATTCAATTCAATTCAATTCTTTATTTCAGACTCAGGATTATGGTAGTTACATAATTTGGTCCATAGTAGGTAGATATACAAATTAATGTGAATAGGATATAAGTCATCATCATCATCATCATGCTGTCGGTCGCGATGCGACAAAGACTGCTTTCATTAATTGACTGCCGCTCTCCATTTAGCTCTCTGCTGTGAGAGTTGCATCCATGAGTCGGTCTTAATGTCTCTCAGCTTCAGGTTTCTCTTGATGGTATCCTTGAACCGGAGACGAGGGTGCCCTCTCTTTCTGTAACCAGAAGACAGTTGAGAATAGAGGATCTGCTTTGGTAGCCTGTCTGATCACATCTTCATGAGGTGTCCAGTCCACCAGAGATTCTTTTTGATCAGAAGATCTTCCATAGAGGGCAGCCCCATCCGTTCGAGTATTTCCTTATTTGTCACTTTGTCCTTCCAGGTTAGCCTCAGGATTGAACGCAGCTGTCGCATCATGAAGGCATGATATAAGTAATAGTATGAATACTACCATACTAACCAATATCAAAATGTTGGTCTACATACAGTAGTTTTTACCAATGCCTCCATATGGCAGACGTAAATCTGAGATCACTCTCTTCTATTTTTACAAGTCCCTGTATTATAACATTTTCTGATTTGTCAAGTCTAGTAATAAATTTGAATATTAGATTCCTGATAACAGCCTGGAAGGCTGGCACATCAATATTGTCAAACAGCTGACTAGCACTGTGATACCTAGGTAGACGGAGTAATAACCTCATAATGTCATTATATGCTACATTCAGTTTTCTAATGCTATACATTCTATAGTTCCACCAAATCTGGGCAGTATACAAGGGAGTACAGAAAGTTCTAAATAAATTTACCTTCACATCAGCTGTACATAGTGATGATTTTATTAATAGTAAAGTGCAGCTTCGATACCTGTCAACTATTTATATTTAGTATGACTATAATAATAGTAAAAGGCAGCGCTTTTATACCTGCCAACTATATATCAACATGCATAGCTATATAGGCAGAGGAGCGGGACGTAGATCAGGTGGTAGAGTGTCCACCTGTGAAGCTGTCCGGTCATTGACTCGATACTGCTCAGTGGATCCATTTGGAGTTTGGGCTAATTTCGGTTCCAGACAGTGGTCCACAACTGGTTCATCAAAGGCTGTGGTGTGCTGTTGTGTCTGTGGGAAAGCGCATATAAAACACCCCTTGCTGCTTATCGGAAAGAGTAGCCTATGTGGTGGCAGTGGATTTCCTCCAAAGAAATATATCAGAATGACTGTATGTTTGATGTCCAATAGCTAATGATAAAATCAAAGAGCCCTAAGGGCATCGTTAAATAAAACAAGCTTTACTTTACTTTTTTTTCTATATAGAGCAGGTATATACATATATCTAGGCTGTATATATCTGGGGTGAACAAACAGCTACAGCAGTGGGAACAAATAGCTAGAGCAGTGGGAACAAATAGCTACAACAGTGGGAACAAATAGCCAGAGCAGCTGGAACAAATAGCTAGAACAGCTGGAACAAATATCTAGAGCAGCAGGAACAAATAGCTACAGCAGTGGGAACAAATATCTAGAACAGCAGGAACAAATATCCAGAACCGTGGGAACAAATAGCCAGAGCAGTGGGAACAAATAGCCAGAGCAGTGGGAACAAATAGCTAGAACAGAGAGAACAAATAGCTAGAACAGTGGGAACAAATAGCCAGAGCAGCTGGAACAAATAGCTAGAACAGAGAGAACAAATAGCTAGAACAGCTGGAACAAATAGCTAGAACAGCAGGAACAAATATCCAGAGCAGTGGGAACAAATAGCCAGAGCAGTGGGAACAAATAGCTAGAACAGCAGGAACAAATAGCTAGAACAGCAGGAACAAATAGCTAAAACAGCAGGAACAAATAGCTAGAACAGTGGGAACAAATATCTAGAGCAGCAGGAACAAATAGCTAGAACAGTGGGAACAAATAGCTAGAACAGTGGGAACAAATAGCTAGAACAGCAGGAACAAATATCCAGAACAGTGGGAACAAATAGCTAGAGCAGTGGGAACAAATAGCTAGAACAGCTGGAACAAATAGCTAGAACAGCAGGAACAAATAGTTAGAACAGTGGGAACAAATAGTTAGAACAGCTGGAACAAATATCTAGAGCAGCAGGAACAAATAGCTAGAACAGTGGGAACAAAGAGCTAGAACAGTGGGAACAAATAGCTAGAACAGCAGGAACAAATATCCAGAACAGTGGGAACAAAGAGCTAGAACAGTGGGAACAAATAGCTAGAACAGCTGGAACAAATAGCTAGAACAGCAGGAACAAATAGCTAGAACAGTGGGAACAAATAGCTAGAACAGCAGGAACAAATATCCAGAACAGTGGGAACAAATAGCTAGAGCAGTGGGAACAAATAGCTAGAACAGCTGGAACAAATATCTAGAGCAGCAGGAACAAATAGCTAGAACAGTGGGAACAAATATCTAGAACAGTGGGAACAAATAGCTAGAACAGTGGGAACAAATAGCTAGAACAGTGGGAACAAATAGCTAGAACAGCTGGAACAAATAGCTAGAACAGTGGGAACAAATAGCTAGAACAGCTGGAACAAATAGCTAGAACAGCAGGAACAAATATTCAGAACAGTGGGAACAAATAGCTAGAACAGTGGGAACAAATAGCTAGAACAGTGGGAACAAAGAACTAGAACAGCTGGAACAAATAGCTAGAACAGTGGGAACAAAGAGCTAGAACAGTGGGAACAAATAGCCAGAGCAGTGGGAACAAATAGCTAGAACAGCAGGAACAAATAGTTACAACAGTGGGAACAAATTGCTAGACCAGCTGGAACAAATAGCTAGAACAGCAGGAACAAATATCCAGAACAGTGGGAACAAATAGCCAGAGCAGTGGGAACAAATAGCTAGAGCAGCAGGAACAAATAGTTTGAACAGTGGGAACAAATAGCTAGAACAGCTGGAACAAATAGCTAGAACAGCAGGAACAAATAGCTAGAACAGTGGGAACAAATAGCTAGATCAGTGGGAACAAATAGCTAGAACAGCAGGAACAAATAGCTAGAACAGCAGGAACAAATAGCTAGAACAGTGGGAACAAATAGCTAGAACAGTGGGAACACATATCTAGAACAGTGGGAACAAATAGCTAGAACAGTGGGAACAAATAGCTAGAACAGCTGGAACAAATAGTTAGAACAGTGGGAACAAATAGCTAGAACAGCTGGAACAAATATCTAGAACAGCAGGAACAAATAGCTAGAACAGTGGGAACAAATAGCTAGAACAGTGGGAACAAATAGCTAGAACAGCAGGAACAAATATCCAGAACAGTGGGAACAAATAGCTAGAACAGTGGGAACAAATAGCTAGAACAGCTGGAACAAATATCTAGAACAGCAGGAACAAATAGCTAGAACAGTGGGAACAAATATCTAGAACAATGGGAACAAATAGCTAGAACAGCAGGAACAAATATCCAGAACAGTGGGAACAAAGAGCTAGAACAGTGGGAACAAATAGCTAGACCAGCTGGAACAAATAGCTAGAACAGCTGGAACAAATATCTAGAGCAGCAGGAACAAAGAGCTAGAACAGTGGGAACAAATAGCTAGAACAGCTGGAACAAATAGCTAGAACAGCAGGAACAAATAGCTAGAACAGTGGGAACAAAGAGCTAGAACAGTGGGAACAAATAGCTAGACCAGCTGGAACAAATATCTAAAACAGCAGGAACAAATATCCAGAACAGTGGGAACAAATAGCTAGAGCAGTGGGAACAAATAGCTAGAACAGCAGGAACAAATAGTTAGAACAGTGGGAACAAATAGCTAGAACAGCTGGAACAAATAGCTAGAACAGCAGGAACAAATATCCAGAACAGTGGGAACAAAGAGCTAGAACAGTGGGAACAAATAGCTAGACCAGCTGGAACAAATAGCTAGAACAGCAGGAACAAATATCCAGAACAGTGGGAACAAATAGCCAGAGCAGTGGGAACAAATAGCTAGAACAGCAGGAACAAATAGCTAGAACAGTGGGAACAAAGAGCTAGAACAGTGGGAACAAATAGCTAGACCAGCTGGAACAAATATCTAAAACAGCAGGAACAAATATCCAGAACAGTGGGAACAAATAGCTAGAGCAGTGGGAACAAATAGCTAGAACAGCAGGAACAAATAGTTAGAACAGTGGGAACAAATAGCTAGAACAGCTGGAACAAATAGCTAGAACAGCAGGAACAAATATCCAGAACAGTGGGAACAAAGAGCTAGAACAGTGGGAACAAATAGCTAGACCAGCTGGAACAAATAGCTAGAACAGCAGGAACAAATATCCAGAACAGTGGGAACAAATAGCCAGAGCAGCTGGAACAAATAGCTAGAACAGCAGGAACAAATAGCTAGAACAGTGGGAACAAAGAGCTAGAACAGTGGGAACAAATAGCTAGACCAGCTGGAACAAATAGCTAGAACAGCAGGAACAAATATCCAGAACAGTGGGAGCAAATAGCCAGAGCAGTGGGAACAAATAGCTAGAACAGCAGGAACAAATAGCTAGAACAGCAGGAACAAATAGCTAAAACAGTGGGAACAAATAGCTAGAATAGCTGGAACAAATAGCTAGAACAGCAGGAAAAAATATCCAGAACAGTGGGAACAAATAGCCAGAGCAGTGGGAACAAATAGCTAGAACAGCAGGAACAAATAGCTAGAACAGTGGGAACAAATATCTAGAACAGTGGTAACAAATAGCTAGAACAGCAGGAACAAATATCCAGAACAGTGGGAACAAAGAGCTAGAACAGTGGGAACAAATAGCTAGAACAGTGGGAACAAATAGCTAGAACAGCAGGAACAAATAGCTAGAGCAGTGGGAACAAATAGCTAGAACAGCAGGAACAAATAGCTAGAACAGTGGGAACAAATAGCTAGAACAGCAGGAACAAATAGCTAGAACAGTGGGAACAAATAGCTAGAGCATCGGGAACAAAAAGCTAGAGCAGTGGGGCGATGTGGGGGCAGTGAGTGCGGTGTGGCCGATACTAGGGGGATTTGGGGATAGTGAGTGGGGTGTGGGCGATATTAGGGGCATGTTAAGGGACAGTGAGTGTGGTGTGGGTGATATTAGGGGACGTGGGGGGACAGTGAGTGTGGTGTGGGTGATATTAGGGGACGTGGGGGGGCAGTGAGTGGTGTGTGGGCGATATTAGGGGGAAGTGGGGACAGTGAGTGGGATGTGGGCGATATTAGGGGGGATGGGGGACAGTGAGTAAAGGTGTGGGCGATATTAAGGGGATGTGGGACAGTGAATGGGGTGTGGGTGATAGTAGGGATGGGGGGACATTGAGTGGGTGTGGGCGATATAGGGGGTTGTGGGACAGTGGATGGGGTGTGGGCGATATTAGTGGGATGTGGGGGGCAGTTAGTGGGTGTGGGTGGGCGATATTAGGGGGATGTCGGGGCCATTAGTGGGGTGTGGGCGATATTAAGGCGATGTGGGCAGTGCGTGGGGTTGGGCGATATTAGGGGGAGGTGGGGATAGTAAGTGGGATATGGGCGATATTAGGGGGATGTTGGAGAGTGAGTGGGGTGTGGGCGATATTAGGGGGATGTGGGGACAGTGAGTGGGGTGTGGGCGATATTACTGGGATGTGGGGACAGTGAGTGGGGTGTGGGCGATATTAGAGTGATGTGGGGGCAGTGAGTGGGGTGTGGGCGATATTAGGGAGATGTGGGAAAGTGAGTAGGGTGTGGGCGATATTAGCGGGATGTGGGGACAGGGAGTGGGATGTGAGTGATATTAGCGGGATGTGGGGACAGTGAGTAGGGTGTGGGCGATATTAGGGAGTTTTGGGGACAGTGAGTGGGGTGTGGGCGATATTACGGATGTGGGGACAGGGAGTGGGGTGTGTGCGATATTAGGGGGATGTGGGACAGTGAGTGGGGTGTGGCGATATTAGGAGACTTGGGGACAGTGAGTGGGATGAGGGTGATATTAGGGGGATGTTGAGAGTGAATGGGTGTGGGTGAAATTAGCGGATGTGGGGACAGTGAGTAGGGTGTGGGCGATATTAGGGGGATGTCGGGGCGATATTAGGGAGTTTTTGGGACAGTGAGTGGGTGTGGGCGATATTAGGGGATGATGGGGACAGTGAGTGGGGTGTGGGCGATATTAGCGGGATGTGGGGACAGGGAGTTGGGTGTGGGCGATATTTGGGAGATTTGGGGACAGTGAGTGGGGTGTGGGCGATATTAGGGAGACTTGGGGACAGTGAGTGGGATGTCGGTGATATTAGGGGGATGTGGGGACAGTGAGTAGGGTGTGGGCGATATTAGGGAGTTTTGGGGACAGTGAGTGGGGTGTGGGCGATATTAGGGGGATGTGGGGACAGTGAGTGGGGTGTGGGCGATATTAGCGGGATGTGGGGACAGAGAGTAGGGTGTGGGCGATATTAGGGAGATTTGGGGACAGTGAGTGGGGTGTGGGCGATATTAGGGAGACTTGGGGACAGTGAGTGGGATGTGGGTGATATTAGCGGGATGTGGGGACAGTGAGTAGGGTGTGGGCGATATTAGGGAGATTTGGGGACAGTGAGTGGGGTGTGGGCGATATTAGGGGGATGTGGGGACAGTGACTGGGGTGTGGGCGATATTAGCGGGATGTGGTAGTGTGAGTGTGGTGTGAGGGTGGAGGGAGCATTGTGGGGGTTTGGGGTAGTGGATGTGATGTGGGGGGCAGTGCATAGAACGTGGGCGTGGTTTGTGAGGTGGGGGACGCGTGACCTTCAGGCAGCAGCCTTAAGGGGACCTTCAGGCAGCAGCCTTAAGGGGACACCAATGATTTGACCTTGACCTTTGCAGTCTCCTCCAGAGAGCAGCGGGCTCCAGCACCGCTCCTCCACTCCAGCGGTCACCAACTCCCTCAGGTCATGTGACTCACGCTACTAACTTGAGTGTCGGCTGTAGCTGCAGCCAGCGTTCCTGGCCCATCACTGGGTTGTCCACGTGACCCCTCATTAACTGTCAGTGTTGGGGTTTTCCACCCATCACACTCTCAGTGAACGAGCTGCCTGCCATCGGTAACCCGGTTTGGGTTCTTGTGTTGTGTAACTTGTTCAGACGTGCTCGGGTCGGTCTTCGGTCCAGTCCCACTGTGAACACACCTGGTGAAGCTGGCGAATTGTAACTGCGTCTTGTGATTTAGTCTCAGTCATGTCCCTGCATGAACATCAATACAGACATTCCAAGTTTGCACCACATTAACCTCTCTGGTTCCTGAGGTTTTTATTCCCCCGTTTTGGACCTCTTAATTGGACATTCTCCATGATGACTAAAGCTGCCTCGTGAACGTGCTGCTAAATTGGTTTAGTTAGTCCGGCTTAACTAAATCGATTTAACGATGTATGTGTGAACACAGCTTATTTCTCTTTCCTACCTGACATTTCACCTGGGTGGCAAACCCCAATAGTCTGCAGCGAGTGGTACCCCATCCTCCGAACACACAGTGACAGGATGTGACTGCACGCCACTGCCTTGGAGTTGACACAGGAGCGGGACGTAGCTCAGGTGGTAGAGTGTCCACCTGTGAAGGTGTGGATCATCCGATCGATCCTGCTCAGTGGACACATTTGCAGTTTGGGCTATTTTCCGTTCCAACCAGTGGTCCACAACTGGTTCGTCAAAGGCTGTGGTATGTGCTGTCCTGTTAATCGATCAGAAAGGACTGAAGCTGCGACCGAGGACACTAGGTCGCAGCTTCAGCTGACCCATGAAATTGTGGGATTGGTGTCTTTCTCACCCCTACTCTTCACTATAGACGGTATACTTTAAACTCACTTTGTGTCTATAATCACTTACCTGCTGATGAACAAACTTGGTAGAATTCTTGTCATATATGTGTTTCTAATAGGTATTGCAGTGAAAATATCATAGCAAATATTTTACATTAGCCAAAATACCATATACCGGGCGCCATGGCCTCGTCGGTAAAGCGTGGGCCTCGTGTGCGGACGGTCAGGAGTTCGGTTCCTAGTTGAGTCAAACCAATGCATTATCAAATTGATACTTGTCGCTTCCTACCCTGGTACTTGGCATTGATAGGATAGGGCAAGGACTGGTTAGCTCAGTGTCAGGATAATATGACTGAGTGTGATATCGGGTCCTGGTGCTTGTGGTCTCATTTCCCCATGGGGCAGTACTATAAAGTCACCATGAGTGCACACTGTCACAAATCGGTAGCCGTCCTGGTATGACCTTAGATGTTGCCAGGATGTAAAACTCCAACAACCAACGACCACTTTCTGACACCCCACCTACAGAGTGTTGATTCTTGTCACCCACATGTTGTCCTAATTAGTAACCATGGTAACCGCTAGCTGCCCTGAGTGCAGACAGCAGCCTCACTGCTGCCCGACCAGTGCCCCCCAAACTGTGACTGTGTGAGCTGTGAGCGGTCAGCCTCTGAGTGTCCGCCCGCCCAACACCCTCCATCTGGCACATGCACTCATGCAGCATAGTTGCCGCTAACCTCAGCAAGGCCTGAACCTGGGTCCCAGCGCCAGTATCTCAGAAGGGTCCACAGCGAGGATAGGAGGAGAATGGGGTGACCACTGTCCCATATTGAGCATACCCTTGCAGGATGAGTTTCCCATTCTTTATGTACTGATATTGTGTGATTTAAACAGTGGTCGCTGTAGATAAATTTCAAATATACCTCAAACACTTGAATCTGTGTAAAAGATACATAAATGTGTGACAATGTCTGAACAAAAAACTACTAAAAAAATAACGGATGTATTCGACTGGGACCTTTCCATAATTTGAGCCAAACAGAGCCGTTCTTTTCTATTGCAAATGGCGTCCACCATAGGGGGAAGCCATTTGCAATAAAAAAGAATGGCTCTGATTGGCTGACACTGAGAACTGTTCTCAGCTGTTCTTTTCATTGCAAATGGCGGCCACCATAGGGGGCAGCCATTTGCCATAAAAAAGAACAGCTCTGTTTGGCTGACACTGAGTTCTCGCAAAAACGAGAAGAGGAAAGTCCATTTCCGGCAAGTTCAAATGAGCTCAGACAAGTTCAACCGTGGCTGGTTGTCCCTCTCTGTTCAGCGCTGAATTATGCAGTATCTCAGAGTACACATATTGGTTGTCTACTCACTTTCTTTTGTAAATATATTGTTGGAAACCAGACGGGATGGCCGAATGAGTTAGAGCGTCCGTCTCCCATGCTGGTAGATCGTGGGGTCGTGGGTTCGAGTCCCGGTCGAGTCAAACCAATGACTTTAAAATTGATACTTGTCGCTTCCTAGCCAGGCGCTCAGCATTATTAGGATAGGGCAAGGACTGGTGTGCTCAGTGTCAGGATAATGTGACCGAGTGGGATACCAGGTCATGGTGCTGGCGGCCTGGTTTCCCAGTGGGACATCACTATAAAGTCGCCATGAGTGCGCACTGTCACAAGTCGGTACCCGTCCTGATATGACCTTAGATGTTGCTAGGATGTAAAACAACAACAAACAAAAAAATATTGTTGGAATCCTTCAGTCTTGCAGACTATGGAGTAGCGCCTGTAGAGTTGGTTGAGGAACATCCTCTTGTACGTCTGTAGAGATCAATCCTCGATTTGTACAGCCCTGCAGCCCTGGCACATGAAGTAAATATATACACTTCTGAATAATCATGTGTCAAATCCAAAAATGTTTGTTTTATTTAACGACGCCCCTAGAGCACATTGATTTTTATCATCGGCTATTGGACGTCAAACATATGGCCATTCTGAAACATTTAATTGGAGGAAACCTGCTACTCTTTCCGATAAGCAGCAAGAGCTCTTTTATATGCACTTTCCCACAGACAGGAATGCACATACCACAACCTTTGACAAACCGGTTGTGGACCACTGGTTGGAACGGAAAATAGCCCAAACTGTCCACTGAGCAGGATAGGTAGGATGGCCGACACCTACACAGGTGGACACCCTACCGCCTGAGCTACGTCCCGCTCCTGTGTCAACTCCAAGGCAGTGGCGTGCAGTCACGTCCTGTCACAGTTATTAAACCTTGGCAGCCTGTGAGTTGACATTGCTTGTCCACGTTTCCACTTGGTGTCATTTATCCGGAGAACTAATTGTAATCTCACACGTCACCACGGCTTGACAGCAGACAACATTTGTTGATTACATGTAGCGTTCGAGTTACAAAACCCTGTAGCAATAAATGGAGTGAACGACACCAACTACAACTACGATGAAATGAAGACTTGCTAAATGTGATGGGTCATGACAAATATTTAGAATTTCAAATATTTGAAGCGAATTCAAAATTTGTCCTTGTTTATTTGTTATTTGTTTGTTGGTTGGTTGTTGGAGTTTTGCGCCCTGGCAATATCTAAGGTCATATCAGGACGGGTACCGACTTGCGACATTGCACACTCATGGTGACTTTATAGTGCTTCCCCTCTGAGAGGCCAGTCAGCAGGCACCATGACCCGATATCTCACACAGTCACATTATCCTGAAACTGAGCCAACCAGTCCTTGCCCTATCCTAATAATGCCGAGCAACTGGCTAGGAAGCGAGAAGTAGCAGTTTTTAAGTCATTGATTTGACTCGACATGGGTTTGAACCTGTGGGTTCGAATTCAACGATCTACCATGCATATGTTTCAATGATGTAGGTAACTGGTGCAGTTTCTGCAGCCTCTGTTCACAGTCAGTCAGTATGCTTTGGAATGACCCACATGTGTCCTGTGGATTTAGCCAGTAATCGATCATCGGCTAATGCACCAGGTCATGAGCAAACGGGAAGTAGTCAGTCACGTGACCGAGACGCCTGTCAGCCCCATTCAGCTCGGTGTACATTCAAGTGTCTTACAGTGATGTTTTTGGGTGGGGGGGTCTTTTTTCAGAGTCGCATAAGCCGATAGATTGTATTTTAAAGTTGCATAGACTGGTGGTTCTGAGGTTTCGTCATTTACTGAGATAAATATATTAGGTTTGTCATTGTAATCTAGCTTAACTTAATCTACCATATATAGTGATATAACTTTTATTTTAAATGGCTCACTTTTAAGATATTTGAAGTGCAAACATGACTAATTAATTTGGGCAAACACACCAAAACCCTGACACCATAGGCTTCTGCAGTAACAGGTTATATTCAATTGCATCAGTATTCCCTTCTATGGAGCGACACATTTTTAATAAGTGCACCAGTATCTAAGTTAGCTATGTAGAATCAAATCTAGATGATTGCTTTGGTTTTGAAAGTTTAATGAGTTTGTGGTATATCTGGTCAGTGTATGCGTTTCCATCCCGATATGACATTAGAAGTTGCTAGGACATAACAGAACAACAAACAAACAAAAAGTGTATGCTGTACACTATACAGCATAGGTTGCTCCCTCACTTTCTTTTTATGTCCAGAATGGGTTGTGCTGCACACAATGCAACACATTACACTTCCACTATGTACAAATCAAATGTGATCGCTCCAATGGCTGGAAGACCAATGCCTCGGCGCTGACAAAATATGTATTCAGATGAATAAAGATATTTACCCCCAAAAAAGAAAAAAATCAGTGTACATTACTGGGATACAGGGCAAGGAGCAGTAAAATGAGGAAGACCAATTGTCTGTGATTGAAATTTCCCCTGCTTACTCAATGAAGGTAAACAAAAATATAAAGGATTTAATAACTGAACTGTGTTTTCTTTCACTTCAGGCGATCAGCATCACACAGGCCGGGAAGCCTGAGGACAAGCTGGAGCTCGCCTTCCGGCTCTACGACATTGACCGTAACGGGCAGATCGAGGAGGAGGAAATGGTCGAAATCATCAAGGTCAGCACAAGGTCATTGTGTGGGTGGAGGGGTGGGGAGGAGCAGTGGTAGCAGTGGTAAGGTCAGCAGGCGGGGTCTGAGGGTCATTCAACCAAAGAGTTCACGTCTCTAGGCAAGCACTAAGAACAGCAATCAGGGGCAGAAGGTCATTCAACCAAAGACTTCACGTCTCTAGGCAAGCACTAAGAACAGCAATCAGGGGCAGAAGGTCATTCAAACAAAGACTATGTCTCTAGGCAAGCACTAAGAACAGCAATCAGGGGCAGAAGGTCATTCAAACAAAGACTTTATGTCTCTAGGCAAGCACTAAGAACAGCAATCAGGGGCAGAAGGTCATTCAACCAAAGATTTCATCTGTCTAGGCAAGTAGTAAGAACAGCAGTCAGGGGCAGAGGGGCATTCAGCCGAAGACTTCATGTCTCTAGGCAAGCATTAAGAACAGCAATTAGGGGCAGAATGTCATTCAACCAAAGACTTCACCTCTCTAGGCAAGCAGTAAGAACAGCAATTGGGGCAGAATGTCATTCAACCAAAGACTTCACCTCTCTAGGCAAGCAGTAAGAACAGCAGTCAGGGGCAGAGGGGCATTCAGCCGAAGACTTCATGTCTCTAGGCAAGCATTAAGAACAGCAATCAGGGGCAATGGGTCATTCAACCAAAGACTTCATATGTCTCGGCAAGTAGTAAGAACAGCAGTCAGGGGCAGAGGGGCATTCAGCCGAATACTTCACGTGTCTAGGCAAGCAATAAGAGTAGCGTTCAGGGTCATTCAAACAAAGACTTTATGTCTCCACAAAAGGTAAACCTGATTAGAGCGCGTTGTTGATGACGTCACGCTTACGGGGACATTCAAATAGGAAGTGTACTCACCCAGAGTGCCTTGGGCTGCAAACCCCATATCGGGCAATAACTGGTTATTATAATCAAAGCTCACAATGTTGTTGACTATCAATGATGGTGATATACAACGGCGTTCGTTACCAGGTCAAAGGTCATCCAGTTTGCAACAGCTTCACGTCGTACAAAGAGTCCTATTTGTCCACACACACCCGACCCCACCCCCACCCCCACCCAACCCCCACCCAACCCCACCCTCTCCACCACGAATAGAAAGCATCAACATTCTAACAGAATGTGACATGGGCTGATGGGTTTATGTTGTATAAAAATTTTACTGAAAGTTAAGTCCTCTCGACCGCATCCTCCCACGTACGTGTTGTAAAGGTTGGAGTACCCACCTCCCCCACCTCACCCCCACCTCACCCCCACCTCCTCCAACACCCCCCATCTCTCCCGTCTCCCACATCTCCCCCCACCATCCCCCATCTCATCACCCCTTCCGATCCCCACCTCCCCTTTCCCCCTTCCCCGACCCCCCCCTCCTCCACCCTCCTTCCCCCCACCCCCACCTCCCCAACCTCCCCACCTTTCCCACCTCCCCAACTTCCACCACACATCCTCCTATACCCCACCATCACCATCATCCCCCACCCCCCCTACCTGCCCCTACCTGCTACTACCTCCCCCTTACACCTACCCAACACCTCCCTCACACCTCCACCACCTCCGCCTATCTCCCTCGACCCCTAGCACCCCGCACCTCCCCTACACCTCCCCCACCCCCTCGCCCACACCTGACACTTCTCCACCTTCTCCTCCTCCCCCCCACACCTGCCACTACAACCATCTCCCCCTTCTCCTCCTCCACCTCCCCCAAACACCCAACCCCACCCCTCCCCCCAACACCTCCCCCCCTACAACCGCCTCACCACCTCCGCCTATCTCCCCCGACCCCTAGCACACCCCCCCACATCCCCCACCCCTCCCCCACACCTGCCACTTCTCCCCCTTCTCCTCCTCCCCCCCCACACCTGCCACTACACCATCTACCCATCTCCTCCTCCACCTCCCTCAAACACCCCCCCACACCTCCCCCCCCCCCCCACACCGTCTCACCCCCTCCGTCCCATTTCAGGCCATCTACCTGATGACGGACCAGGAGCCTGAAACGACTGCGGGCGGCCCGTCGGACCGGACGCGCGAGATCTTCAAGAAGATGGACATCAACGGGGACGGCGTGTTGACGAAGGAGGAGTTCATCAAGGGCTGCATGAACGACGAGACGCTGTTCCGGCTGCTCGCCTGCAACAGCGCGGACGACGCCGAGCACTGAGTGCCCGCCGAGCTCCTCTCCCAACCGCCAGGTGGCGCCACCAGCCCGCCCGCTCCTACCGTCAGGTGACGCCACTTCTGGTGGCTGATCCTCTCACGATGGTCTCCTCCAAGATGGCGTCCTTCCTGGACGCCCTGGACGCTGCTGTCACCCTGCCGTGTGGGGGAAGCTGTGATTTTCAGCGGGGTGGGGGTGGGGGGTGGGGGGCGGGGTGGGGGGTGGGGGCGGGTGGGTGGGAGGGGGGGTATCAGCATCACGCGGTGTTTTTTGTTGACGACGTTCAGGTGAGAGCGTTGGGCGCAGCATGAATTATACACACACTGCTTGCACGGTGCAATTTAAACAAATACACATGACACATTACACATACATGACTATAACTGCTGCACACGACCCACAATACACACGAGACCTTACAGATACACGATTCTATGATGTTTGCACAGGGCGCACGATTCACACATGACACATAAGACACATGTAATACACACCACACATGTCATATGAACGAGACACAAAGTCTACACAACACACAATACACACTCGACCATCGATACACCTGGTACATAAGGCAAACATGTGCACACCATACACACGACACTCACAATACACATGCAAAATACACAACCGTGTTATATCACGACACACTACACCCGCTATAACTATACACAATACATCCTCTGCACACGACACACGTGCTGTACGATACACACGACACACCCGCTTTACGATACACACAACACAAACGCTTTACGATAGACATGACACACGCGCTGTCCGATACACCCATGAAGACACGCTGTATGGTACACAAGACACACGCTGTACAATACACACACGAAGACACACGCTGTCTGACACACATGAGACACACATGAAGACACACGCTCTATGACACACACATGAAGACACACACTGTATGACACACACGACACACACATGAATACACACGCTGTATGACACACACATGAGGACACATGCTCTATGACACACACATGAAGACACACGCTGTATGACACACACAACACACACATGAACACACATGCTGTATGCCACACATGACACACACATGAATACACACGCTGTATGACACACACATGAGGACACGCTCTATGACACACACATGAAGACACACGCTGTACGACACACACAACACACAGATCAATACACAGGCTGTATGACACACGGCACACACATGAATACACACACTGTATGGCACAAACATGAACACACATGCTGTATGACACACATGACACACACATGAACACACACACTGTATGACACACATGGCACCCACATGAGGACCCACACTGTATGACACACACATGAACACACACGCTGTATGACACACACAACACACACAGGAGGACACACACTGTATGACACACACGACACACATGAGGACACACGCTGTACGATACACACATGAAGACACACTGTATGACACACATGACACATGCTGTATGACACACACATGAAGACACACACATGACACACACATGAATACACACACTGTATGACACACACGACACACACATTAGGACACACACACATTCCATGTCCCACGTTCTACTTCAGTTTTCTGATGTTTAAACACGTTTTTTTAATGTTTTTTTCTATCCACCCTGAGATTTCCCACGCGCAAATTCTGATGATCTGCTGTGAACGATGGAACAGAAGAACGTGGTGATAAGTCTGATGACAATGAGGAGCAGGAAGAGGAGGGGGGGAGGGGTAAGAAGGGGAGCGGAGAGGAAGGGGAGGGGGGAGGGGGAGGGGGGGACATAAGGATAAGGAGAAGGATGCGGACAGAGTGATGAGGAGAAGCAGGAGGAAGAGGAGGAGGAGCAGAACGATATGATAATGATGATGAGGACGTGTGATGATGGTGGTGATGATAATGAGAAGGAGGACATTACGGTGATGATGGTGATTGTGATGATGATGAGATGGAGTAGGAGGAAGAGGAGGAACGAAACGGCATGATGATGATTACGTGATAATGATGGTCGTGGTGATGATGATGAGCAGGAAGAGCAAGAGGAGGAGCAAAAGGACATGATGCCGAGGAGAATGAGATGCTGGCGATGAGGTGGATGAGATGGTGGTGATGAGGCGGATGAGATGGTGGTGATGAGGCAGATGAGATGGTGGTGATGAGGCAGATGAGATGGTGGTGATGAGGCGGATGAGATGGTGGTGATGAGGCGGATGAGATGGTGGTGATGAAGCGGATGAGATGGTGGTAATGAGGCGGATGAGATCGTTAGGAGGAGGAGATGAGGAGGCTGAGAAGGAGATAGTGATGAAGATGAATAGGATGAGATGGTGATAAGGAGGATGAGGTGGTGAGGAGGATGAGGAGGACATGATGATACGGGGAGGACATGAATATGATGGAGATTGGGAGGATGAGGCCATGAAGATGAGGAACATGATGTTGATAGTGATGGTGATGGTGTTGATAATGATGATGACTATGGCGATGATGGTGATGCCAGTTATAGAGAAGATGGTGATTATGACGATGATGTAATAATGTTATTCTAACTTGCTATCCTCGGGTGCTGGTTACTACACAGTTATTTGAGACTGCTCTATTTTGTATTTACATGTATTACAAGTGCACGGATGAACCCTTGACCTTGACCTTCTGTCAAGGTCATCGCCCCTGTAATATATGCACGGCGCATTTACATACAACGCACTGCGACTGAAGCCAAGAACATGAAGCCACTGCCCGAAGTGGCTTCCCACCTGTTGACGTCTCCATGCAAGATGACGCTGGTCAGGAGGAGCCTGCTTGTAAACAAACTCTTGCCGTGGTGTGCGCGTCTCTCATGTACTTTCTTCGCGTCTAGTAGTAGTAGTAGTAAGCTCATCTGCATATGCCATCACCAGTCTACATACATTACCGTCACGGTTGAGCTGAGCTGAGGAATCTGCGCTCAGCCGTGTAACAACAATCTTCCAGGTCTGGGCGTGCAAGCATCCCACTCGGACACTTGGCCAGTACCAGGGGCCCCTGTTGCTCGGGTGACCTTGACCTCTGGCAAGGTCACTGGGAGGTAGCCTTACAAACAACCTCGATTTGGGCTTGAGTAGCTTTGTTTGTTGCATGTTCTCATGTCGGGCGATTTAATGCGAAACGGTGTTGGTCCCAATCGGGAATTCTATAGCACGTGTAATAATGTATGTGATGATAATGATAGTGATGATAATGATGATGATGATGATTGACAACACTAGCCTAGCCTCGGTAACGTGAGCTGCTCTCAGACTGTTTCCGAAGTCTGCTGTAATTTGTGTGTAATCTTCCTGCAATCCGCGTTAAAGCCGCACAATTCACACGTCTTGAAGGTTCCCTTAAAGCTGCATAGTCCCAGTCTCTGCCATTTAAAAAAATAAATACATTAGATTGATTATTGTAAAATATGTCACTTTAATTTGGAGTAACTTTTATTTTGAATGGCTAGTTTTAAGATATTTGAAATGCAAATATGTAATAAATAGTTTTGGCAATCATGCCAAAACTCGGACACCATTAAATTAATTCAGTATTCGTTTCTATGTGGCAACACTAACGAGTAGAAGGGAAACGCAACTCAAAATACTAGCACACCATTACACCACAAAAGCAGCCTACACAGCAACCCCCCGTAGGGACACCAGGCAACTGGCGGCCCCAGTGATACTGATAACAATAAGTAACACACAAATTTATGAGAGAAGTGTACTGGCCATGGCGGCACATGCCTGGAATAATCAACCCACACAACAACGGGCAATCAAAGGCATGAACCACTATAAAAGGTTCTTAAAGAAAACATGTTACACAACCTACTGAAGGAACAATATCTCACCTGACCGTGGGTGCAGTCACTGCTTGCTGTGTTCTGGAATAAAAAGGAAAAGACAGGCCAGAAAAGATGGTAGATATTACAAATACGGAAACTAGCCCTACTAAGTACTAAGGAATTCGAAATGACTATCACCATAGGGCGCAGTCCGTCTGGGTATGTGTACTGGCACAAACCAAAGCAGAACGGGGCAGGCCACGGTCACACATCCGATTCACACTGAAATACAAAATGGCTAACCATATAACACAACCATCCCACCTAGTCGCAGTCCTGAAGGGTCCAGGGGCTGTCTGGCACACTGGTGTACTAAATAAGGACAGGGTGTGGGTGAAAGGATGCTGTAGCAAACCACAATGGGATGGGATCCTCTCCCGCAGGCCTGTATGTCATCTGCATAGATGTACATAGTAGGCTAAGTTATCATATACAGGTTAGGAAAAAGCTTTGAAAATTAAAAAAAAAACTAATATAGAAACTACTAACACCCAAAACCGCAAAAGGTTGGCCCGAGAAAGATCAGGTAAACACTCATGCATGCGGGACCAGATCAATCCAGTATCACAGCTATCCAGCGTTGAAAACAAGCAATCTCACCGGAGCTTACAAATTATGGGCAGAATAAAAAACTTGTCACAAAAAAAAACACACAAAAAAACAACACATGCTTAATGAGTCCACCAGTATCTAAATGAGATATGTAGAATCAAATCGACATAATCTTTATAGTTTTGACAATTTGATACTTTCATCGGACTATGCAGCTTTAAGAAACATAGCGTAGGTTATTTGTTAGCGTGTACTTTACTTTAGTTTATAATACATTTATTATGAAGCCTTACCTTTGGAATTACTTGAAGTGGAAACCAGGCCAGCTAATTGGGGCGTGCCTACAGCAATGCCAGAGATAGGTTTCATGTGTCCTTTTTGAAGCGAAGCTCAGTAGCACAGGTGCACCAAACTGCAATAAAGGTTCAACGAGTACCAGTGTCTAAGTTGCACATTCGGGATCAAATCTAGGTCAGTGTTTTGATTTTTGTTAATTGCTGCTTTGATCGGATCATGCAGCTTTAAGAAGGCGGTCACGTGACACTTATTGCCCAATGTCATTAAGTGCCTTTAACTAGGTTTGTTGCTGAAGCAGGAGAAGCGTGACTCGGACACAACCTGCGCGCACCAGCCTGCGTGTAGTCACGCACCCCCCCCCCCACACACACACCTTACCCACACACCCACCCACACACCTTACACACACACACACCCACACACACCAAGGTGCGTGTAGTCACACACCCCCACACACACAGCCACACACCCACAGCTACACACACTCCACCACCCACACACACCAAGCTGCGTGTAGTCACGCACCTCCACACCCCCACACACCCCCACACACAGCCAAACACCCACAGCCACCCACACTCCACCACCCACACTCAACAAGCTGCGTGTAGTCACGCACCCCCACACACCCACACACAGCCACACCCCCACACACACAGCCACACGCCCACACACACAGCCACACACCCACACACACAGCCACACACCCACAGCGACACACCCACACACCCACAGCCACCCACACTCCACCACCCACACTCAACAAGCTGCGTGAAGTCACGCACCCCCACACACCCACACACAGCCACACCCCCACACACACAGCCACACGCCCACACACACAGCCACACGCCCACACCCACAGCCACACACCCACACACCCACAGCCACACACACTCCACCACCCACACGCGTGTAGCCATGCACTCCCCCACATACCCACACACACAGACACACACACAGACACACACACCAAGCTGCGTGTAGTCATGCACACCCACACCCCACCCACCCTCACACACACAGCCACACACACTCCACCACACACACTCCACCACCCCCACACACCAAGCTGCGTGTAGTCATGCACACCCACACACTCATACACACACCCCCACACACCCGCACGTGTTATCACGCACCCCCCACCCCACACACCCCCACACACGGCGCCTCCCCAGTCTGGGTCCGAATGTTGTTGTCCGGCTTCCTTCCTTTCCTTTTTGGCGCTATTTTGTTCGTTACTTGTCGTCTGCTGCCACAAATTAGAAAATGTCGCCTGCTCGGTAGATGTGCGTGAAATACTCCGACTGCACAAGGCGGATTTCTCGCCACACTCTCACACTCAGTCTGCTCACTTTGTAGCTATGAAGAACGATGAGTTTCGATGGTAATTTCCCGCCATTTTTATGAAAGGTATTCCACAGCAGGCAATTTGTAAGGCAGACGACAATTTCTTCTTGTATGTGGTGATTAGGGGCTGATTACGTAAGCGCATGCGCAGTGCGGTTATCCGGTCGGGTCGAGGACCTAGAAGGAGGTGCTCCTGACGAAATGTGACCTTGGTAATGACCTTGAGTGGTTCCGATTCTTTATGACAATATCTGGGAATGTGGAGTTGAATCTGGTTGTGACGGTGCACACTTCTCATCATCTCCACTTAGGTACAAGAGGTAGTTGTTTAGAACGGTCACTCCCATCCCCCACCCCCACCTCAACCTATCCCAACCCACCCCCACCCCCACTCCTACCCCAACTCGAACCCATTCCAACCCACACTCGCTCCCACCCCAACCCATCACCCATCACCCCCATCACCACACCCACCTCCACTCCCACTCCCCCCCCCCAACTCCCCCCCCCACCATCGCTCCCACCCCAACCCCTCCCCACCCTCATCTCCACCCCCCCCCCAAATCTCACTGGTAGGTATTGCCAACATTCTGCTGCTTGCTCCACCAACTCCATATGTTGGACATCGTCTTTCACCGAATTAAACAATTATATAATTAAACAGTTCTGCCAATTTGGATTTCCACCGCTGTTTATAACTTACAGCGTCATCAGAGGCCGGTTGCTCTCATACCATGTCTATGTGGTGTGGGAGGTTAAAAATCCCTTGGGTCAGTAAAAGTGTAGGCTCGGGCTTTCTATCGACCAGCAGTGGAATGAGGAAGACCAGTCGTCCATGACTGAAATTTCCCCTGCTTAAACAACTAATGGACCAAAAAAAAAAAAAAAAACTCTACAGGCGGACACGGCTCACAAACACTCAACTCTCACGTGACTGCATACTTCTGTGACAGAAACCGGGCGCGTTGGCTGAATCAGTAGAGCGCTGGCCTCCCTTGTGAGAGATCGGGAGTTCGATTCCCAGTCGAGTCAAACCCATGATGTACAAAAATAATACTTGTCACTTCCTAGCTTGGCGCTTTGCATTAATAGGATAGGGCAAGGACTGGTTAGCTCAGTGTCAGGATAATGTGACTGAGTAGGATATCAGGTCATGGTGCTGGCAGCCTGATTTCCCAGTTGTGCAGCACTATTAAGTCGCCGTGAGTGCGCGCTGTCACAAGTCGGTACCTGTCCTGATACTACCTTAGATGTTGCCAGGACGTAAAACTCCCACAACCAACCATCTGTGACAGAACGCCGACACCTGCAGGGTTGAGGTTAGATTGTTTGTTGTTTGTTTGTTGTTGTTTTACGTCCTAGCAACATCTAAGGTCATATCAGGACGGGTTGAGGTTAGAAGAGTTGTGCAGTGACAGACATCTGAGGAATGCCGATCAGCCAGTCACCTCCCACATGATGGTCTTTGCTTTTATCTATTTTATGAGTGTTTCTTTTGTGCTGCAAAGTGTTTATTAACAGAGGGGATAATTCATCTATGTCTGAGCTTTGCTCTCAAGTAGGACACTGCCCAAGTTATTAAGTACCTAACTAACTAAGTAACTAAGTACATCATTGTCCCGCTAAATTTATATTGACAGATGAATTATGTCCTTAAAATATCTTCTATCGATTAGGAGAAAACCTGGAAAGCTCTATGCGTAATTAAAAGATGTAGATATCTGAATTCACTCATGTATTCCTTGAATGAATATTCAATATATATATATATATATATATTAAAGCTGCATAGTCGGATAAAAACATTAAATTTTCAAAACCAAAACAATTATCTAGATTTGAATGTACATATCCAACTCAGATACTGTATCTGAGTTGGATATGTACATTCAAATCTAGATAATTGTTTTTAAACATTTGTCACCCCATAGAAGGGAACACTAATTTATAGAATATCTTACTGCAGAGGTTTATGGTGTCTTGAGTTTTGGCATGCTTGCCAAAATGAAGTTGACATGTTTGCACTTCAAACATATAAAAAGTTAGCCATTTAAAATAAAAGTGACTTCAAACTAAAGTAAAGTAGAATTACGATGAACTTAATATATTTATTTAAGAAAATGACAGAAACTCAAAACCATCGGACCATGCAACTTTAACCAAATATTCATATTCCTGAATGGTAACCCCTGGTACACTTAGGAGGGTTATTTGACCTTTGACCCGGTTTGTCAGCACTGGGCCGCGTTCAGGGTCCGTCTCGGAGGAGCCTCGGAGATGGCACTGACATCACGCTAGTCTGAACGGCAAAAGCAGTTGGTTGTCTCGAAAATGGCTGCCTCCATAGGGGGTGGCCATTTGCAATGGAAAAGCTGCGCTGTGATTGGCTGAAACCACTGAATACGGCAGCCATTTTCGAGGTGCTTTTTGTCTTCTATCTGAAAAGGGAGGCGTCGCCGAGACGTCGCCGAGACACACCCTGAACACAAATAGGCCAAAAAGCATTGCCGAGACATCTCCGAGACAGACTCTGAATGCGGCCCTGGTTTGTCCAGCATCGTCAGACTGAGAGTGTCACGTGATTATTCATAGTAGTTCTGATGTACGAGCCAAGGCCGGGAACCATCTCTATAGCTGTGTATTTCTTTGTAGCCCTCTACTCTAACCAGTCGTCTGTGTTTGTTTGATGTGACTTTACACCGCATCACCTTTGCCAATTTGGATTTCCACAGCTATGTATAACTTACAGTATCATCAAAGGCTAGTTGCTCTCATACCATGTCCATGTGGGAGGTTAAAAATCCCTTGGGCCGGTAAAAGTGTAGGCGCTGGCTTTCTATCGACCAACTGTCTAATTGTGAAGCATAGTACTTTCTCAGACCCTCCTCGCCCCGCGTCTCTGATAAAGAAATACTTTTATCATAAAACATGGCAGTGGTTTGTGTTATATCAGTGGGTGCTGTGTGGGTGCTGTGTGGGTGCTGTGAGGGTTGTTTTGGGTGTTGTGTGGGTGCTGTGTGGGTGCTGTGAGGGTGGTGGTGGGTGTTGTGTGGGTGGTGTGTGGGTGTTGTGTGAGTGGTATGTGGGTGCTGTGTGGGTGGTGTGCGGGTGATGTGTGGGTGTTGTGTGGGTGCTGTGTGGGTGCTGTGTGGGTGTTGTATGGGTGCTGTGTGGGTGATGTGTGGGTGTTGTGAGGGTGGTGTGTGGGTGTTGTGTGGGTGGTGTGTTGGTGTTGTGTGGGTGCTGTGTGGGGGTTGTATGGGTGATGTGTGGGTGTTGTATGGGTGATGTGTGGGTGTTGTGTGGGTGGTGTGAGGGTGCTGTGTGGGTGTTGTGTGGGTGCTGTGTGGGTGCTGTGAGGGTGTTGTGAGGGTGGTGTGTGGGTGTTGTGTGGGTGTTGTGTGGGTGCTGTGTGAGTGGTGTGTGGGTGGTGTGAGGGTGGTGTGTGGGTGGTGTGTGGGTGCTGTGTGGGTGTTGTGTGGGTACTGTGTGGGGGTTGTATGGGTGGTGTGTGGGTGTTGTATGGGTGATGTGTGGGTGTTGTGTGTGTGGTGTGAGGGTGCTGTGTGGGTGTTGTGTGGGTGCTGTGTGGGTGCTGTGTGGGTGTTGTGTGGGTAATGTGTGGGGGTTGTATGGGTGATGTGTGGGTGCTGTGAGGGTGTTGTGAGGGTGCTGTGTGGGTGATGTGTGGGTGTTCCTGTTTGAGCGGGCAGGTCACTGAGAAAGTGTACTTGGCTGCACAGAGGCGGGAGACCGGGTGGTGTCGGCAAAGAACAGTAGCCCAATGAACCGTGAGTGTTCGATGCTGTAGAGTGTCAGTGGCCTGTCATTGCAAATTCTGCTTCTCGTAGAGACTGAAGGTTTCATGTTGTTATATTTTGTTCTCATATATTATAGTCGGTTATGGTTGCGTAGTTGATAATCGTAGAGTTGGATTTAGTCGTTAGTGTCAGCTTTGTGTTGTTTTGTAAAGGAGGCGGATTCCTGGTTTCTCTGTGTTCGATTAACACATGATGGATTTTGTTGGGGCTTTTTCAATGATGTTTAGGGGGTCATCCACAGTTTTCAACATTTTGATGATTGTGCAAAGGGTACTACTACTTTCTCAGACCCTCCTTGCCCCGCGTCTCTGATAATACTTTTATCATAAAACATGACAGTGGTTTGTGTTATATCAACATTGGTTTAAGTAATCAAACTGACACATGAATAACACATAACTGCCCCATTTTTATCCTGTCTAATCGGAATAGTTTACAGTAAATACAGTGAAGCCACGATTGTATTTGCCCCGATTTTATACAAATTGAACCCAGGATGCTTTAATTCAAATGTAATTCAGGAAACTGAACTCCAATTTAGCGCGGCTCTCCTTTTCCGCAATGGTATGTTATGAACCCCAGCGATCGTCTTAACAAGCTTTCATACGAAGAGATCAGGCGCAAAAACCGACAAACGCGATTATGGCTGAAATGAAACCATGAGTGCCCAGTTTGAGTTGAAGCTGCCTTCATTCCGGTAATCAAATCCGTTGTTATGCAGAAACCAGCACACCCCGTTTATAATGCATTACCAAATATGAAATTGATAGATTTTACGCTTAAAGCGCAACAACAAATTCTAATTTACAGCGAACAACTAAAATGGTTTGTCAGTGTTTGTGCCTGAACTGTTCATATTGTAGTGGTCTGCACTGACCTCTCAGGCAAGGAGCCGCATAGACAGGTAGGCGTGGGTAGTGTGTTGTTATCAGGGAGCCTAGGTGGTGTAATGGTTAGGACACTGGCCCGGAATGCAAAGAGATGCGGGTTCGAGTCCTGCTCTAGGCGCAATATTTCCCATTTTCATCACACCCATGACAATATGTAACCAAAGACATGTTGACCGCTTTGTGTGAGTGCTTACTTGAGGCTCTTGCAGCCATTGTTGGACCTGACACGTGTGTGTCAGTCACGCCTGCAGTCCACCGGTGGTAAATGCTTCCAGTGAACAAGGTCCACTTTGCTGTTACTGAAATCGCGGATTGATCATCGGTGTTGAATAAAATGCATTTATACATGTGTGCATTTACCTGTCTTCGTGCACACATAGGTATATATCTGTAGGTAAGTGTATCTATGTACACTTACACAAGTGCATGTACGTATGTCAAGTGTATATATGTCAAGTGTATATGGCTTTTACCAGCTTGCACTTAGCACCGCGAGGTGGCTCATGCTCATCTCCACAAGCCTGGCAAATGTCCACGACCATTCTGACAAAGGTAGAAACCAACACAGCAACAACAACAACAGTCACACACCCAACGGCATACGTGTTGCCACAGCTATACCAAACAGCTAACACGTGTTGCCGTAGCTGTACCGAACAGCTGACACGTCTACACACAGTCAAAATTCCAGCCGACTGGAGACCGAATGCGTGTCGCGCGGCCTGAACTCGCTTCCACTGCAAATTTTCCTCCTGATTGGAGGATAGCCCGCCGCCCCCAAATGGCTCCCCCGCAAATCTTCCTCCTGATAGGGGGAGGCCCGCGTGTTCAGCGAACCAAGAGATGGGGGAGTACAGGTGGCACAGCGACCAGCCCCCAGCCGGTCGCATCACGATAGGGCCCCCTACAGCCTAAATAATATTAGCATAACTAGTTATACCCCAGATATATATATGAAGAGTCAGGTGCAAAGCCCTGTAAACGCCAATCCAAAAATTGAGATAAGCATCGGAATCAAACCTTCAAAAACTGAATTCTTCTCCATTCCTATTGTTATGTTCATTGCTCCATAATCATGTTATTATAAACAAACTGGAGGAAGTGAGAATTAAAACTATTTTCAGGTGAAAATCATTTATTTTAATTAGATTTTTGGATTGGTGCTTTGATGATTTTGCACCTCAACTCTTCATATATATCTATATGTGAATGCAGATATATCTCCATGTGAATGCAGATATATCTCAATGTGAATGCAGATATATCTCCATGTGAATACAGATATATCTCATTGTGAATGCAGATATATATCGATGTGAATGCAGATATATCTCCATGTGAATGCAGATATATATCTCTATGTGAATGCAGATATATCTCCATGTGAATGCAGATATATCTCAATGTGAATGCAGATATATCTCAATGTGAATGCAAATATATCTCCATGTGAATACAGATATATCTCATTGTGAATGCAGATATATATCCATGTGAATGCAGATATATCTCCATGTGAATGCAGATATATATCTATGTGAATGCAGATATATATCTCTATGTGAATGCAGATATATATCTACATGTGAATGCAGATATACCTCCATTTGAATGCAGATATATCGCCATGTGAATGCAGATATATCTCATTGTGAATGCAGATATATCTCCATGTGAATGTAGATATATCTCCATGTGAATGCAGGTATATGTCCATGTGAATGCAGATATATCTCCTGGAGAAGGCAGATATATCTCCCTGTGAATGCAGATATATCTCCATGTGAATGCAGATATATATCTCCATGTGAATGCAGGTATATCTCCCTGTGAATGAAGATATATCTCCATGTGAATGCAGATATATATCTCCATGTGAATGCAGATATATCTCCATGTGAATGCAGATATATCTCCATGTGAATGCAGATATATATCTCCATGTGAATGCAGATATATCTCCATGTGAATGCAGATATATCTCCATGTGAATGCAGATATATCTCCATGTGAATGCAGATATATATCTCCATGTGAATGCAGATATATATCTCCATGTGAATGCAGGTATATCTCCATGTGAATGCAGATATATCTCCATGTGAATGCAGATATATCTCCATGTGAATGCAGATATATATCTGCATGTGAATGCAGATATATCCCATGTGAATGCAGATATATCTCCATGTGAATGCAGATATATCTCCATGTGAATGCAGATATATCTCCATGTGAATGCAGATATATATCTCCATGTGAATGCAGATATATCTCCCTGTGAATGCAGATATATCTCCATGTTAATGCAGATATATATATATTTGTGAATGCAGATATATCTCCGTGTGAATGCAGATATATCGCCATGTGAATGCAGATATATATCTCCATGTGAATGCAGATATATATCTCCATGTGAATGCAGATATATCTCCCTGTGAATGCAGATATATATCTCCATGTGAATGCAGATATATATCTCCATGTGAATGCAGATATATATCTCCATGTGAATGCAGGTATATCTACATGTGAATGCAGATATATATCTCCATGTGAATGCAGATATATCTCCCTGTGAATGCAGATATATATCTCCATGTGAATGCAGATATATCTCCCTGTGAATGCAGATATATATCTCCATGTGAATGCAGATATACCTCCATGTGAATGCAGATATATATCTAAATGTGAATGCAGATATATATCTAAATTTGAATGCAGATATATCTCCATGTGAATGCAGATATATATCTCCATGTGAATGCAGATATATCTCCTGGAGAAGGCAGATATATCTCCCTGTGAATGAAGATATATCTCCATGTGAATGCAGACATATATCCATGTGACTGGTCATGTTTGAGGTGTGGTAAGTCATGCTGGGTTGAGAAGGTATGACGCATTTGGTTGGAGGCGCGCAGTGATAAGCTATGCTTGAGGTGCGGTATGTCATGATGGGTTGATAAGATATGATGTGACTGGTTGGCGGCATGCAGTGACTGGTCATGTTTGAGGTGTGGTACAACACAGTGGGTTGAGAAGATATGATGTGACTGGTTGGCGGCATGCAGTGACTGGTCATGTTTGAGTTGTGGTAAGTCACGGTGAGTTGAGAAGATATGACTGGTAAGTGACGAGAGCCCCTGATTGGACGATAAAGCGGGGGAGGCACAAGCTAGTAGTATATAGAGAAGAGGGTTTGCACGAGGCGAGGAGAAGGCCGAGGTAAGCGCTGATGTGAGTAGAAGGGAAAAGGAGGATTGAGGCTGGAAAATAAACAACAACCCTGAGGGAAGTAGTACAAGGGAGAGTGGGGGGAGTTCCGGTGTGGCAGGAAATCGTAAACCCCTGGAAATTGCACACCCTGGGGTTTGCGATTTACGAGTAAATTAAAAATCCCCCCTGAAAATCAAAAATCCCCATGATTTGTAGCATTTATCACCCCAAGCATGGCAGCTATATGTTTGATTTTTAACTTCTACCAGATCTCGGGGGATAAAATGGATTCAAGGAGGATCGAGATGGATTAATCCTAATGAAAACATCTTTGCGATAGTCCAGTTCGTAATTCCGACCGCACATGTGCTGAAAATGGTAATGATACAGATAGTTGTACTGGCTTTTCTTAATGATATAGTCTAGTATCTTTGACACAAATTGACCTGTTCCCTTATCCTTTTTGTGAGTGATCGCGGTGAATATGGCCCTTGCTGTGGGAGACCAGCCTGCTAACATGACCCAATATCCCACTCAGTTGCATTATCCTGACACTGAGCCAACCAGTCCTTGCCCTATCCTAATAATGTTGAGCGCCTGGCTAGGAAGCGACAAGGATACATTTTATGTCATTGGTTTGACTCGGTCTGGGTTCGAACCTATGGGTTCGAATCCCACAATCTACAAAAACTGGAGATGGACGCTCAACTCCTTTGGCCATCCGGTCTCGTCATTTAGGACTTGGATAAGGCTCTGCAACAAGGCCCTGCGACACGGCCCTGCTACAAGGCCCTGCAACAAGGCCCTGCAACAAGGCTCTACAACAAGGCCCTGCAACAAGGACGTACAAAAAGGCTCTGCAACAAGGCCCTGCGACAAGGCCCTGCAACAAGGCCCTGCAACAAGGCCCTGCAACAAGGCCCTGCAACAAGGCTCTGCAACAAGGCTCTGCAACAAGGCCCTGCAACAAGGCTCTGCAACAAGGCTCTGCAACAAAGCCCTGCAACAAGGTTCTGCAACAAGGCCCTGCAACAAGGCCCTGCAACAAGGCTCTGCAACAAGGCTCTGCAACAAGGCCCTGCAACAAGGCCCTGCAACAAGGCTCTGCAACAAGGCTCTGCAACAAGGCCCTGTAACAAGGCTCTGCAACAAGGCCCTGCAACAAGGCCCTGTGACAAGGCCCTGTGACAAGGCCCTGCGACAAGGCCCTGCAACAAGGCTCTGCAACAAGGCTCTGCGACAAGGCCCTGCAACAAGGCTCTGCAACAAGGCTCTGCAACAAGGCTCTGCAACAAGGCCCTGCGACAAGGCCCTGCAACAAGGCCCTGCAACAAGGCTCTGCAACAAGGCCCTGCGACAAGGCCCTGCAACAAGCTTGCAACAAGGCCTGACAAGGCTCTGCAACAAGGCCCTGCAACAAGGCCCTGCAACAAGGCCCTGCGACAAGGCCCTGCGACAAGGCCCTGCGACAAGGCCCTGCAACAAGGCTCTGCAACAAGGCTCTGCAACAAGGCCCTGCAACAAGGCCCTGCAACAAGGCTCTGCAACAAGGCTCTGCAACAAGGCTCTGCAACAAGGCCCTGCGACAAGGCCCTGCAACAAGGCCCTGCAACAAGGCTCTGCAACAAGGCCCTGCGACAAGGCCCTGCAACAAGGCTCTGCGACAAGGCCCTGCGACAAGGCTCTGCAACAAGGCCCTGCAACAAGGCTCTGCAACAAGGCCCTGCGACAAGGCCCTGCAACAAGGCTCTGCAACAAGGCTCTGCAACAAGGCTCTGCAACAAGGCCCTGCGACAAGGCCCTGCAACAAGGCTCTGCAACAAGGCCCTGCGACAAGGCCCTGCAACAAGGCTCTGCAACAAGGCCCTGCGACAAGGCTCTGCAACAAGGCTCTGCAACAAGGCCCTGTGACAAGGCCCTGCGACAAGGCCCTGCGACAAGGCTCTGCAACAAAGCCTTGCAACAAGGCTCTGCAACAAGGCCCTGCGACATGGCCCTGCAAGAAGGCTCTGCAACAAGACCCGGCGACAAGGCCCTGTGACAAGGCCCTGCGACAAGGCCCTGTGACAAGGCTCTGCAACAAGCCCCTGCAACAAGGGCCTGTGACAAGGCCCTGCAACAAGCCCCTGCAACAAGGCCCTGCGACAAGGCCCTGTGACAAGGCTCTGCAACAAGTCTCTGCAACAAGGCTCTGCAACAAGGCCCTGCAACAACGCCCTGCGACAAGGCTCTGCAACAAGGCCTTATGACAAGGCCCTGCGACAAGGCCCTGCAACAAGGCTCTGCAACAAGGCCCTGCAACAAGGCTCTGCAACAAGGCCCTGCGACAAGGCTCTGCGCAAGGCTCTGCAACAAGGCCCTGCAACAAGGCCCTGTGACAAGGCCCTGCAACAAGGTCCTGCGACAAGGCTCTGCAACAACGCTCTGCAACAAGGCCCTGTGACAAGGCTCTGCGACAAGGCTCTGCAACAAGGCTCTGCAACAAGGCCCTGCAACAAGGCTCTGCAACAAGATCCTGCGAAAAGGCTCTGCAACAAGGCCCTGCGGCAAGGCTCTGCAACAAGGCCCTGCAACAATGCCCTGCAACAAGGCTCTGCAACAAGGCCCTGCAACAAGGCCCTGCAACAAGGCTCTGCAACAAAGCCCTGCAACAAGGCGCTGCAGCAAGGCTCTGCAACAAGGCCCTGCGACAAGGCTCTGCAACAAGGCTGTGCAACAAGGCCCTGCAACAAGGCTCTGCAACAAGGGCCTGCGACAAGGCTCTGCAACAATGCTCTGCAACAAGGTCCTGCAACAAGGCCCTGCAACAAGGATCTGCAACAAGGCTCTGCAACAAGGCCCTGCAACAAGGCCCTGCAACAAGGCTCTGCAACAAGGCCCTGCAACAAAGCCCTGCAACAAGGCCCTGCAACAAGGCTCTCTGACAAGGCCCTGCAACAAGGCCCTGCGACAAGGCCCTGCAACAAGGCCCTGTGACAAGGTTATGCAACAAGGCCCTGCAACAAGGCTCTGCAACAAGGCCCTGTGACAAGGCCCTGCAACAAGGCTTTGCAACAAGGCCCTGCAACAAGGCCCTGTGACAAGGCCCTGTGACAATGACCTGTGACAAGGCTCTGCAACAAGGCCCTGTGACAAGGCCCTGCGACAAGGCCCTGCAACAAGGCCCTGTGACAAGGCCCTGCGACAAGGCACTGAGACAAGGCCCTCTGACGGTCGGCTCTTTTGTCCCTTATTTACCTAAATTAGGATCAATTCTCCACCCGGAGAAAAAATTAATTTAAAATTAAATGAATCTAATTTAAATTGAATTTAAATTAACTGCGCAGGCTGGTGGCAAGGCGCCATGCTGTCGGTGGCATGCTGTGAAATATTCTGGAGTTAGGGAGTAGTTAAATCAATTATAGAAAACAGAATTATAATTGTATAAGCATATAATGATTTCACTATACTTTGTGTTAATACATTTAAGCTTCATCTGTTTTTCTGGGTTACATTAGTTTTTAGTAGTTTCTTAAAGACCGCTATGCTTTGTGCATGTCGTGTTGCAGCTGGCAGTTTGTTCCAAATAACGCTTAATGTTGGGCTTCACTTGTTTATTTACACTCTCGCTGTTCTTCTAATGGATATCACGTAGGAAATTGTAATATCCCTGAAAAAAGGCATTTAATAGGCTGGGTGGTTGTTGGAGTCTTAAGTCCTGGCAACATCTAAGGTCATATCAGGACGGGGAGGCACTTATTAAACGAGCATCTTCATATCCATGTGTGCAAGCAGGAACATGTGTAAATGTGGGGGCTAGTAGTGAGCGTGGAATTATGAGAGTGGGTTGCTCCAAAGACCCTATGATACTAAGACGGCTCACTCAGCCTGGACTGTGTAATCAAACTGATCAAACCCACCACTTGGTGCGCTGGCTGTTCTCTTGGTTAAGCAGGTGCTATATTATATGTATAAATGTATATATGAATGTGAAAGATGTGTGATGATGGCGGTGATGATGATGATGTGTATTTGTTCATAGTAATTTCAAATTGATGTGTATTCATAGTTACCTATCTCATGTATAATATAATTGTATGTGTTTACATGTGAAACACCAACCAGCAGCTGGGCTGATCAAACCCACCACAAGGTGGCACTGCAAAATTTACATGGGGGAGATAGGAGTGAGCCGTCTTAGTATTATAGGGTCTTTGCTATCATGGATGAGTCTAAATAGACTTCTTTTCACCATTAGACAGTTTGTCGATAGAAAGCCCAATCCTACACTTTTACCGACACAAGTGATTTTTAACCTCCCACACCACATAGACATGGTATGAGAGCAACTGGCCTTTGATGACGCTGTAAGTTAGACACAGCGGTGGAAATCGAAATTGGCAGAGATGGGGGCACGGGGAATCGAACCCCTGACCTTCAGATTAGGAGTCCGACCTAGAAAAAAGTCACACTCTACCCACTCTGCCACAGAGAACACCGGTAGATTGATTGCATCAGGAAACCTAGATAGCCTATTGGGTAGGACGCTGACTGTGGAATGGCATATACCTGGGTTTAGTTCCCGATCTAGGCATGACGTTCCCTTTTGTTGAATGAAACGCCTCCCACCACAGCTGTTTTTGTTTAAATGATTAATAATTAAGTCATTTTCAGGTGTTTTATTTTAATAATATTCATCATTTGTTAGTAAAGATGTAGGGCTCCTCCCTGTGGGAACCGACAGCTTCCGGTTTGCACTAGAAATGAAATTGACATAGACCGGAAGTTCCATTAAATGGGCCTCTATCCATTTCCGGTGAAACTCGCAATATGCAGGCATGGGAGACTAACTGTCACTCGGAATAATAGTAAAATGAAACACCCTGATTGCTTTTTAACGTGCTTTATTTCCTATTCTCCCACGTGCATTACAGATATGGTCACCGGATTTTAGTGTATTCACGATGAAACTGGGTCACCTGCAAAACAAATCGGAAATGCGGATATTCTCTCCCATAGGCTTAACACTGTCAGCGACTCGTGGAAAATTGCCGCAAGTCCGGTTTCATACTTATTGGTATACGCTGATAGTGCTGCTGTATTTGAACCACATGTTAGTATGCGCTGATAATGCTGCGGTGTTTGAACAACGTAAAGTAAAGGTGACATCAATGTAATGAGCCTATTGTGAAAGGCTGGCAGAGACACCCTGCCCACTTCCGATTGTGTAAACACGCTGGGTTACAGCTCCAGCCCTTCCTCAGGGACCAGCGGACAGAGAACTGAGGGCACAGCAGCCAGAGTAGCCGACCTGCCGCCATTTTATACGGAACTGGTTCCGTTTGGCCAACATTGCTTCATCCCACTTTACCCTGACACAACCTGCTTTGTTGTTATAGACAATGAAAGAGGAATTAATTGAAGAACAAAAATGGTGAAATGAACATTTATTTGGGCGACAGTTTCTATTTGACGCTGGGGGTGAAAGGTGAAAGGTCATCGACCAATGCTGCACGTGACCCCCCGCCAGGGTGCGCCCCGACCTCTGACATGCCGCTAGAGGACGCTGCTCTGACATCGGAAGTGGTGCTACGCCATCATGTTGAAGCGCATGCGCTGTTGTCGACACTTGGTTCGTCTGAAATGTGATAAGAGGGACGTTATG
>CM059201.1:60572629-60591607 GCA_030323885.1 Branchipolynoe longqiensis
CGTATTAGCCATTAGACTCTCTAGAGTGCTGGGTTCTAGCAAGTGGAAGCCTACCGAGTGCAAGGTATTCCCCCTTCACAATACGGGTCCTGATGACATGGTGCTCGGTCAGCAGGCATCCTTATACTAGTACAGTCTGCGTGTAGTGTGGACACCACCCGTTGTGGGTGATATATGAGGCCCTGGCCTCGCTTCTTATGTTGAGCCTTAAGCCGTGGTCACACGGGCAAAATGTGAAGCGAATCAGACAAATCGAATCAGGTGAGTCGAATTAGCTGCCCGTTCACACAAACACTACTTGTGCCGGAAGTCGATATCCGCGCATGAGCAAGTCCAGTCTGACCAGTGCCACCACGAGAGACTGGATTCGACCTAGATATGTATTTAATGAATCTTATTGGTTTGGAACGGTCAAAACTTCTGCTGGGCAGTGAAACCCTAAAAATAAATGATGAAAAAAATATCTGTGCACAGCTAGCGGTTTAATAGACTAAATTATATAATATGCGCTTTTGATCGACCGGAAAGTCAACAAACTAAGGTGTTGACTGCGCATGCGTGTGAGGTGCTTAAACCGCTTCAGAGCGTCCACACGGGAAAAATAAATCGACTCAGAGAAATCTACTCGCGTAATGCATCTCCACAAGTGGTTTCCAGTATCAGGATCACAGGAATCGATTCAGCCCTAATTCGACTCAGACGCCCGTTCACACGCAAAATGTAACGCGAACTAGGCAAGTCGCTTTCGGTGAATCGATTTACATGGCCCGTGTGACCACGGCTTTAGATAAAAGATTCACCCGTACCCAGAGTAGGGGTGAATGACAACCATGCTTAAATTCAAGCAAAATCTGCTTCAGTAGGAATTAACTGTCGAGAGGGTGGTTCCAGTGTGCAGTGTTGATGAAATGGGAGAGAATGCAAAAAGACAAGATGGCGACCACAGAAACCTCTTGATTCATGTTTGAAAGGCTATTAATCTACATGATTTCATAAATTTGTCATTCAAAAATAGCGGGTAAATATAAAGAGGTATGTTTTGCTTCTTAGATTAAGAATTGATGGGGTCGTTTTCCTTTACGGAGCCTTCCGACACTTTTTCTAATGGGTTGTTCATCAGACCTGTCTCAGCTTGGAACAGTGCTGCGGGAATAACTCACTAGTTCAGCCTCAGCATTGTCGTTAGTAAGGCTCAGACAAGCGGCCGCACAAACAACAAGTGTTCACTATTACCCTAGCAGCTTCCCCACTAATGTATCCTTCTTGCTAGAGAGTTGAACTTCCGGTAAGATGTGATAATTAATATGAGGCATGTAAGGGAGCTCCTGACGTGGTAAGTCTGCGCCCTCTAGTGGCGCTTACCGCGATGTCGGGTAATGCCAGTCTTGGGTAACAAAAGCTCACAGAACTAGCCAGGCAGCCTAAACCCTGTTGATAATAAAATAAGTATCAACATATAGCAACATAAAACTAACGAAAGTGTATTGGCTGGTGGTTGTTTAAAATAACAAAACAAAAACCACGAAAAAATACCGTTTTAAATTGTTGGGGTCGGGGTGAGCGGTCTCTGACTAAACCAGGGATTGTACCTAGGTTTCCTCCCATCCTGGATGCAGATCTTGACCGCTAAGTCACCTAGCTTTCGCGATTTTAGTCAACTGGGTATGCCCAGATGGTCACATGGAACTAAATATAAAAATATATATATATGTATACATAGAGGTCGGGTTTCCTCGGTGTTAGGCTAAGACTAAGTGATTTGTGAGATAACATAATCATTAAATGTAAATTTACTGGGTGAAAAGCGTTTACTATTATATTATCATTTTGTGTAGTGACAGGAAATGTAAGGGTAATCTTAATAGTTTTCACTTGAAACGACGTTTGCAGAATTAGTATTGTTATCTTAACTTATCAAATTTGTAAGCGTATGGTATTACAAGGACCGGTGTGGCGGTTTCAGCCGTGTCCCGTGCTCAGCCGTGTCCCGTTGCTTCTGCGCATGCGCGGATTTTGCATCAACTCGGGTCACCCGAGCCACTTATTGGCGCATGCGCACATCCTACAAACTCGGGTCGAATAATCGAATACGCTTCTCCGCGCTCGGGTGGACATTTCTTTTTTTTTAATAACCGATAAAACTACAGCAAAATAGGATTTAAAGTATTTTATGATGGCCTAGTTTAGCTATATTTCCATTTCATTAATCTAAGTTATTCTTTTTTTGCACACGGCACGTGTATTCGTCGACTCCACTCGCCGTGTTCTATTTGAAATTCTGACCACTCGGATGACCCGAGTCGCCCGGGTCGTGTTAATCGATTACGGCCATGTTTATTAGATTCTGACGCATGCGCAGAAGCGATGGACACGGCTGAGCACAGGACACGCCTGAAACCGCCACACCGGTATTTGGGCTGCCCTTATATTCACGGCTACGTTTGGTTAAATGCGTCTCGCAGTTTAATAGCAGGTTACAGCTGGTGATTATTTATCTCCATGTTCAAAGGGCTATTGATGTCTTAAGAGAATGAAGGGGGTTCCGAATAATAATAACAACATGGTTTGTGTTTGTGTATATGTGTGTGCAAAGTATCACACCAGTTGTGTAATAGACCATGAATTTTGCACGAGTCTGCGACGAAATTAGACCTTTACCAGAAGTAAACATGACTTTGCAGTTTTGAAACAAGAGCATTGGATCCAAACTCAGGAGCCGTATGCAAGCATGACTAGTGGCGCCGTTGACGTCGCTCTGGTAAACACTGCACACATACTTGGTGGGTGCACGGCGTAATAATGCCTCGAGAAACATATACAACATGTATGACACGTATTATAAGCATGCCCTTGTTCTATTCTGTATAATGACTGACTTTAAATGTGGTACACAAGCTAATACACACACCTGTATATGCCTAACTTCCCATATAACGCATTTAGATTATGTTTCCACAATGTATTAGTTACATCATATATGCCCTTTCGAAAGTTTGTCATATTTCGCCGCACCAGTTTCCACAATCAAGCCTCTTGGCATTCACACCCAGGTTTGAATACCGGACTCAGTCAATGTTTATTTGGTTACCCTGATATTATAACACAAAAACTCGTATTTAACAGAGTGCGATGCTGTAATGATCTGTTGAGCTATCCTATAATTTTGACTTTGTTGGGGGTCCACATGCCATCTGTTGATTTCCTGTCTTCCTACCATTATAAGAAAATGCAGCAAGCCTCTTTCTGTCTTTGTATTTGAAATCAAATGGATACAGCTGGGTTTAATTGTGATATGTATTAATGTATATCAGTTTCTTCTGTTAGTATTATATGCCCTTTTACATATTTTCTATTGTTAAATCCTCTTTTGATCACCAATGAATTGTTTCATGTCATGTACCACTGCTCTAAAACCTACATACTGCTGTCCTTCATACTCACTTCTCTGCTTAGTTGTGGTCTAGCTGATGACATGTGCAACCGGCTTCTGACACACGAAGAATACATGTGTATATAAGCCTGTTACATCCTGGTCATCAGCAGTTTAAATTCGGGAACAGGGCCGCGTTCAGGGTACCTCTCGGCGACATCGTGGTGATGCTTTTTGGCCTATTTGTGTTCAGGGTGCGATGCGGCGACGTCTCCACGACGTCTCCGCGACGCCTCCCTTTTCAGATAGGAGACAAAAAGAGCCTCGAAAATGGCTGCCGTATCCAGTGGTTTCAGCCTATCACAGCACAGCTTTCCCATTGCAAATGGCCGCCGCCTATAGGGGCGGCCATTTTCGAGACAACCAACTGCTTTTGCCGTTCAGACTGGCGTGACGTCATGCCCGTCACCGAGGCGCCACCGAGACGGACTCTGAACACGGCCATGGTCCCCTTTTGAGATGGGCTGTGGAGAAACTACTGATCTGCTACTTGATGTTTCAGGATTCCGTACAGGTGCATAATCCAATGATTTTGAGTTTCGGCCATGTTTAAGTAAATTCATTAGGTTGATCATTACAATCTATTTGACTTTAGTTTGAAGTAACTCTTATTTTACAGGGTTAACATTTGAGATATTTGAATTGAAAACGTCAAATTAATTTGCGTGTACATACCAATATTCTTGACAGTGTCCTTGTTTACTTGGTTCTGAGCATGGCACAGGAGCCTCCACGTGCAATAAATGTTTACTGAATCATGTGAATGCACCAGTTTCTAAGCTGGCTTATGTAGGCTAAAATCTAGGTTTAGTTTTGACAAGTTCATGCTTTTCTTGGATTAGACAGTTTTAATTAATGCTGAATAGTCCGACGAAAGCATCAAATTTGTTAAACCAAAACACTCTAAATTTAATCCTAGATATCCAACTTGGATACCGATACACTTATTAAACATTTGTTGCTACATAGAAGTGATTACTAAACCAATTTAACAGAACTTATTACTGCTAAATACTGCTGTGTCAGAATTTTGACACGTGCCAAAATTAATTTTGCGTGTTTTCACTTCAGATATTTCTAAAGTTAAACATTTATAATAAAAGTTACTTCAAACTAAGGTTAGATCGCTTATAACAATGAACATAATATAGATATCTTTTTAAAAAGTATCAGAAACTTAAAACCATCGGACTATGCAACTGTCAGGTCACTGTATATATATACTAGAACGGTCAGTTGTGTACTCTGACAAACGCTGGAGGGCATTTATCGAAGTAGAATACTGGATATCCCAGTCAATATCAAACTACAATAAAAACCTCTCTAACCGACCACCTCCACAGATCGACCACTCCCCTATATCGATTGCTTTATTTGGGTCCCAAACGATCGCCCATACAATACCATTGTAACAATACATTTTAAAAACCTCCCATAACCTCCCACCTCCCTGAATGGACCATTTAAAGTCGTTCCCGTGGTCGGTCGATTTAGAGAGGTTTTACTGTACATGTACTTTAATTGTGCCAATGTCCGATCACGTGACATGTGTAGTTCACCCATTTCCTGTGTGTGCCCTTAGCCAATTACGTACATTCCTCCAGTCGTGCTATAACTAAGGGTGACCCTACTGGTGTCAGTTAACTAGTACTTGACTATTCTCTGTGTGAGGGTCAGATGCCAGTGCCCACCGCTAGGGGGTTGCTATAGACCACATGACGCTACATTGATGACTGACATACATCTAGAATATTCTACCCGTGTTTCATATCCAGGTACCTGCCTTGCGTGTTATTATTATGTGATCCATATGTATATTTGGGGGGGGGGGGTAATATTAAAAAAAATTGGTGTTCCTTTATCGACATTGCAGAAGCAGGGTGTTATTTGTGATAAGAACATGTAGAAACCATCAGAATTCAATAACCTAAGTGATATACTTGGTCATTCTCATTGGAAATAATCATGTGTACTACACATTTTGCCTTAACTGTTTCTTGCTCTCCATTTTGCTCATACTTGTCTGAATTTATCACCAAGGAATTGTGATTTTTTTCCCCACCTGATTTGCAGTGCTGTCTGAAGCCATTAATTGATAGCTGGTGTCATTTTAGCGTTTCCTAGCTATTCAGTTAGTAAACACCGTAAATGTCACATATTAGTGCCAGGTTTCCAATGAGCCTAGTACTGACGAATTGTGAGCTTCAAAAGATATTTTCCAAGGACATACCTAAGCCTGTCTGTCAGCATCTTGCTATATTGATGAATCGTCTTCCTTTTCGTTGTTTTCAGTTATAATTAGAATTGGACAACAATTTGGTTTTGGATCACCAGGTCCTAGGGAGCTTTTTCTCTTCTTAAAAAAAAACGAAGAAGAATATTATGTTATTTTTCTTTTGTCAATTTAAACTCTTTTTCAAATAACTTTTGTTTAAAGGTTTTTTTTCTTCTTAAATGGCAGACTTGGTTTTCATATGCATGCCGAAAAGCAGAGGAGCCAGTATTTCTTGGGCATTGTGTTGGTTAGTGATAACAAGGTTTCTTATTTTACTCGAAGCTGAAATGTGAAATCTTGTGTATGGTGAGTCATTCTGCATGTCACATTCGGTGTTTAATACTACATCTAAAGACCCGTCTTATTATTAATAGTATCATGTCCTCAAAAGCTAAAACCATGACTTTGTCTACACACCATGCATGTTGCACATCTGACAGCATATCTCCCCATGATTATCCGGTCAGAGGATTTCCCCAAATGAGAACTCCATTGGTCACCTGACGGGCGAGCAGTTCCTTATGGCCGTATTCGACCGAACTACTTTTTGGCGCATACGCAGACCCTACAATCTCAGGTTGTATAAACGAATACGCTCGGGGTGGAAAAAATGGTGGATTTATGGGTGCATGTAAACGACAACGGGTCCAGTGCGGCGGAAGTAAATAGGCTCATGAATATTAGGTTTGACCTATATATATGATGAATCGACCTTGAACTTGCCCTCAGCAGTTTGCCGGTACGCGCAGTGCAAAACATTAGTTTTATTCAAAATTAATAGAAATCCAGGACCCAAACCTTATCAATTTAATATAATCTTTTTGATAAACATGTTTTCTATATGTTTACCAAGCGATTTGTTTTTAGGTGGTGTGGTTTTAGAGATATTTCACTTTTTCTGTTTGAAGATTGCTCACGACCATTGTTAATGCCTTGAGAAGTTGAGTTTGCCGGTGTCGCAGTTTGAGCGCCCTGCCAGTTTGAGCGCCCTTCTGTTGCTTATGCGCATGCGCGGATAGAGACAACATTAAAACCAATTAACCACCCTAACTATCACAGTAATTTGTGATTTTTGGTGCTTTGAAAGCAAATTTCTCTTGTTTCTATTAAATAGTTCAGATCTTTCTCTACAATTTCACATTCAGCTTTTTTTTTAATCAGCCAATTGGAAGTTCTTGAATTTATTTAGCGAAAATAGTTTTTGAGGCCATGACCTGGTAAGGCTAACAGACACTGGCACTGACACTCAGAATATCCCAACTTTCACTATTATCTCCGTTTTTAATACTTTCAGAGTAAATTGCTCTTAGGTTACATTAAATACTTCAGATCTTCCTCTTCAATTGCGCATTAAGATATTTTTAATTGATCCAATGAAAGCTTTTAAATCTATTTGACAAAAAAAGTATACAACCACTGGCAGGGCGCTCAAACTAGCAAGGCGCTCAAACTGCGACACCGGGTAGGGGTGATATGTCATATATAGGTCAAACTTAATATTCATGAGTCTATTTACTTCCGCCGCACTGGACCCGTTGTCGTTTACATGCACCCTGGATTTATAGACTACATCACGGTTCCAGCAGCGCGGTGCATTGTGGGATGGATCAGAGCAAAACAACCCCCCCAAAAGCACATGGCACATGCTAATACACTGGGTGCAGCTATGAAATGTGCTAGTTTCAGCTCATCTCAGCTCTTGTTTGAAACATAGAATACTAACTAAAAAAATATATATAATAAATTAAGATATTAATCTTTTATCCAGCATTGCATTTACGTCAATATAATCAGCACATCTTATGCCATGTGCATTTAGATTTAGAAAGATCTAGGCACTCAGACTAGTGTTAGAGCCATAGCTAGAGTGCTCAATGCATTGTCAATGGCAGTGACTGAGTGAGCAATCTCCATACAGAAAAAGTAAAATATTGATAAAACCACACCACCTAGAGACAAACCGCTTGGAATACATATAGAAAACATGTTTAACAAAAAGATTAAATTTATAAGGTTAGGGTTTTGGATTTCTATTAATTTTGAATAAAACTGACATTTTTCAATGCGCGTATAGGCAAAGTCAATGGCCGTACGCATTGGCTTTGCGCCCGCGGCCGTTTTCGGCGCATGCGCAGTCGGAACCGTGATGTAGTCTATCCACAACTTTCTTTTTTAAATAACCAATATAGCCACAGAAAAATAGGATTTAAAGTATTTTATGATCGCATTTTGCCATTGTTTAGTTATATTTCCATTTAATTAATCTGGGTTTTTTGTTGTTGAAACATTAAAAACTCACTCTTTGCTAAGATGAAATAGTTACATTATATTATGTTCTGTTTGAGATAATGATTCGCCACGCGTGTCGTCACGTGGTAGTCTTATACATGAACTACCCTCTATCAAGGAGATATATGCCAAAATAATACTGCACAAGTCATATGGACGCCCTGAGTCAAGTACCCCTATAATGATGACGTCATGCATCAGGTACCCTGCATCCTTCACCAAAAAAAGTCACAAAACCATGGAAACTTTAAATGTATGTAACTACGGTAACTTGGATTACCGACCCTAACGCATGCCACTAAAAGGAAACATGAAATCGGGTTGTATCATTAGACATGTGCTTGTATAACTTGCTACTTTCTAAGGTGGAATAAACGTAACCAATTTCTAAATGTTCATTGTCATTTTGTTTCTTAAAGCCTTGTTCACACGGGCAAAATGTGAGGCGAATCAGGCAAATCGAATCAGGTGAGGCGAATTAGCGCCCGTTCACACGGGCAGTACTGAGGCCGGAAATCGAATGCTGCGCATGAGCAAGTCCAGGCTAACCAGCGCCATTTTGGGTTCGACGATGCTGGCACCAGAGAGTGTGGGTTCGACCTAGATATGTAATTACTGAATCGTATTGGTTTGGAACGGTCAAAACTTCTGCTGGGCAGTGAAACCATACAAATAAATGATGAAAAAAATATCTGTGCTTAGATAGCGGTGTCATTAATTAAATTATATAATATGCGCTTTTGATCGACCGGAAAGTCAACAACCTGAGGTGTCGACTGCGCATGCGTGTGAGGTGCTTAATCCGCCTCAGAGCGTCCACACGGGCAAAATTATCTGCATCACAGGAATCGATTCACGTAGACTACCTCGCTGAGGTGGTCTACACGATGCGCATCACGTGAGTCGAATCAGCCCTAATCCGCCTCAGACGTGCGTTCACACGCGAAATGTGAGGCGAACTAGGCAAGTCGCTTTCTACGAATCGATTTACATTGCCCGTGTGAACACGGCTTTAGAAGGATTCTATATTCAAGAAAAACGTTATCTTGCGCCCTGCCGGTGTAGCAGGAAATCACAAACCCTGTAAATTGCAAATCCCCCCACTTGTGATTTCCTAGTAAATCGCAAACTGCCATACCTATATATGGGCATGGGGGGGGGGGTGATTTCCTAGGAAATCACATATTCCCCCCTGGACATCGCAAACTCCCCATGTTTGGCAGTCTTAAAGCAAGCACATGTGCTTTGTGTAGGTTTGTTTTGCTTTTAAAATTTCCGTGATGGTGGAATTACAAACTGGTCTATTGTATTTATGTAAGCATGATTAAGCCACATTTAGTTTGATATAAGGGGGATCCCCCCACAAGATGGATTAATTGATTTTTTTAAATTTCATGCCTGTCACAGCAAGGGCCATATTCACTGTGATCACTCACAAGAAGGATAGGGGAACAGGTCAATTTTTGTCAAAGATACTAGACTATATCATTAAAAAAAAGCCAGTACAACTATCTGTATCATTATCCTACATGATGCTGATGTAAATAAAGGCCAGGGGACCAGTTTACCATTTTCAGCGCATTGGCGGCCGGAATTACAAACTGGACTATCGCAAAGATGTTTTCATTAGGATTAATCCATCTTGATCCTCCTTGAATCCATTTTATCCCCACAGATCTAGTAGAAGTTCAAAATCAAACATATAGCTGCGATGCTTGGGGTGATAAATGCTACAAAGCATGGGGGCTTTGCGATTTCCAGGGGGGGTTTGCGATTTCCAGGGGGGGATTTGTGATTTCCTAGGAAATTGCAAACCCTGGGGTGTGCGATGTCCAGGGGTTTGCGATTTCCTGCTACACCAGGACTGGTTAGCTCAATATGGTAGTTACTCCTCTTCATCATTTACATCAATGATCTGGAGAAGTTCTTGAAGGGAATCAAATTCCAAAAATATGCTGATGACACCATGATATACACAACAAGCAATAGCAGAAAAGAGAACAGAGATAAGCTAAATGAGAACCTAGTAGCTTTAGATAACTGGTGTAACTCCAACAAGATTTCCATAAACCACAAGAAGTCGAAGTTCCTAGTGTTTGGTAGTGGGAAAATCAACTATGGCAATGAGGAGCCAATAATTTTGGGAGGAGAAGTTCTTGATTATCAGACCCAACTACATAAAAGAAGTTCTCAAGAAGGCAAACCACAAAATCTGGATATTAGCGAATACCAGAAAATACCTAACTACAAATATGGCTATTAAAATCTATAAAGGTATGATACTACCACACTTTGACTATGGTGATGTAATATATATGGAGGGGTAACAAAAATATGTTGGATAAACTACAAAGACTACAAAATAGAGCACTTAAGATATGTCCGAAGGTGGAACATAGACATCCAACTGATGACCCCCATAGGAAAGCAAGAGTCAACACATTAAATGCCAGGAGAAAAGCACATCTCAAAATAACAGCATTCAGGAAGCGTGGGAGGATGCAGCTAACAAAAAAGGCAATAAGAGATAGTGATGGTCCCAGACTTATAATAAACAGAGCCAAAAACAAATCATATGAGAGCAGTCCCGAGTACATGAAGGCAAGGGAATGGAATACACTGGGAGTAGAAGAAAGAAGTACAGGGACAATAGAAACATAAAACATCGAAAGAGAGCTAAATGAACTGCAAGACTAACGACAACAACAAATAAAATGAATTAAAAAAGAAAGGTAGATAAATAAATAAATAGAAAATAGACTGATAATTCAATCAAAGTTTTAGATGGTAGGTATGATGGTACAGCTGCTAGGTATCATACATACAGGATGTAAACTTTAAATCAAACTCTAATGGCCACTAACCCAGTAAGGTGAAGACATTCAGAGAAATTAACTATTGGTAGCCAAACAATTATCCGATTGTAGAACGAACAAACTCACAAAGGTTTGGGGGATGTTGGAGAATGCTTACAAACAGAGAAAGAATGCATGCAGTAGTTAGCTATACAACAACTGAAAGTGATAAAAAGAAAGGGAGTCACAAGACTATTACTGTCTCGCGGCGAAAACAAGTAATTAGACTTAACCGTTATGGGCAGCATAAATACACCCATCACCAAAAAAAAAAAAAAAAAAGTGACACTATCGCATTGAGTCAACTACGATCAATGTGATAGTGAGTGACAAACTAGAAATGCAGATCTATTTAGGAAATGTCTTTGGTTTGGGAGTCTATGTTATCATTTCTTTTAGTTCCACAAATCTATCCTGACACAAATATATTCAATCTAAAGTCAAGAATTATTGTGGTGGCGGCATGGAAACCCAGTGAGGCAGCACTATAAAGTTGTCATGACTGCATACTGTCACGGAACGGCCACAGTGGCAACACGTCTGAACTCAAAAGCCATGAGACCCCAGGGCCAAATGTATGAAGCGGGGTTAGCGCTCCAAACCCGTGGTTAGCGGTGATATCCGGGTTAGCGCCGAAAAGTCGGTATGTATGTCGCCGGGTTAGGGAAACTCCGTGAGTTTAACGTCGTCTACGCTAACCCCAAGCCATATCAAGTTTACCGTCGGTGTTAAGGACCGATTAGGCCCAAATCTATTCAATGCTATCATATTTAACAGAATTACATACTCAAACCATGAAATTTGATCAAATTAACCCCAAAATCGAACCGATATTAAGGCCGACGCTACATCGGCAGTGATATTAATATTGTTGAATAGATGAATGCAAACAAAACAAATCGCCGCCGCCAACTCGGGGGCTATATATTAGGCCCAAATCTATTCAATGCTATCATATTTAACAGAATAAGATACTCAAGAAGTGAAATTTGGTCAAATTAACCACAAAATCGAAGCGATATTAACGCCGCCGCCAAATTTTGGTCAAATGAAACCAATAATCGAAGCGATATTAACGCCGCCGCCATCGCCGAATCGGCGGCCATATTGTCAAATAGCGGTGCTCGCCGGCAACAGGCTCAGAGTGATTTCCCAAATCTATAAATAACGCATCGGTTAGCTAACCCTGCCACGCTTTGGCCACATACATTTCCTGTGACACATATCCCAACACCGGCGTTAGCTAACCCGGCGGCCGCCCTTAACACCGGAGCCGATAAAAAGTTGTTCATACATTTGGCCCCAGACTAGTGGCTATGCGTGTTATGGTGGCGCCACCTTGTGATATGTAGACTAATTGGCCGTAATGCGCAGCATTTCGTTTGATGCGAGGGAAAACCTTCGGTTTAGAATTATATAGTGGCAGGGAGCATCTTTATTAGTGCATGACAGAGGGGGACAAGGTTATGTAAACTAAAAAGCAATGATGCCTAATCACAGTATGATATGATAATAGACTATGTGAAATATATGTTCATGCATGCTGCCTAAGATTAAGAAGGAGCTGTGTTCTAGGGGAAACTGCCCAAGGGGTGGAAATTTCCTATGTGTAAGACTAAGCATGTACCATCACCAAGGAGGGACGTTCTTGGTCTATATGAGTGGACATATATATATATGAATGTAACTGTATACGACTGCTGGTTCACCCCTGTGTCCATAAGGGAGGCCCAACCTCAGCCGCAATTGCATATAGACTCGGGGTGGCACCTGCAGCTGAGTAGGGTGGTAGCTCCCTCCACTGGGGGGGTTGGCTCCCGCCCTAGCTGTGGGGTCACCTGAGGGGCTGACGGTGGGACTGCTCAGTCACCTACACTGCCTTGACTAACTGACCACACTAAATATAGGAGATGCACCGCAATTATGTAAATGAAGGACCGATGCTCCAGTCACACTGGGCACCGGCACTCTAGTCCTGGCTCTGGAGTGAAGCGCACGTACTTCGAGCAGGAACCCCAGACACTCTGTCTGATGCTACCTAAATTCACCTATTCAAATTGAGTGTATCCACAGCCATAGGACTCCTGTCCCATGGGCTGTGGGCACTGCTTTCAGTATACAGGCTAAGTGGTAATGAGAACTAGTGTGGACAGAAGGTGAGGAGTGAGGGTGCTAGGTCACATGTAGGGGAATGGACAGTAGTTGTTGCTCCAATAAAGCACAACTTATTCACTGTTCATTTGTGTGTCTAGTTTTCCTTCCTCTTTTCAGTACTGATTCATGAGTTGGTTTGATTAGGCTAATGGCATCACAGGTGATATGAAGGGGAGAGTTTTGTAGTCTCATGGGGTGCTCACAGCGGCAGAGCATCCGTGATTCTATAATTGGCGACCATGACGATGAGACTCTGAGATGATTCTCAGAGATGACTGAAGAACTCACGAGGACGAGAGATGCACCGCGGTGACGAGAGACCTGCTGCGATGAGGAGAGATGTGCTGCGTGATGCCCGTGAGATGTGCTGCGTGGCAGCCGTGCTGCGGGGGCGTGCTGCATGACGCCCGGGGGGACGTGCTGCGATGACAGCCGCGATGACAAATGACAGCCAAACCCATCACCGAGGTCCGGGTAAGGTCCGGTTGCCTTTATCACTTGTTTTGGGATGCTGGGGTGTCGACACGGGTGTGACACAGTGTACCGCCATGTGTGAATGTGTGAATGTTAGTATATATGTGTTGATACTATTGTTGATATATGTATGTATGTAACCAAGGCAACACAACCACACGGCATACACACCGCCTGCACTCATACAATACACAAAACACAAAGGAATGTGTGTTGAGATGTGTGTGTGTGTGCATAAGTATGTCTGTAGGGGTGTGGGGGTATGAAGACCACGGGGACTTTGATAGGGTTAAAGAATTGAAGAAAGAAGGCAGGTGAAAACGAATAAGAGTCCGCTTTTCTAGTGCAGGTTCTGGCCCGATATATAGAATTACATGTAAACTAATTGCAATCAGAAAGAATTAAGTCGGGAAGGCCGTGGAGTGCGCGCGCCGCCGCCAGCTCTCGGCGTAAAGAATAATATAAATTTATATATCGTTGAAAGTCGGGAAGGCCGTGGAGTGCACGCGCCGCCGCCAGTTCTGTGTTAAAGAATGATATAAATTTATATATAGTTGAAGTTAGGGGTGTGCGCGCATTGCCGCCAGGCCAGTGTACGAGGCTAGTCGGAATTTATATATTGTTAAATTCGGCGCTCAGTCAGTTCTTGTCCGTTTCTCGTGCGGTTTTCGATTAAAATAATGTTTTAATGGTAAGTTAATGTATTTTTATGCTGAAATGATGCTGAAATAATGCTGAAATAACGTATTTACTGTTGAAATAACGCGACCCACCGTCTGGGTCGGTGGGTGTGGGGGTGAGCTGAGAGAGTGCACGCGGCAAGCATACCACCCACCGCCGTGTAGAGACGGCCGGCGGGACTCAAAAGGACTGTGTGTGTGTGTGTGTGTGTGTGGGTGAGCTGAGAGCCTGCATGTATCAATTACACCACCCACTGGCTGGTTCGGCTGGGTGTGGGAGAGTGCTTGTGTGTGGGAGAGAGCTGGGGGGCTGCATCCAGCAGCCAGGCGCACCCACTCTGGATTAAAGAGGCATAGTCAGAAAGGGGTTGGAGATGTGTCATTTCAGGGAGCAGGTCCTGTTAAATAGAGTGGATATTCAATTGCAGTTGATGACGAGGTGGTAAGGACACAGGTAGCTAACTTACACAGGTGAAATCAGACCAAAAATAGGGTGTTGGTTTTGACAAATTGTATGTTTCCCAAGTGAGTATGCACCCTTAACATAGTGGGGGTTGCACCCAGCACTGAAGCCGACCCACCCTGACTAGACTGTGTGTAGGGAGGCCACATGCCACAGGCACCCATAGATGTAAACAAACCCTGTGTGTGTGTGTGTAGGGGAGTAGAAACTGGAAGCTGTCGGGTGTGTTGAATTAAATTGGTATATATTGTTTTTGATATATATCAATAAGAAAGGTGGGAATTGAACGTTGGTATGTCGGTCTGTATAGTTGTGTGATATATATTGATAAATCGGCGCGAATTGAACGTCGGTGGGTCGATATATATTGCTTTTAATATACAGCGCTGCCTTACTGTACTTAAAGTAACCTTGAGTAAATAAAAGAAATAAACTGGATAGGTTCAGATCTTCCAGGGACAGCTCCCGAGCTTCCAGAGACAGTGACTTAGATAGAAGGAGGGGCATTGTGCCAGATAACAGCACCGCTATCACCATGGCAGAAGCAGCATTTAATAGGGGGTTTGCTGAATGGTTCGCAAATGGGGTAGCAGCAGGACAGATACCCGCAGATGGGGACCAGTTGCTATATTTAACCAAATATGCAGCAGGGCAGTTAGAATCCCAGTCTAAGTTGCTTAGAGAAACGAGGGAGTTTGGAGTCAGTCTCAAGCAAGAGAAGGCACAACTCCTGCGAGATAGGATAGTGGGTGAAGAGCGGCTGGCCATGAAAAGAGATAGACTTAAAGAAGAAGAGCGAGCTGTAAGGGATCTCAGGGAGCAGGGAAGACAGATAGCCACTGTGGATGGGTCAGACCTGGGAGTGTTGAGGACCTGGGTAGAGCAGGTAGGCAGAGCAGGTAGAGTGGCTGGGGCAAGGGGAGTGGATGTAGTAAAGTTTGCACTCAGCCACTCCAAGGGCAACCTCCATGAGGTCATATACTCAGTATATGAGAATGATGCAGATAGCTCATGGGAGGAGGTCAGGGAGCGCCTGGTTGGACTGTTCTTGACAGCTAGGGAAGCCACTGCATTAGTTGATATAGTGTTCACACTAAAGCAGGAGAAAGGGGAGCTGATGTCGGCGTACTGTATGCGATACAGTACGGCGGTTCAGAGAGCTTGGCCAGAGAAAGGGTTGGTAAAAATGGGCGCAGTGCATGATATGGTGATTAAGAAGTTTGAGGACTCCTTGATTGAGCCAGTAGTCAGGTTGGCTGTGCGCCTGGCCAAGTCGGGTAGCCTAGAGGCTGCCATGAATGTAGCCAGGGAAAATGAAGAGGGCCTCTCAGGGCCAGGGGGCAGGCTGACCGGGGCCCATAGACTGGAGGAACCCATGGAGATAGGGGCTATAGAAGGGCATGCCAGGGTGGAACCAGGTGCCTCTAGTGCAGATAGTGCTGCATTAAAAATGATCCAGGGGGAGTTAAAAAGCCTCAGGAAATTTATAGCAGAACGCACTGAGCGGCCAGTCCAGGCCACTCAGTTGGCAGTTGCACCGGCACCACCTTCAACAGTGGTGGTGCAGACTGCACCAACCCTTCCCACAAACAATCAGGCGAATAGAGGTGAGAGAAGGAGGGCGCCACGTCAAGTAAGGGGGCGCACCCCTCAACAGTCTCACCAGGGCTCAGGGAGAGATACGGTCAGGTATGGTTATGGTGCACATAACTATCACCGTGATTATGTGCCTACCCATGAGAAGGTGCAAGCAGGTATGGCCGACCATACAAGCGAAATCAGGTCCTGTGCAGTCGGGAAACTATGCAAGGCAGCAGATCGAAGACCATGTATCCAGATGAAATTTGGCGGAATTTCATATTCAGGTCTAATCGATACTGGTGCCAGTAAAAGTATGATAAAAACTAAGGTATACAATGCTCTCAAATTAAGAGGATATGCCAGAGGTAAGCTCAGGCAGGGCTTGAAGCTTCGGTCACTTTCAGGACATGTGATTCCTACAAGGGGAGTGGGGAAGGTCACCCTGGGGGGAGCTGAATGTGAGTTTTGTGTAGTGGGAGAATTGCAGCATGATATCCTGATAGGGACGGATGTCATGCAGCAGTGTAACGCCGTGCTGTCCTACACGGATAGGAGTATTATCCTGAATGGTGAGGAGCACATGTGGTTGGGTACAGAAGCGACATGTGCTAGTATGGCAGGGGTAGTCTACTATATGGCACCAGCTAATTGGCAGTTTGGCAAACATCCAAATAAACCACAGTCACAGTTAATATACAGACAGACTGGGGAAGTTGCATCAAATGCAGCCAGGCGAATTGATGATTTGGCAGATTCGCTTCAGGAAGCAGTAAGAAACAGGGCCATTAGTAGACAATATAATACAGCCAGAGCAGTTAACAGGGCTAATGCAGTGCAGTTGAAAGTGGGAGATGCAGTATTATTGTTAGTTAATGAACCAGGGCCATTGGATAAACAGTTTGATCCAGGCTTTATAGTGACAGATGTAAGGGGAGCTGTGGTTACTGTGGTGGGCCCAGAAAGAAGAAAAAGAGTGGTCAATAGAGACCAAGTAAAATTAGCAGATGGTGAGATAGAATGGGATCTGATTAACTCTAGGTTGACCCAGGGTCAGAGGAAGAAGCAGAGGCTGCAGCAGAGACATGCCCTGAATAAGTCACATACCAAAAGGGATGAGCAGTTTGACAGGGAGAGTAATGGCCAGTTGCCATATGGGCAGCTCCAAGGGCAATTACCAAGTATACTGACTCATCCCGGGGAGTGCATAGGGGTGAGAGAGAGATGCAGCATAGGAATAGACCCAGCAAATGCAGGTCAGGGCAACCCAACAGATAGCCAGAAAGTGCATGGGGAGTCAGGAGAGGACAAGGACAGCCAGAGGGCGTTCGCTCATACAAATGGTAATGCATGTGTGAGTGGGAGGAGTAATGGTGATTGCCTGGGTGAAACTGAAGGTTTGGCTGATGGTACTTGTGTGTTTCGCACGTGTTTGCTTACCCAGTATCCTGGACAGGTGTTGGGGCGGGACGGGCTTGGCCCGGTAATGGTCATGAACCCGGCTCAACCCATGAACCCGGCTCAACCCATGAATCCGGCCCAACCTGTGAACCCGAGCCACCAGGATAAGCCGGCCACCGATCCGCTGATGGCCATCAACCACCCACGGGGATGTAAAAGGGGCCACAACACCCGAGTGTTGCGATCACACACCCGAGAGAAGACTAGGCTGCTTGAAATCATCCCAGATCCACAGGAGCAAGAGTTAGCAAAACGCACCTGCCTGGCGTGTGTGGAGGTGTTCTGTGGAGGTTTCAGGCGAAAGCAGTAGACTGTGAATAAAAAAAAAAAATTTGTGGTGGAATGTTATATATATATGCAGGAGATCGTGCATATTTGACAATTTTTTTTTATGGCCAAATGCACTAAATCTTTGAACTTTGAGATTTTTGTTTGCTTTTAGCAGGGTGTCGTTATATACATAAGCAGGTTGTAACAGTTCGGAGGTGAGTCCCACAGACAGCGAGTGTAACCAGCTCACATAGATCACCTACTTGGGCTGTACACGGATATTGTGTGGGTTGCCGCCCGACACAGAGGAAGTTGAATAAATTTTGTATTTATTCGGGTGATGGGTTCGAGCACAGCAGGTGTGCCTGGGTCGGAAAACCCCAAGAAGCAACCACCCTAGGCCGACGACCTGATACCAACGGTAAATCACAACACGAATATTGTGTGAATTCCCTCCAGAGACGGATGTGGGGGCGACGGAGTTGTGTGTTTTATCGTTGATTCAGGGTTCTCAGTGCCTGCAGCGTGGCTAGGAGAGGAAACCCCAGCAGGGAGCCAGCGACCGACGACGATAGAGACGGCCCGAACATTGAATGGTTGACCGTGAGGGCGCGGGAGAGTGTCCAATTACACACTGCGTTGGGCTTGAGTAATGCCGGGTGGTGACTGTACTGATAGGAACCGACACTGTCTGGACTAATGCTGGGCGGTGACTGGTCTGATGCAAGCATCCACCGTCGGTCGGCGTCGACAGTGATTATTTAGAATAATACATTGTGATGATTCATTGAGCGCGCGCCTGGAAGCGGCGCACGGCCGAAGCGATAGCAGCACAGAGCGGCAGCAGAGACATTGATTAGTGTGAGCAATATATTTTTTTAATATAAAGAATATTGGTGAAGATTCGTCCAGGCACTGTTCGCGAAGCTGGAGAGTGTCCGCTAGTGCACTGGAGCACACACGCCTGAAGACCGCACAGGACTTGAACTAGGCCGGTGCGATAGAAGCACACACCGTCAGTCCGTGACTATTTATTGTTGAACAATATT
>CM059201.1:60592107-60636754 GCA_030323885.1 Branchipolynoe longqiensis
CCACTCCACTACTTCACCACTCCTCCACTCCTCCACTCCTCCACTTCTCCACCCCGCCACTCCTCCACTCCTCAAGTCCTCTATTCCTCCACTCCTCCACTCCTCCACCCCTCCACTCCTCCACTCATCCACTCCACCACTCCTCCACTCCTCCACTCCTCCACTCCTCCACTCCTCCACTATACCACTCTACCACTCCTCCACTCCTCCACTCCTCCACTCCTCCACTCTACCGCTCCACCACTCTCCCATTCCATCACTCCTCCACTCCACCACTCCTCCACTCTTCCACTCCTCCACTCCTCCACTCCTCCACTCCTCCACATCCTCACTCCTCCACTCCTCCACTCCTCCAACTCCTCCACTCCTCCACTCCTCCACTCATCCACTCTCCACTCTCCACTCCTCCACTCCTCCCACTCCTCCACTCCTCCACTCCCTCCACCACTCACTCCACTCCTCCACTCTCCACTCCTCCACTCCACCACTCCTCCACTCCTCCACTCCTCCACTCCTCCACTCCCTCCACTCCTCCACTCCTCCACTCCTCCACTCCACTACTCCAACCACTCACCACTTCACCACTCACCACTCCACCACTCCACCACTCCACCACTCCACCACTCCACCACTCCACCACTCCACCACTCCTCCACTCCACCACTCCTCCACTCCTCCACTCCTCCACTCCTCCACTCCTCCACTCCTCCACTTCAACCCAGGCCCTGTTGAACCACTAGGGACTGGGTTGAAGTGGAGGAGTGGAGGAGGCGCAAATTGATCAAACAGATCTACTTTCATGTATATTATGTCACTATGTAAATATATTTATATAAATATGTATATGAAGAGTTCACTCACGAAAGTAAACACCAATCAAAAACTTGAAATTAAATACAAGAGTTTAACTGAAGGTTTTCTTAATTCTCCCTTATTCGCCTTTTCTTATGATAACATGGTTATGGAGCAATGAATAAAACAAATATAATGCAAAACAGGAACCTTTTGAAGGTTCAACTTCAACATTCATCTCAATTTTTGCACCTGAACTCCTCATATATCAATACATATGTATACATATAATATTTATATGTATATTATATATACACGTATATACACATATTATAGTTATCTATATAGAAGTATACCTAAACATAGTTATATATACATATATACATCTATATGTATGCATGGAGATATATGTACATACATAGCAAAAAAGGAAGAGTTCAGGCGCAAAACCATGTAAACGCCAATCCAAAAATGTAGTTTAAATCACATATTTTTACTTGGAAATAATTGTCATTCTCATTAATTCCACTTTACATATGATCATATTATTATGGAGAAATGATCAAAAGACGAAGTAGGAATATAACAACAAAATATTTTGAAGGTTTGATTCCAATGTTTATCTCCATTTGTAGATTGGCTTTTACATGGTTTTGCACCTCAACTCTTCATATATATATACATATATAGGATGTATAATTAATTATGTGGATATAAATAGGCGGAGTATTCCTTTATTAGTATTATTGCTATGAGGTTATTCGCAAAATATATTATGTCCAATCGGTGACCGGCCTGGATTTGCCCAAGGTTGCCTCAGCTAGCGCCACCACTGGCCGTGTCCACCGGTGCTCGCACCAGTTCAGGCACTTGCCCATTGGATTTGAATCTATTACCAGTAAGCCTGTTATTGTGCTACGAAGATGCTCAATCAAAGTCTCCGACCCATCACTCATCTGTGTCCCTCCTTTGTTAACATAGTTCCTACTTTATACATGAATATAGATCTGTTTGATCAATTTGCGCTGAAATCCATGATGAGTAGTGTGACAGGCGGTCACGAGGGGGCGCGACGCGGTGTATCGGGTAATTACATCAATGGTATTTGAATCTTTCACTCCCTTTTTCCAGTCGCTGGCTATTGTCTGGCCGGCCGGCTGTCGGATTGACTTGTAGTGGGATTTGCGGAGGGTTGGAGGGTTGGAGGGTCGGAGGGTTGGATGGTTGGAGGGTTGGAAGGTTGGAGGGTTGGAGGGTTGGAGGTTCGGAGGGTCGGAGGGTTGGAGGGTCAGAGGGTTGGAGGGTTGGATGGTTGGAGGGTTGGAGGGTCGGAGGGTTGGATGGTTGGAGGGTTGGACGGTTGGAGGGTTGGAGGGTTGGAGGGTTGGAGGGTTGGAGGGTTGGAGGGTCAGAGGTTGGAGGGCTGGAGGGTCGGAGGGTGAGGTTGGAGGGTTGGAGGGTTGAAGGATGAAGGGTTGGAGGTTGGAGGTTGGAGGGTTGAGGGTTGGAGGGTTGGAAGGGTTGAGGTTGGAGGGTTTGGATGGTTGGAGTTGTAGGTTGGAGGGTTGGAGGTTGGGGGTTTGGTGGTTGGAGGGTGGAGGGTTGGAGGGTTTGGGGGGTGGGGGTCGGAGGTGGATGGTGGAGGGTTGGAAGTTGGAGGATTGGAGGGTTGGAGGGTTGGAGGTTCGGAGGGTCGGAGGTCGGAGGGTCGAGGTTGGAGGGTTGGAGGGATTGGAGGGTTGGAGGGTTTGGAGGTTGGAGGGTCGATGGATGTATGGTTGGAGAGTTGGAGGTTGAGGTCGGAGGGTCGGAGGGTTGGAGGGTCAGAGGGTTGGAGGGTTGGAGAGTTTGAGGGTTGGAGGGGTTGGAAGGGTTGGAGGGTTGGAGGGTTGGAGGTTGGAAGGTCGGAGGTTGGAGGGTTGGAGGGTTAGAGGGTTGGAGGGTCGGAGGGTGGAAGGGTCGGAGGGTTGGAGGGTTGGAGGGTTGAAGGGTTGGATGTTTGGAGGGTTGGATGGTTGGAGGTTGGAGGTTGATGGTTGAGGGTTGGGGTGGAGGTGTGAGGGTTGGAGGGTTGGAGGGTTGGAGGGTCGGAGGGTTGGTTGGTATTTAGGTTGAGGGGGTTTGAGGGTATTTGAGGAGGGGGTTGGAGGCTATTTAGCGGAGGGGGTTGGAGGTTATTTAAGGAAAGGGGGTGGCAGAGTATTTACGGGGACTGGGTTGGAGGTTAGGTACAGGATAGAGGAAGGGGTTCAAGCGTACTTAGGGGGAGAGGTTTTGAGGTTATTTAGCTGAAGGGGTTGGAGGTTATTTAGTGGGCGAGGGATAGATATTATTTAGGTGAAAGGGGTTGGAGCTTCCTTAGAGTAGTCAGTTGGAGGTTATTTAGAGATATGAGGAGGTTTGAAGTTATGCAGGAGGATGGGATTGTAGGATATTTAGGAGTAATGGGGTTGGATGGTATTCAGAGGACTGGGTTGGAGGTTATTTAGAGGAGTGGGTTAGAACTTAGATGTTATTTAGGGGAGGGGGTTCGAGGCTATTAAGGCAAGAGGGGTTGGATGTTGCTTAGCAGGAACAGGAGGAGGTTATTTTTGAGAGGGGGTTGAGGTTAGTTAGGGGGGAGTGGCTTCGAGGCTATATGCGGGTAGGGGTTGGAGGCTATTTCAGTTGGGTTTGCGCCGTGGTATCGAGGGGCGTGATGTAAGAATTGGGCGGGATTTGGTCGGCATCTTGTACATGATTTGCGCCGGGTTGGAGAAGGATTCAGGCGAGCCCTTATTTAGGCGCGATTTCAGTTGGGAGTCTTCGCTGTTAAGATGTCCTTCACCTGCGCGGGGATGCTGTGGAGGTGGCGGTGGGGGTGGGTGGGGTGGGGTGGGGTGGGTGGGTCAGCTGGGACAGGCGGAGTATTCCTTTGATTATAGCTAATTAATGCGCCGAGCTGGCGGGGGAGGGGGGTGGGAGCAGGTCATGTCATCGACTCTACGAGTTCCCCGAGGGGCGAGGGGAGGACGGGAAATGAGGAGCCCCGGGGAGGGCAGAGGGAGGAGTATGGGAGTGGAAGGGTAGGGGAGGGGGAAGAGGAGGGGGGCAGAGGAGAGGAGGTAGACGGCTTTGGTATATTGGGGGCCCTAAACACAACCAAATTGCACTAACAGGAACCTCCTGTACGACCTTGGCATCAATCAAAGTCTCCTACCCATCACTGGCATCAATATGTTGGGGTTTGATAACCTAGCAACACCCAAGTAGCTAGCAGAACAGGCTTTGGTATACTGGGGTCAGTATGGAGGGGAGAGAGGGTGGACAGAATAGGAGGTGGTGGGAGACGGTGGAGAGGAGATTGGATGACGGTAGGGGGGGGCAGAGAGAGGTGAGAGAGGGAGTGGGGGTATTGGGGTACACGGAAGGGGACAGATGGAGGAGGGAAGGTGGGAGGACAGGAGAGTGGAGATGGGGGAACAAGGGAGTTGGGTAGGGGAACATGGGATGGGAGAGAGTGGAGGGCGAGGTGGGGAGGTGGGGAGATAGGGGGCATTTAGGGATGAGGAGTCTGGGGAGGGGAGAAGAGAAGGAAGTTTGGCGAGGGACCTGGAGGAGGAGATGGGGAACTGACGGGAGCGGAGTAACAGGAGGGGAGAGACAGGACAATGAAGGAGGTAAAAGAGGGGAGAAGGGCGGAGACGGGAGTTGCGAAGAGAGGGGAATGGAGACGTTGGGGAGAGAGGAGGGCGGGGGAGAAATGGAAGTGAGGGGAGATGGGAGGAGGGGAGGAAGGGAGAAGATGGGGAGAGAGGGGAGATCGGTGGAGGAGCAGTAAGAGAGGAGGTCGAGGTGGAAAGGGGAGGGATAGGCAGTGGAGTGGAGGAGCAAAACCGCGGAAGAGTGGGGAAGGAGGGGAGGGAGGGGAGGGTGATGGGGAGGAGTGGTAAGGAGACGGTTGGTGAGGAGAGGTAAATACGCAGTGTAGCGTGTTGAGGACACAATGGGTCTGGCTACAGGAGAGGGCGGCTGCCTACTAGGACTCCCCCAGCTGATACTTCAGTGATAGCCTCGATACCGAATCACGTTGCGTCCCATCCAGCCATTACCCACCATGCCACACCAGCTACTTACTACCAGCACTCACCAGCCCCTTCCAGCCGCCACTAGTTACCCCAGCCCCCACAAGCCCCCCACCACCCCTCAGCAGTTATCACCAGCCCTCACCAGCCTCTACCCATCCCCACCAGGCCTTACCAGCCCACACTACTTACTCCCAGTCCCCACCAGCCCCCCCACCAGTCCCCCACTGCTAGCTACCAGCCCTCACCAGACCCCGTTAGCCGGCAGCAACCCCAGATCAGCCCCCTACCAGCCCCTACTAGTTACTCCCAGCCCCCACTGTAGTGAAGAGACAAAGCGACTGGTCTGGTGTCCCAAGTAGCAAGTGCTAGTTTATTGTTTCTCACTCTAACACTTCAACTCACGCGCATGCGTGTCACCGCCGCTGGTACCGGCCTGCACTCTGTACCAGCCATACACTACATTTTCCCCCTAATATATATATATATTTTTTTTAATATATATATATACATGTTTTTATAAATCAACATACATGTTATGTGATCAATTCAACAACTTACATTTAACAACTCAACTGATACACATATTTTAACATCTTTAAACACTGCATATGATATTCGTACATATACATGAACATCCATATATCATTTCATTTCTGACCAGTCTCAGATTCCAACAACCATATCATTTTAACACGAGTACCGTGCCCCGAGTGCCACTACTGCTAGTTATCTAGACGTCTTATAGGTTTTACCTCTCTACCCGATCTAGTTATATAATTTGGCTTACTTGCTTTTATTTCTCGGGCTGCAGTGTTCCTGGGCTGCACTGTTCGCCTGTCATCTGCTGGTGCGGGAATCACCATCGACCTGTTTCGTGTTACAACTTTGTTATCATCATTCTTAATTTTATACGAACGGTTATGATGCATGCCTGTGCCCGTTACATGTCCTACAATCCAATGCCCCCTATGATTAACATATCTCACTCGTTCGCCTGCCTTAAGTGTTCGATGTTGCTTTCCTGCACTTTTGTCATGATATTCTTTTTGAACCAATTGACGTTTATCAATTTGTTTCTTTCGTGACTGTTGAACCTTGGCTTTAAGAAATCTCGGCATCGTTGGGAGCGGACAGCGTAATTGTCTACTCATGATTAACTGAGCTGGGGATGCACCCAGGTCCTGCATGACCGTATTCCGATACATTAACAATGCTAAACAGAAGTCAGACCCATCCGTTTTTGCTTTCTTTAACATTGATTTCACTGTTTTTACACACCTTTCAGCCTGTCCATTACTTTTGGGATATAACGGGCTAGAATGTACGATCTTGAAACCATATGTTTTTGCAAATAACTTATACTCATCACTGATGAACTGAGGGCCGTTATCCGATACTACCATGCTAGGTATGCCGTGACGTGCAAATACCTCTTTCATACTTGATATTATCGCTTTACTTGTTGTGGTCTGCAACTGCACTACCTCTGGGTATTTTGAATAATAATCAATAACTACCATATAACTATCTTGTCCTTCCTGGAACAAATCCACACCTACTTTATAAAATGGAATATCAGGAATCTGGTGTGATATTAATGGCTCTTTCCCTGGACGATCGCGCCCCATTTGGCACGTCTGACATCTAGACACTTTATCCTGTACCTGACTGTCCATCCCAGGCCAGAATACATAATCTCGAGCTATCTGCTTACACTTTACTAGGCCCAGGTGCGAGATATGTATTTTGTTTAACATTTTACACTGCAGCGACCTGGGAATTACAATTCTCGTACCTTTCAATATGATATCATCATGTACAGTCAACTCATCCCTGAATGTGTAATATGGCTTCACTGACTGCTCAACATTACTTTGATCTGCAGGCCATCCATGTTGTATATATTCGGTTAGCTTTCCCAGGCTGCTGTCTGTTTTTGTTTCAAGTGCAATTTCTGCCAACTCGTCCTCCACGTACTCTAGTGCTGCAATAGACATCACATTATCATATAAGTTTAACGGCATGCTTTTAGTGGTGTGTGCACGTGATAATGTATCAGCAAAAAACATATCTACACCTTTTACATACACTAACTTTAAGTCATAATTTTGCAGTCTTAACCTCATTCGCTGCAATCTTGCAGTCAACATGTGTATTGGCTTTAACATGATATTTACGAGCGGTTTGTGGTCTGTCTCGACTATTACCTGCTTACCAAAAATATATTCATGAAACTTATTGCAGCCGAAACAAATCGCCAGCATTTCCCTTTCAATGACTGCATAGTTTCCTTGACACTTAGTTAACGCCTTCGACGCCATGCTAACTGGTAACCCATCCTGCAACAGCGCCGCCCCCAGGCCACTTTGTGAAGCATCCACTTGCATAGTTATAGGTTTATTCACTTCATAATATTTTAACACTGGCGCTGTAACTAACAACTGTTTTAACTTTGTAAATGCCTCCTCTTGTTCATGGTCCCAGTGCCACGCCACGTCCTTTGACAACAGTATCCTGAGTGGCTTAGCGATTTCGGATAGGTTTGGAATAAATTTATGCACATACCCCACCATTCCCAAAAATCGTTGCACACTGGGTCTATCCGTGGGGGTGGTCATTTCCGTGATAGCCTGCACCCGGTCTGGATTGGGCATCAATCCCTCCCCTGTCAGCAAATGCCCGACATACTTCACCTGTGATTTACATAAGACCATTTTACTCGGGTTTAACTTCAGTCCTGCCTGCTGAACCCTTTTTAGCACAGCTTCTAGTCTCTCATTATGCTCACCTAACGAAGCTGCATATATCAGAATGTCATCCGAGACAACATCCACACCTGGAAGACCCCTTAAAATTTTCTCCATTTCCTGAATGAAGATATCCCCGGCCGTTTTAATTCCGAAAGGAAGCCGGGTGAACCTGTACCTCCCCCACGGTGTGTTGAACGTGCATAGTAAGGAACTCTGTTTATCTAACAATATTTGCCAATATCCACTCTGCGCGTCCAATACCGAAAAGAATTTGGCACCTGAAGTACTCGCCACTACCTGCTCTACCGTTTTAATTGGATAAGGACCGCGTAATATCGCTTTGTTTAGTTTTGTCGGGTCAAGGCAAATTCTTAACTTATTTGTTTTTTTCACAATTGTAATTGAGTTCACCCATGACGTAGGCTCATTTTGCTCAACTATCACCCCCATGTCCAACATTCTATCCAATTCATTTCGCACGGCATCACTAATGGCGTGCGGAATGCGTCTGGGCGGGTCAATGACCGCCGGTACATTTTCATCTACATGTATAGTTGCATTCACCTTGATACAACCAAGGCTATGAAATACAGATTTATATCTATTTACCATTTCGTCTGTCTTCTTGTGGCTTTGCTCCAATGACTTCCCTTCAACTTTCACCGCATGAACCCGGCTGACGAGGTTCAGGCTGATGCACGCGTCTTTTCCCATGATAGCGCAGCCATTGTCGATAACCTGGAACCGTAGGGGCTGACCTTGAACCTTCAGGATGACTTCACCACGTGGACGAATTCGCTCACCCGAATATGTTATTAAGCGACACGTCGGCTTTCCCATCCGCATGTTCGGCATCTTCATAAATTCAGACTCAGGGATAATGTTAGCTTCTGAGCCTGTATCCAACTTGAACCGCACTTGTTCGTCACCCACTTTTATGGTCTCGAACCAGAGACCCGAATGCTCGTCCATGTCAGCTATGGCGCCCACGAACAAGTCTTCATACTCCTCTTCTATTTCGTCGTCCCTCTCACACTCACTACCGCTGTCGTCACCGTCCATGTCAATTGCATTCACAGGTGCCGCCGCTCTCCTACCGCCTCTGCACACCTTGGCGAAATGGCCCATTCGCCCACATGTGATACACTGCTTCCCAATTGCAGGGCAATTGTCATGTGCATGCATGTAACCACACCGGCTACAATTAGACTGTTGTCTTGCTTGGCTGCTTCGCCTACCACCTCTATCAACATTCGCGCTACTCACAGGCATTGGTGCACGGCGAGGTGTTGGGGGGCGTCACACCGGCGTCACGCCGGCTAATTTCACACACCTCTTTGTCTTGCCTACCGCCCCCTGCCAGCTGTTCGTCGTTATGCTCACTTAAACTGCAAATTTCCAAACATTTGTCTAACGTTAAATTTGACGTTCTCAACAACCTGTTCCTCAACTTCCGGTCCCGCACACCACACACCACCCTGTCACACAACATAGAGTCCTCATTACTGCCATATTCACATAGCTCCACTCTATACTTCAATTCGCGAATGTACTCTTCTATGTCTTCCGTACCTTGATTATAACTATTAAATTTATACCTTACAATTGTCCTGTTCGCCTTACTCTCACAATACGCTCTGAACGCTTCCATCAATATTCCAATTTTCTCTCTCTCTCCACCAGCAATGTTCATAGTGTGAAACAGCTTCTGCGCCGGCAACCCGGCGATATAATGCACAACATTGCACCTTTTCGGGTTTTGACGCCAACCCAGTTGCACCTGCAAACAGCTCATATGAATCATGCCACACTCTCCAATTCAACGCTAAGTTCCCGTCTAGCTTGAGGGGCGCCGGTGGTTTCAAACCTTGCAGGGCCATGGTGTTCGTCTGCGAACATCTGACACCATGTAGTGAAGAGACGAAGCGACTGGTCTGGTGTCCAAGTAGCAAGTGCTAGTTTATTGTTTCTCACTCTAACACTTCAACTCATGCGCATGCGTGTTACCGCCACTGGTACCGGCCTGCACTCTGTACCAGCCATACACTACAAGGGGGGGGGGGTCAGAGTGGGGGCGGGGTTGCGGGGTGTCGAGTGAGGGCGAGGGGGGGGGGGGGGGGGGGGGGGGGGCAGAGGGGGGAGGGGCAGAAGGGGGGGCGAGTGGGGCCGGGGGTCGAGGGGGGGGGGGGGGGGGGGGTGGGGGCACAGAAGCAGGCCACACCAAATACACTGTCGAACAACATAGGGGGGAGGGTGGGGGGCACAGAAGACCACAGCCCACACCAATACACAGTCAAAACCACATAGGGGGGAGGGGGGGGGGGGACAGAAGCTGAGCCACACCAAATACACAGTCAACCACATAGGGGGGGAGGGGGGCACAGAAGCACAGCCCACACCAAATACACAGTCAAAACCACATAGGGGGGAGGGGGGGGCACAGAAGCACAGCCCACACCAAATACACAGTCGAACCCACATAGGGGGGAGGGGGGACAGAAGCACAGCCCCCACAAATACACAGTCAAACCACATAGGGGGTGAGGGGGGCACAGAAGCCAGCCCCACCAAATACACAGTCAAACCATATAGGGGGGAGGGGGGCACAGAAGCACAGCCCACACCAAATACACAGTCGAACCACTAGGGGTGAGGGGGATGGTCACAGAAGCACAGCCCACACCAAATACACAGTCAAACCACATAGGGGGGAGGACACTCAGAAGCACAGCCCACACCAAATAACACAGTCGAACCACATAGGGGTGAGGGGGGCACAGAAGCACAGCCACACCAAATACACAGTCAAACCACATAGGGGGGGCGAGGGGGGGGGTCAGGTGGGGTCGAGGGGTGGGGGGGGGGGGGGGCAGAAGCAGAGCCCACACCCAAATAGTCCAGTCGAACAACATAGGGGGAGAGGGTGGGGGGCACAGAAGCACAGCCCACACCAAATACACAGTCAAACCACATGGGGGAGGGGGGGCACAGAAGCACAGCCCACACCAATACACAGTCAACCTCATAGGGGGGAGGGTGGTGGCACAGAAGCACAGCCCACACAAATAGCACAGTCGAACCCAAGTAGGGGAGGGGGGGGGGCACAGAAGCACAGCCCACGAAATACACAGTCATAGGGGGGAAACCACATAGGGGGGGAGGGGGGCACAGAAGCACAGCCCACACGAAATACACAGTCCAAAACACATAGGGGGGAGGGGGGGCACAGAAGCACAGGTACACCAAATAACAGTCAAACCACACATAGGGGGGAGGGTGGCGGCACAGAAGCACAGCCCACACCATATACACAGTCAAACCACATAGGGGGGAGGGGGAGCCTCACACTGCCCACACCAAATACACAGTCAAACCACATAGGGGGGAGGGGGGGGGACAGAAGCACAGCCCACACCAAATACACAGTCGAACCACATAGGGGGGAGGGGGGCACAGAAGCACAGCCCCCACCAAATACACCGGTCAAACCAATAGGGGGGAGGGGGGGCACAGAAGCACAGCCCCCACCAAATACACAGTCTAAACCATATAGGGGGGAGGGGGGCACAGGAAGAAGCCCACACCAAATACACCCACATAGGGTGAGGGCGGGCACAAATAGCACAGTCGAACCACATAGGGGTGAGGGGGGCACAGAAGCACAGCCCACACCAAAATACACAGTTCGAACCACCATAGGGGGGAGGGGGCACCAGAAGGCCCACCAGCAATACCACAGTCGAACCACATAGGGGTTGGGGGGCACAGAAGCACCCCACCACCAAATACACAGTCAAACCACATAGGGGGGAGGGGGGCACAGAAGCACAGCCCCCACCAAATACACAGTCGAACCACATAAGGGGGAGGGTGGCACAGAAGCACAGCCCACACCAAATACACAGTCGAACCACATAGGGCATGTGAGGGGGCCACAGGGGGCACAGAAAAGCACAGCCCACACCAAATACACAGTCGAACCACATAGGGGGGAGGGGGGCACAGAAGCACAGCCCCCACCAAATACACAGTCGAACCACATAGGGGTGAGGGGGGCACAGAAGCACAGCCCACACCAAATACACAGTCAAACCACATAGGGGGGAGGGGGGCACAGAAGCACAGCCCACACCAAATACACAGTCGAACCACATAGGGGGGAGGGTGGTGGCACAGAAGCACAGCCCCCACCAAATACACAGTCAAACCACATAGGGGGGAGGGGGGCACAGAAGCACTGCCCACACCAAAAACATATTTTTACATGAAGGTAATTTTAATTCTAACGAATTCCGTTTTGTTTGTGAAGAAAAGGTATGAAGCGATGAACAAAAAATAAGAATGTAAAAAAGATTAACATTTCAAGGGTTTGACTCCAATGTTTATCTCAATTTTTGGATTGGCATTTACAGGATTCTATACCCGAACTCCTCATATATATAGTAGCCATATATATTAGTATTATATATGAGGTATATATATATTAGTTATATATATTAGCTATATATATATTAGTTATATATATATTTGTTATATATATATTATCTATATATATATGAGTTATATATGTGAGCTATATATTAGTTATATATAGTTATATATATATATTAGTTATATATATATTAGTTATATATATATTAGTTATATATATTAGTTATATATATATTAGTTATATATATATTAGTTATATATTGTTATATATATTAGCTATATATATTTTAGCTATATATATGTATTAGTTATATAGATATTCGTGATATATACATATATTAGTTATATATATATTAGTTATATATATATTAGTTATATATATAGTAGTTATATATATGATCTATATATATATTAGTTATATATACATATATTAGTTATATAAATATTAGCTATATATATATATATTAGTTATATATATAGTAGTTATATATATTATCTATATATATATTAGTTATATATTTGAGAATAACTAAGTGACTCAGCCTCCTTTGCACCTCCCTGTACGAACATGCCACACCCAGTGCTGCCCCCTAGCAGATGCAGCGGGAACCTTCTCCCGTGGATCGTATGTCATATCGCACCGAAGCACCCCTTTCCCCCTCCCTCTCTTACCCTACCACCCCACCCCACCCCCCCCCCCACCTCCACCCCACCCCCACCCCCACCCCCACCTCACCACACCCTCTCGGAGGAAACTCGGTGGGAAGACAACCCGGGAGGAACCAGCGAGAAAATGGGGAGGCTAGGAAGTGGGGGGGTGGGGGAGGGAGGGGGGTGGGGGAACAACCCCCCTCTCTCCCCTCACTACCCCCTCCCTACCCCCCCCCCACACCCCGCGCCGACCGGCACCCAGCAGTACTTGGCTGGAACCAGCGCCGAGCGGACGTACGTCGGGCGGGCCGAGGCTACTGGAGGAGACGCCGCTCGTGTCGGCAGGAGGAGCCGGCCCGGGACGCTGGAGGAGGAGGAGGAGGATCAGGGCAGGTGAGGCGGGCAGGGGCAGGTGAGGCGGGCAATTAGGGACGGTCCATGAACAGCGATGTTCTTCACAACCCGCGCCATGTTTGGAAGGCGGTTGGAGTAAAAGCCATGTCGCGATTACTTTTTCAGGCTAAGACGTCAGTTATGTTTCGACAGTATTTTTATGTTACTGTTAGGATTAGGGGTGATCGGGTGGGGAGGGGTCGAATGAAGTCAAACCCGATTTTAAAGTTGCACGGTCCGATGGATTTGAGTTTCTCTCATTTTCTGAGATAAACATATTAGGTTGATCGTTTTAATCTACCTTACTTTAGTTTGGAGTAACTTTCATTTTAAATCGCTAACTTTTGAGATATTTGAAATGGAAACATGCTAAATTAATGTTGGCAAGCTTGCCAAAACTCTATCACCATAGGCTTCTGCAGTAACGGGTTCTATTAATTGACTCAGCATCCCTTTATATGCGACGACAACTGTTTAATAAGTGCACCAGCATCTAAGTTAGATATGTAGAATCAAATCTAGATAATTGTTTTGGTTTTGAAAATTTTATGTTTTCATCGGAGTATGCAGCTTTAATATTGTTGGGATTGTGAAAACCATTGACATTCATTGACAGTCACTGAGAGTTGTAAAATGAGGTGGTGTTTGGTTTCGGTCATCATTTCTGGATGCCTGTATTTAATAGATTATCATAATCAACTTCATTTTAATTGGAATCACGCTTAATTTTAAAGGGTAAACTTTGGAAATATTTGAAGCGAATATATAGATATTGGTTACCTGTTTTACATAGGACAGGAGCACCAACTTGAAATAAATGCTCAAAATGCAATAAATGTTCAAAATGCAATAAATGATCAAAATGCAATAAATGATCAAAATACAATAAATGCTCAAAATGCAATAAATGATCAAAACGCAATAAATGATCAAAATGCAATAAAAGCTCGAAATGCAATAAATGCTCAAAATGCAATAAATGTTCAAAATGCAATAAGTGTTCAAAATGCAATAAATGTTCAAAATGCAATAAATGCTCAAAATACAATAAATGCTCAAATGCAGAAAAAGCATAAATGCAATAAATGCTCAAACTGCAACAAAAAAAAGGTCAAACTGCAAACAAAATGCTTAAAATGCAATAAATGCTTAAAATGCTAAATATGCTCAAAATGCAACAAATGCTCAAACTGGAACAAATGCTCAAAATGCAATAATTGCTCAAAATGCACAAAATGCTCAAAAGGCTGTCAAATCCAAGTCAGTTTTCGGGTTAAGAAAATGTGATGCCTTCATCAGACTCTGTAGTCCCAAGTTGCCGCATGGAGGCGCCACTGGGTGGGGGTGAGGGAGTAGGGAGCGGGAGAGGGGGTGAGGAGGGAAGGGAGGAGGGGAGGGAGGGAGAGGTGAAGGTGGGTTGGGGCAAGGGGGGGAGGGGAGGGGAGGAGGAGGAGGAGGAGGGGGGAGCTGCTCAAGTTGCAAACTGGCGACGCCTGGCGGTCACATTGCTCAACTCGTCCTCGTCACCAACCATTGTCTAGTTCCAGTTGTTGCCGGTAGGCGATACACCAACGCCAATGGGTCACTTCCGGGTTCCTGTTCGCACCCCGCAAGGGCCCCTTAGTGGGGTGTGGGTGAGGGAGGGGGGGCGGTGGGGGGGGGGGACTATGCAACTTTTTTATATTATAAATGGTAGTATTTTGCCGGGCCGCTGAAAAAAGTTTGGATTAACCGATCGTTTTGCTTAGCCAAGCTTGGTTTAAGGGGGTTATACTGTATATAACAACATCTCCATCGCCAGCCATACTTGGAGGCCAGACTCTCAGCAGATGAACAGACCGTTCAGCGTCAATTAGCGCTCGTCCGCCCACAACTGCTTATTTGACACAGCTGTCCGAATCGGTAGAGCGCCGCTTTCCCGTGCGGAAGGTCGGGAGTTCAATTCCCGGTCGAGTCAAACTAATGAGCGCGTGCTGTCACAAGTCGGTGCCCATCCTGATATGGCCTTAGATATTGCCAGGACGTAAAACTCCAACAACCAACCAACCAACAAGTCGGTACCCGTCCTGATCTGACCTTAGATGTTGCTAGGACATAAAACTCCAACAACTAATCCACAAGTCGGTGCCCGTCCTGATATGACCTTAGATGTTGCCAAGACGTAAAACTCCAACAACCAACCAACCATCGCAAGCCACACTTGGAGGCCCCTTGGAGGCCACACTTGGAGGCCACACTTGGAGGCCACACTTGGAGGCCACACTTGGAGGCCATTAGCGCCTGGTCCGCCCACAACTCCTTATTTGGGGGAACTAACCTCGTGTGCAATATGCCTCCAGTGTGTGGAGCCGAGGCCTGGACAGTGTACAGACAGCAGGTGAAACAGCTGCATGCCTTCATGATGCGACATCTGCATTCAATCATGAGGCTAACCTGGAAGGACAAAGTGACGAATAAGGAAATACTCGAACGGATGGGGCTGCCCTCTATGGAAGATCTTCTGATCAAAAAGAATCTCCGGTGGACTGGACACCTCATGAGGATGTCATCAGACAGGCTACCAAAGCAGATCCTCTATTCTCAACTGTCTTCTGGCTACAGAAAGAGAGGGTGCCCCGTCTCCGGTTCAAGGATACCATCAAGAGAAACCTGAAGCTGAGAGACATTAAGACCGACTCATGGACGCAACTCTCACAGCAGAGAGCTAAATGGAGAGCGGCAGTCAAGTAATGAAAGCAGTCTTTGTCGCATGATGATGATGATGATGATGTGTGGGGGTGGCTGGGGAGGAGGGGGGGGGGGGGGGGGGGGGGTACTTTGCTGACTGTTGCTATGGCGACTCAGCTGTCAGTATATGTGGGAGAATGCCTACAAACAGAGAAAGCATGCATGCAGCAGATAGCTACACAACTGAAAGTAACAAGACAAGTACCATGAGACTATTACTGTCTAGTGGTGAAAACAAATCATTAGACTTAACCGTTGGAGGCCATATGCATGGGTCGGTGTTAGCGGCGTTTGGTGTTACAGCGTGACACAGTTTAGATATCACAGAGGTGGGGAAGGAGGTCACGCAGTATGTACAGGCGCGTAACACTTTCATTATTGCTAAACGTGCAGTTATTTATAGATTTGGGAAATCCCTCTGAGCCTGTTGCCGGCGAGTACCGCTAGTTGCTAAAATCGCTGCCGATTCGGTGGCGGTGGCGGCGATGGCGGCGGTGTTAATATCAGTTTCATTTAGGGTTAATTTAATAAAATTTCACTATTTGACTATATAATTCTGTTAAATATGATAGCATTGAATAGATTTGGGCCTAATCGGTACCTAACACCACCGGGCACCAGCGAGCCTTATTGCTGAGCCTGTTCCCGGTGAGCACCGGCAATTTGTTTAGTTTACATTCGTCGATTCGATTTGACAATATTAATATCACCGCCAATGCGGGGGCGGCGTTAATATGGGTTCGATTTTAGGGTTAATTTGATGAAATTTCACTTATTGCGTATTTAATTCTGTCAAATGTGAGAGCATTGAATAGATTTGGGCCTAATCGATACCTAACACCAACCTTAAACCACCTATGGGACAGGGTTACCCTAACCTAGTTTAAGCTTGTGGTGTTAGGCCTATCACCTACTCTTGCATGCCACTTTTCGCCGCTAAACGGGGGATTTCCCCCAAACACCGTTTTGGCTCGCTATCACCGACCCATGCATATAGGCCCTGGGCAGCATAAATAACGCCATCACTAAAACAAACACGAAATAACAAAGTTACTGTGTCTAATGGTCGTGACTATTTGAATTGAATGATTGATTGATTGGTGGTTGTTTTAATCCGTGTCGGCAGCGAAGTCTACATTCACGGGCATATTCATCGGAATTGGGATTGAAGTTGCCAATACAGTACAACCCCGTTAAACCAAGCTCGGTTAAACCAGACGATCGGTTAATCCAAACTTTTTTCGGCCGTCCGGCAAAATTCGACCATTTATCATATAAAAAAGTTGGTTAAACCAAAGTCGGTTAATTCAAAGTATCAGTTAATCCAAACAGAATTGTTGGGCCCCAGGCCACTTCCGGTACGGTTAAATCAAACTTTTAGGTCATCTAAGACTTTTTTATATGATAAATGGTAGTATTTTGCCGGGCTGCCGACAAAAAGTTTGAATTAACCGATCATTTGGTTTAACCGAGCTTGGTTTAATGGGGTTAAACTGTATATACATAAAAAAAAACAATAATCAAAGTGTCCACAAACATTGTATATTACATTCATAATGCATCCACATTTTTGCCAAAGCCAAGTCAAAGTCAAAGCCAAAGCTCGATTAAACCAATGATCGGTTAATCCAAACAAATTTCTAGGGTCCGTTCAAGTTTGGTTTAACGGGGTTATACTGTAATTAGGATTGATTAGCTTGATTGATTGATTGGTGGTTTCTTTATGCTGTGTCGGCAGTATAGACCATACTTGTATAGCTCTTACAGTAACTGTTGCATAGTCCGATGGTTTTGAGTTTCAGTCACAGTTTGAGATAAATATATTAGGTTGATCGTTATATTGTATCTTACTTTAGTTTGAAGTAACTTTTATTTTAAATGGCTAACTTTGGAGATATTTGAAGTGAAAACATAGAAAAACTATTTTGGCGGTTATGCCAAAAGTCTGATTCTGGCGGCTTCAGCAGTGACGGGTTCTATTATAATTTATATTGGCTTAGTATTATCTTCTATGCAACAACAAAATCCTTAAAGCTGCATAGTCCGATGACAACATCAAATTTTCAAAACCCAAACAATTATCTAGATTTTATTTTACATATCCAACTTAGATATTGGTGCACTTATTAAACATTTTGTCGCCACATAGAAGGGAATACTGAGGCAATTTAATCTGCTTACTTCAGAAGCCTATTGTGTCAGAGTCTTGGTGTGCTTGCCAAAATTAATTTTCCATGATTGCACTTCAAATATCTCAAAAGTTAGCCATTTAAAATATAAGTTACTTCAGACTAAAGTAAGGTAGATTATAACGATCAACCTAATATATTCATCTCAGAAAAATACCGAAACTCAAAACCATCAGACTATGCAACTTTAATAAGTGCAAGGGTATCTAAGTTGGATGTGTACAATCAAATCTAGATAAGTGTTTTGGCTTCAAAACTGTTATGATTTCACCAGAATATGCGGCTTTAAAGACATTTTGTAAAGTCGACGGCCTGCAGCCATGGTTGTGTAGGCAGGTTAAATAGGAAATCACTACAGGCAAGTATAGAGAAGGAAGGCAAGATATAGAGTCTGCAGAAGGAACAGAAGGAGCTTGCTTAGTTAATTATATATATAGGTTTTATAATCCAAGATGGCTGTACACACCTGATTAATCCCTCCAATCACCAACAGGCATTCCTATTCAACCAATGAACATTCAATATCCTTGTAACCAAGGCACAGTTATGTCTGGCTACAGTGCCCTGTTGTGTCTAGTGTGCAGTGATCCGTAAATAACACTTGTGGGGGGAGGGGGTATGTGAGGAGAGTTCCAAAGACTCTCTGACAAGTCAAGAAGTGACCCTCTCTCAGGTCAAGAAGTGACCCTCTCTCACTATCTATATTGATATACAATTTCTATCTTTAATTAGTAATGGATCACCAACTCCACATATACCTCATATGCCTTTGGTTTTACATACCATCTACCATTATATAGACTAGTTTGCAATTTATTATAGAGTAGTTCTCCATAGCCCATATCTCAAATATCGGAAAATTTTACAATTTGTTATGTGTGTGCATTTGGAGACGTGGACATAGTGTGTGTTTATGTATTGATTATTGATGGTGCAATGCAAAGCTTAAAGCTGCATAGTCTGATGGTTTAGAGTTTCTGTCATTTTCTCAGATAAATACATTAAATTGATCGCTATAGACTACCTTACTTTAGTTTGAAGTAACTTATATTTAAATGGTTAACTTTGGAGATATTTGAAGTATAACCATGCAAAATTAATTTTGGCAAGCACGCCAATACTCTGACACCATAGGCATCTGCAGTAACAGGTTCTCTTAAATTGCATCTGTATTCCCTTCAGCGTGATGACAAATGTTTAATAAATGCACCCGTATCTAAGTTAGATATGTAGAATCAAATCTAGATAATTGCTTTGGCTTTGAGAATTTGATATTTTCATCGCACTATGCAACTTTAAAAAACTACCTAATACTAGTAATAGTAATTAAGGTAGTTCATATCCTCTGGTGCCTCAGGAAACACTGAAGTTGCGACCCACATGCAAACACATTTAGCGGCAGCTTCAGCTTACATACCGGAAGGTGGGGGGAGTTGGTGAATACACTCACACAAAGTGGTATTTTATCGAATGTAAAATATGTGCTTTCACAATTTCACTGCAATCTACATGAGAAACTAATGTACGGCAATAACCGCACCAGGTTTGGTTATCAGGAGGTGTGTGATGATAGGTGCAAAGCGACTTTAAAGTATACAGCCGATAGTGAACAATAGGGCTGGGCGGGCACCAACCCCAACTTCCGGTGTGTACGCTGAAGCTGTGACCCGGCATGCTGCGTCACAGCTTCAGTCCTTCCTCGGGGACTGACCAGCAGATCTCGGAATAAGTTTATGTTGTCGCAATATTCGATGCGTGTCAGGGTGTGACACTGACAGGTGCGGTTTGAAGGTCAAAGGTGAGTGACAGAGTTTTGGGCATGCTTGCCAAAATTAATGTTGCATGTTTATACTTCAAACATCCCCAAAGTTAGCCATTTCAAATCAAAGTTATCACAAACTAAAGTAAGGTAGATTATACCGTTCAATTTAATATATTTATCTCAGAAAATGACACAAACTCAAAACCATTGGACTTTGCCACTTTGAGCATTTGTAGTGGTTTGGTGCTCTTCCGAACTGAAAATGTAGAAATAAAACCTTTATCGTCATTTCTGTATATATGTTAAAATAACATTTGATGTGTTTTTGCTTCAAATATCTCGTGATTGTGTGTGACTGTGTGAGTGCATGTGAGTGAGTGTGTGTGTGTGCATGTGAGTGAATGCAAGCATGTGTGAGTGTGTGTGTGAGTATGTGTGAGTGTGAGTGTATGAGTGAATGTAAGAGTGTGTAAGTGCGTGAGTGTGTGTAAGTGTGTGTAAGTACATGTGAGTGTATATGAGTGTGTGTGTGAGTGTGTGAGTGAATTAAGTGTGTGTGAGTGTGTGAGTCGTGTGAGTGTGGGTAAGTACATGTGAGTGTATATGAGTGTGTGAGTGAATGTAAGTGTGTGAGTGTATGTCAGTGTGTGAGTGTGGTTGAGTGTGTGTGAGTGTGTGTAAGTACATGTGAGTGTATATGTGTGAGTGTGAGTGTGTGAGTGAATGTAAGAGTGTGTAAGTGCGTGAGTGTGTGTAAGTGTGTGTAAGTACATGTGAGTGTATATGAGTGTGTGTGTGAGTGTGTGAGTGAATTAAGTGTGTGTGAGTGTGTGAGTGTGCGAGTGTGTGAGTGCGTATGAGCGTGTGTAAGTACGTGTGAGTGAATGTAAGCGTGTGAGTGTGTGTGGGTGTGTGAGTGCGTGTGAGTGTGTGTAAGTATGTGTGAGTGTGTGTGAGTGTGTGAGTGAATGTAAGTGTGTGAGTGTGTGTGTGTGTGATTGTGTGTGTGTGGGTGTGAGTGTGTGTAAGTACATGTGAGTATATATGTGTGTGTGAGTGTGTGTGTAACTGTGTGAGTGTGTGTGAGTGTGTGTGTAAGTATATGTGAGTGTATATGAGTCTGTGTGAGTGTGTGAGTGAATGTAAGTGTGTGTGTGAGTGTGTGAGCGTGTGTGAGTGTGTGTAAGTACATGTGAGTATATATGTGTGTGTGTGTGAGTGTGTGTGTGTAACTGTGTGAGTGTGTGTGAGTGTGTGTGAGTGTGTGAGTATGTATGAGTGTGTGTGTAAGTATGTGTGAGTGTATATGAGTCTGTGTGAGTGTGTGAGTGAATGTAAGTGTGTGTGTGAGTGTGTGAGCGTGTGTGAGTGTGTGTAAGTACATATGAGTGTATGAGTGTATATGAGTATGTGAGTGAATGTAAGTGTGTGAGTGTGTGTGTGCGTGAGTGCGTGTGAGTGTGTATGTAAGTACATATGTGTGTGAGTGTGTGAGTGAATGTAAGTGTGTGAGTGCATGTGAGTGTGTGAGTGCGTGTGAGTGTGTGTGTGAGTGTGAGTGTGTGTGAGTGTGTGTAAGTACATGTGTGAGTGTGTACGCGTGCAGATCTGGAATCACTCCGTGCCTGTATACCCCCACACGGCGCCACTGCCAGGTACGATGCTTGTTGCCATTAGCTGCGAGCCATCTTACAAATAACTATGGACACACTATCTATTATAGCAGTAACCGATAGTGCGTGCCTACACGGCTGTGCCGTGTGGACACAAGGATGCCACGTATTTGTGGGAAGAAACAAGGAGGGTCACAGTACCCGCAACGACCCGGCACTTGTCTAAGGCCATAGCCGCTATTTAATTTAGGGGAGGATGACAGTACCCGCAATGACCGAGCACTTGTCTAAGGCCATAGCCGCTCTTCAATTTAAGGGAGGATGTCGGTACCCGCAACGACCCGGCACTTTCTAAGGCCATAGCCGCTATTTAATTTAGGGGAGGATGACAGTACCCGCAATGACCTAGCACTTGTCTAAGGCCATAGCTGCTCTTCAATTTAAGGGAGGATGTCGGTACCTGCAACGACCCGGCACTTGCCTAAGGCAATTGCCGGTATTTAATTTAGGGGAGGATGACAGTAGCCGCAATGACCTAGCACTTGTCTAAGGCCATAGCCGCTCTTCAATTTAAGGGAGGATGTCGGTACCTGCAACGACCCGGCACTTGCCTAAGGCAATTTCCGCTATTTAATTTAGGGGAGGATGACAGTACCCGCAATGACCTAGCACTTGTCTAAGGCCATAGCCGCTCTTCAATTTAAGGGAGGATGTCGGTACCTGCAACGACCCGGCACTTGCCTAAGGCAATTGCCGGTATTTAATTTAGGGGAGGATGACAGTACCCGCAATGACCCTGCACTCGTCTAAGGCCATAACTGTTCTTTAATTTAAGGGAGGATGTTGGTACCTGCAACGACCCGGCATTTGTCTAAGGCCATAGCCACTCTTTAAGTTAAGGGAGGGTCACAGTTCCCGCAATGACCCGGCACTTGTCTAAGGCCATAGCCTCTCTTTAATTAAAAGTTGCATGGTCTGATGGCGTTTCAATTTTTGTCTTATTTTTTATATAAATATATCAAATTGATCGGTATGAGCTACTAATCATTAGTCTGGAGTCATTTTGATGAAAAATGACTAGTTTTGAAGCAATTTGACCTGAAAGAACTCAAAATAATTTGGACAAGCTTGCCAAAAGTCCTATAGCTATGACCCAGATGGTCATCTCACAGTGACCACGTGATGTGAGATGACCTACTCATCCTGGAACATGACAGGGCTGTAGGTAGGTATTTCTGTTTAGCGTTGGAACATTCTGGGAACGGATTGGTGCCATAGGCCCATGGCACTAGGGTTTTTAACCAAATAGTATTTTGTAGAAAGGTTAATTTGATTTATATCCATTGAGTTGACCAAGTAGCATCGAATATCCAACATCACATAAACATCAGTATATTTGATTGACATCGTCTCAATGGCAGAAATTTCAAACTATGCAACCACCCACCAAACTGCACATTCTATCATTCAGCCGGGCAATTGCACAGGTTTCTGGGTTTAATGCTATGATTGCAGCAGCCGTTTTGGTCATGCGTATGTGTTATCGTTTGGACGGGATACATCGCAAATGTGCCATTCCACAGCATATGCATGGGAGGACGGCCTGGGGTCGTAGCACCATATTAGTTTCAACACGCACTTATGACGAATTGCATGCTCTGCAATCCCGAGCTGTCCGCTGACACATATGCGGCGGAACGGCTGCTGTCGTCATAGCATTAAGCCCAGAACCCAGTGCATTTGCGATGGATCCCGTCCAAACGATAACGCATGACCAGAACAGTTGCTGCCATCATAGCATTAAACCTGGAGATCTACACATTTGCGGTGGATCCCATCACGCCATGGTGTGGGTTAGGGGTGTGGTGGGGGTGTAGGTGTGTGGTGGGGGTTTAGGGATGTGGTGGGGGTGTAGTAAGTGTGTGGTGGGGGTTTAGGGATGTGGTGGGGTTGTAGGTGTCTAGTCCGTCCGTTTGTCGTCCGGTTATCGTCCGGTCATCGTCCGGTGGCTATCCGTTCATGTCCGTTTCATGTCCCTTTTCATGTCCGTTTCATGTCCGTTCGTCCAACGTCCATTGACACATTTCGATACATTTTGATACCGAACACCACCGGACTACACAATTCTTTGTCCGGTTTATGTCCTTTTCTCAATCCGGTAAGGTGTGACAGATGCTTTAGGCCATAGCCAGTATTTAATTTAGGGGAGGGTAATGGTATCCGCAATGACCCGGCACTTGTCTAAGGCCATTTTCACTATTTAATCTAGAGGAGGGTGACGGTATCCACAACGACCCCGTACTTGTCTAAGGCCATAGCCGCTATTTAATTTAGGGGAGGGTGACGGTATCCGCAACAACCCGGCACTTGTCTAAGGCCATTGCCACTCTTTGAAGGAGGAGGATGGTAACTGCAACGACCCAGCACTCTTCTACAACCCTTTCCGCACTTTAAGTGGGGATAGGCGCTTAGTCCGCGTGGTACCGCCAGTGCTTCTCAGATCTTACCATAATTTTTTAGATAAATATGTTAAAGTTGCATAGTTCGATGGGTTTGACTTCTGTCATTTTCTGATATATGTTATATTATATAAACAGTCTACTCTGTCAATAATAGCCTCTGTCAATAATGAATCTCTGTCACTAATGGCAAAAAGTGCTGGTCCCGTCATGGCACCCCTTTAATTTAATAGCATTGCCTCTGTGTCTAATATCCCTGTCACACTATGATGTAGTGCGGTAGCATAAGCCGACATAGGTGAATTTTGGCCATTACGTCGAGATACGTCAATATACGTTACTCTTTCGTTAAGCCTATGTCGAGATACGTCGAGTTATGTCAAGTTACGTCAAGATATGGTGACACACGTCAAGGTTTTGAACATACCCTAAACTTTCTACGGAGCTTGACGTAAGGCTGTTACGGTGGGTTATGTTGGGCTTTCGTTGCACTCACATTAGGCTTATGTCGAGATATGTTAGATTTCGTTAGAGCTACGTCGGTCTACGTTGAGCAACTTTGACTTACAGTAGACTGATGGAGAGCCTGGAGAATGTGCAGGCCGTGCGCTGACAATGTGCTGTTAATGTATCTCAATGGAGATCTAACGTGTCTCTGATGTGTGTCTAACATTAGTCTAACATAAGTCCAACTTGTCTTGACGTATTTGACGTAGTTGACGAATGGCTGGTGCATGCGTAATGTATGTAACGTGTGCCAATGTTCTTCAAACGTAAGCGAACGTGCTGTGAATGTGGTATGATCGTGGTACGAATGTTTTGCCTTCGAGTATATAAAGGCATCCGTTACACTCATGTCAAGTGCGTTGAGAGCTCACTGTCCTTACGCTGAGCATGCTGGACTGTTGTTAGACTGACGCTGCTCACTCGCGGGCCTGACGTCAGCTCACATTACGAATGACGTCAGAGTCACACGTAGCTACGTTAGGGCAGGCATAATTATGCGAGTCCTATGCTAAGCTGACACTAGGGTTTCGCTAGGAATGACGCCGCGCACGCTGCGGGTTCACAGCCTTACATTGAGCCTTTTTTTTTCTACATTCTACCTCGTTGAGACACGTTGCAACTATGTTGGACCGATGTTTCGCCTGTGTCCACTACGTTGCACTGACATCCAATTTGGCCCTGAAATGCCGAGAATTTTTACGTATCTCAACATATCTTGACGTATCTCGACGTATCTCCACATCTCAACATATCTCGACGTAAAAAAGTGATTGCTATGTTGCCCACTGACTGACCTGTTACATCCTAGTGTGACAGGGGTATAACGGACAACTGTCTTATGCAGACAACGAGCCGGTTTTTTTAACGAATTTGATCAATATTCTCTGTCAATAACGACATGCCATATAGTTATTCTATGTTTGTTGCCGTTTCCTCACAATTGAATGCAATCCCAATGGTTTAATTTAATAGCATAGCCTCTGTGTCCAAGCAGACATTCTCACCTCTCGGCTCCGAATCTGATTCATTAAGAACGATTGCGGGGAGTGTGGGGGGAGCGGTTGTCTAGCTGTAGTCAGTTAGTTGGTCTGACTGGTTCTGAACGATCAGGAGATGGTCTGTGATTGGCTGGTTGGTGCTGATGGGACAGGTACTAGTCTGTGATTGGCTGATTGGTGCTGATGGGAGCGCGTTAGGCGGGCGGGGGCGCCTCCCCCCTGCCCCCCCCCACTCCTCACCCCCACCCCACCCCCACCCTCCTGCACCAGCTACAAGTAACAATAGACTACATCACGGTTCCAGCGGCGCGGTGCATTGTGGGATGCATCAGAGCAACCCCCCCCCCCCCCCAGAAGGACATGGCACATGCTAATACACTGGGTGCAGCTATGAAATGTGCTAGTTTCAGCTCATCTCAGCTCCCTGTTTTGGGAGATCGGGATTTCCGAACCCATGAGTTTGTTGGTTCGAATCCTGGTCGAGTCAAACCAATGACTTAAAAATTGATACTTGTTGCTTCCTAGCCTGGCGCTCGGCATTATTAGGATAGAGCAAGGACTGGTTGGCTCAGTGTCAGGATAATGTGACTGAGTGGGATATCAGGTCATGGTGCTAGTGGCATGGTTTCCCAGTGGGGCAGCACTATAAAGTCGCCATGAGTGCGCACTGTCAAAAGTCGGTACCCGTCCTGATATGACTTTAGATGTTGCTAGGACGTAAGATAACAAACAAATCAAATGTGTGTTCTGTATGAATGCCTGTCGGAGTGTGTGCACGTGTATGGGCGTGTGTGCGCGTGTGTGCGCGTGTGGGTGCGTGCGTGGGTGCGTGTGCGCGTGTGTGCGTTGGTGCGTGCGTGGGTGCGTGTGTGGGTGTGTGGGTGTGTGGGTACGTGTGTGGGTGTGTGCATGAGTGTGCGCGTGTGTGTGCGCGTGTGTGCGCGTGTGTGGGTGCGTGAGTGGGTGCATGTGCGCGTGTGTGTGGGTGCGCGTGCGTGGGTGCGTATGTGGGTGGGTGGGTGGGTACGTGTGTGGGTGTGTGTATGAGTGTGCGCGTGTGTGCATGTGTGTGCGCGTGTGTGTGGGTGCGTGAGTGGGTGCGTGTGTGGTTGTCGCGTGCGCGTGTGGTGGTGTGGCGTGAGGCGGTTGTGTGTGAGCGTGGGCTGCGTTGCGCTTTGGTGTGGTGGGGGTCGTGTGCGTGCGTGGGTGCGTGCGTGGGTGCGTGGGTATGTGTGCGGGTGTGTGTATGAGTGTGCGCGTGTGTGTGTGCGCGTGTGTGTGCACATGTGTGGGTGCGTGAGTGGGTGCGTGTGCGCGTGTGTGCGTGTGTGTGGGTGCGCGTGTGTGCGTGCGTGGGTGGGTGCGTGGGTGCGTGTGTGGGTGGGTGTGTGGGTACGTGTGTGGGTGTGTGTATGAGTGTGCGTGTGTGTGCGTGTGTGTGCGTGTGTGTGGGTGCGTGAGTGGGTGCGTGTGCGCGTGTGCGTGTGTGTGTGGGTGCGCGGGTGTGCGTGCGTGTGTGCGTGCGTGGGTGCGTATGTGGGTGGGTGGGTACGTGGGTGCGTATGTGTATGAGTGTGCGCGTGTGTGTGTAGAAATGGTAACTGGACGCCGTACTATCGTGTAATGTGTACTGACCCTGATTTGTTTGCTCAGCAGAGTTACACAATCTGGTTATCTAATATCAATGGTCCACACAATAAAACACAAGATAACAGTGGCATGTGTGTGTTCGGGTGGCGCGGGTCTGTCCACAAAAACACTGAACGATAATAAGTCCGTGCCAGGCAGTGCGGGGCCCCGTCCTACCCACTAATCACCGACACCCGCCTGTCGAACAGTTAGTTCGACGGGGCTACACATTCTGAAAGGTGAACTGACGTTGAATGTCTGTAGATCCGCTAAAGGGGCTGTCACATTAGGGTTTTTTGCGGGAGCGTATGGCGGCGTAGGCGCATTACGTCATATACGTCGGCATACGCCGTATACGCTACTCATACACTACTCATACGCCGCCAGATGCCACCAGATGCTGGCTTATGAGAAGCGTATGAGGCATACGCCGCCATACGCTTTCATAAATCCGTCCGTCCAAATTTGTTGGTGCATGCTCAAAAAATCTCGACCTATGAGGGCGTATGGCCCATACCGTCAAAAAATGTCACAGCACGCTCCCATATGCTCCTCATACGCTCCTCGTACGCTCCTCGTAGGTTCCACATACGCTCAAAACCACCCGAAAGGTGCCAAATGTCATGATTGGCCGGCACGCGCAGGACCTACGTAGGTTTTCAATACGCTCCTGCCATACACCGTAATGTGACAGGGCCTTAAAGCTGTATAATCCCAACCAGCGAATATTCAAAACCCAAACCCGCATCTAGATTCGACGGCACACATCCACCTTGCACACTGGTTCACTCGCGCTGCAGTTTGTAGGTAAAAGATTCACCCGGTACTTGTAGTACACTGGTGAAAACCAGCCTTATATAAAAACGGTCGAAAAATTGGGCTAATGAATTGAGTCTTCATGAGAGCCTAATTTCACAATCTAAGACGCAACATTTATTATTTGTATAAGTCTTCATGTTTACACACTACTTTTGATTTGGAAAATATAATAAAACATATACTTTAATGTAATTTAAAAGTGAAATCGATGGCGTTCTCTGGCTGCCATCTTGTCTTTTTGCATTCTCTCCCATTTCACCAACTCTGTGCTGATATAAGTAACCATTTGACACTGGGGGCAAGCATTCTACTTGTTGTTCCATACTAACGCTATTTTCGCCCGTATTTAGACTACGTTGTCATTCACCTGTGTACTACAAGTATCAGGTGAATCTTTTATCTATGCAGTTTGGTGCCCCAGTGATACGCCGCTGCACTCATCAGTCATTAAACATGATGTAATATGACCAAATGCATATGGTGTTGTGTAGTGTTGGTGATCCTTTATTTAGTTTAGATATACATTGTGTATTATAATAGATAGTGTGAGAGGGGCACTACTCTTAGTGTGATAGAGCCTTAGCAGCTCTGCTCACATACCCCCTCCCCCCCCCCCCCCAACTGTTATTTACGGATCACTGCACACCCAGACACAACAGGACACTGTGGCCATAAACAACCAAGGCGTGGATACAAGCATGCTGACTGTTCATTGGTAGATTGGAGAATGACTACTGTTGATTGGAGGAACTGGTCAGGCGTGACAGCCATCTTTCTGTGCACTTCATACTCTATCTTTCCTCTTGCTTGTCGTGATTTCCTATTTAGCCTACCTACAGCTGCCAGGCGTCGACTTTACACCTGGTTAAATGTCACACCTTCGTGTGGGTGTGCACATGGAGGGGTGCGGGTTCGCTATGGTTGATGGAGTGCCACTAGTCACTAATTTCAGAAAAAGATTATTAACACCGCACAATACGATGGTTGTGGATTTCACTATATATTTTAAGTACACATACAGTACAACCCCGTTAAACCAAGCTCGGTTAAACCAAACAAACGGTTAATCCAAACTTTTTTCGGCGGCCCAGCAAAATACTACCATTTATTATATAACAAAGTTGGTTAAACCAAAGTCGTTTATTAAAACTTATTGGTTAATCCAAACAGAATGTTAGGCCCCAGGCCACTTCCGGTACAGTTAAACCAAACTTTCATGTGGTTACAAGGTCATCTGAGACCCTACCGACTCGTGTATATGATAAATCAAAACCTAATGACTACTAACACAGCAAGGTGAAGACGTTCAGAGAAATTAACTATTGGTAACGAAACAATTATCCAATTGTAGAATGAACAAACTCACAGAGGTTTGGGGGATGTGGGAGAATGCTTACAAACAGAGAAAGAATGCATGCAGTAGTTAGCTACACAACAACTGAAAGTGATAAAAAGAAGGGGAGTCACAAGAATATTACTGTCTAGTGGCAAAAACAAGTCATTAGACTTAACCGTTATGGGCAGCATAAATACACCATCACAACAACAACAAAAATGGTAGTATTTTGAAGGGCCCCTAGAAATTTGTTTGGATTAACTGATCGTTTGGTTTACCAAGCTTGGTTTAACGTAGATAAAGAATTCCCCCAGTACTCGCAGTCGCAGTACACGGGTGAATACCAGCCCTATATAAAAACGGTCGAAAAAGCGGGTTAACGAATTGAGAGCCTAATTTCACAATCTAAGAAGCAAGATTTATTCTTGACATATGTCTTATTGATAGCCCGCTACCTTTGAGTTGAAAAATATAATATAATATCTAGTTTAATAAGATTTAAAAGTGAAATCGACGACGTTCTGCAGCCGCTATCTTGTCTTTTTGCATTCTCTCCCATTTCACCAACTCTGTGCCTATATGGGTAGCCATTTGATACTGGAGCCACAATTTCTATTTCATGTTCCATACTAAACCTATTTTCGCCTGTATTTACACTACGGTGTCCTTCACCCGTGTACTACAAGTACCGGGTGAATCTTTTATATAGGTTTAATGGGGTTATAAGGTATGTACATAAAAAACAATAATCAAAGTGTCCACATACATTATATATTACACGTGCAATACACTTTTACTCAAAGTCAAAGTCAAAGCCAAAGCTCGGTTAAACCAATGATCGGTTAATCCAAACAAATTTCTAGGGTCCCTTCAAGTTTGGTTTAACGGGGTTATACTGTATTAGGTTGCTCGTTGTAATCTATTTACGGTACTTTGGATCAGTACCACACTTTGGCAATATTTTAAGGGTGAAAACGCAAAATAATGTTGGTGTGCACAACAAAATGATGGACCTCAAAGAATTGTATGACTAGGTGACGAGTTCCATTCCATGTACTTAGCATCCGTTCTATGCAGCAACAAATGTTTAATAACTTCACCAGTATCTAATTTGGATATGGAGGGTTCAAGTGTAGGAAAGTGATTTGGCGTAAGAAATTTTTTGTTTGCTTCACCGGATTATGGAACTTTATAGATGCTTCCCGATGAAAACATCACATTTTCGAAACCTAAACAATTACTTATTTTTAATCTGGTAGACTTGTTGAGCATTTGTTGCCACATAAAATGGAACACTAAGTCAATCTAATAGCACATGTTGAAGCCTATGATATCGAGCATTTAAACATACGTGCTAACATTATTGTAGACTGTAAAATGGCGCCTCCCATACTGAGTTACTGAATCAGCTGAAATAGAACCCTAAATAGAGAGTCAGCAGGTATCTGCAATGTGTATAATGTTGTGTCAGTGTATATAATATAGCAATACATTGCGCGAGGGAGCGGGACATAGCTCAGGGAGTGGAGTTTCCACCTGTGAAGGTGTGGGTCATCCGATCGATCCTGCTCAGTGGACACATTTGCAGTTTGGGTTATTTTCCGTTCCTACCAGTGGTCCACAACTGGTTCATCAAAGGATGTGGTATGTGCTGTCCTGTCTATGGGAAAGTGCATATAAAAGATCCCTGGCTGCTTATCGGAAAGAGTAGCCTATGTGGTGGCAGCGGGTTTCCTCCAAGAAATAATATGTCAGAATGACCATATGTTTGAAGTTCAATATCCGATAATAAAAATCATTGTGCTCTAGAGGTGTCGTTAAATAAAACAAGCTTTGCTTTTGCACTAAATTGCCAGATTAAAGGTGGGTCGCGCAATTTCATCTTACTTCAACCGTCCTACCCGACCCAGCCCACAGTGTGACGTCATCCCGATATCGATCCGATGTCAGCTCCCGCACGATATCGCAGTCTGATATTGTTTTGACGTAAAAGGGTTGTATCAACATCGGGACGATGTCATATACTGATGTATATTTGATGTCGCTATATGATGTCAGATTTTCTATTTTCATTGGTTTGACACGACCGAGTTTCGAACTCCCGACCTTCTGCACGGGAAGCCTGCGCTCTACTGATTGGGCCACCGCGTCCGGTGAGATGATTGTGACCCCCCCCCCTTCTCGCCCCCCCCCCTCGCCTCCCCCCGCCCCCTGGTTTAATGGTGAAGCTGCGAGCAATGAAACCTACTCTGCTAATCTGCATGTGTGTCTGTTTGTTTCCAGGATAACGTGGGATGGGTGCAGCTTAGCGACTGCGCGGTCCAGTAACCACGGGGTCGTCAAGGACCAGCGGCGCGAGCCAGCCACATCGACGCAGAGAAAGAGGCAGACAGAGAGACATCGAGAGACACAGATGGACACATGGAGAGACACGGAGAGGCACAGAGAGACACAGACAGACACAGAGACACACATAGAGACACAGAGACACAGAGGGACACATAGAGAGGCACAAAGAGACACATAGAGAGACACAGAGGGACACATAGATAGACACAGAGGGACACATAAAGACACAGAGAGACACAGAGAGACACAGAAAGCGAAAGAGAGACACATAGAGAGAGACAGAGAGACTGACAGGAGAGCAGAGATCGATGTAGCGGAGAGGAAGCGTGACATGGAGAGAGACAGGGAGAGTAGACAGAACCGGAGAGCGGTTCACGCTCACCAACCTCTATCTTGGCACCTTCTGGTGGAGAGAGCCCTCTCCTGAACCTCCACCTTGACACCTTCTGGTGGAGAGAGCCCTCCCCTGAACCTCTATCTTGACACCTTCTGGTGGAGAGAGCCCTCCCCTGAACCTCCACCTTGGCACCTTCTGGTGGAGAGAGCCCTCCCCTAAACCTCTATCTTGGCACCTTCTGGTGGAGAGAGCCCTCCCCTGAACCTCTATCTTGGCACCTTCTGGTGGAGAGAGCCCTCCCTTGAACCTCTACCTTGGCACCTTCTTTTGGAGAGAGCCCTCCCCGGCCCCTCCTCCTGGGTCGGGGGCGTGGCGCGTACATGCGGGTAGGCGCCTGCCGTCCCTTTCCTCCAGTCCCTCCGTTCACACCCAGCCCCTCCCGGGGAGAGCCCACCGGACGCCGGTAGTGTTAGAGCCCCCTCACGAGGTGTGAAATCTGGCGCTTGTCAGCTGGGTCTGTGCATGTTCACTGCTGAGGTGAGATAGAGGTGTGATGTTGTGTGATGGGGTGTGAAGGGGTGTGACTGTTTGATGTCTAAGTGCTTCAGGATCGACTTCGGTGTCAACTGTGGTCAAGAACCCAAATGTGGTGTGAACAGCTACAACTTACTTCACACCAAGTGTAGTTTACTCCGAGTGCAGTCTACTAGAATTGTAGTCTACATCAAGTGCCACCTATACTAAGTGTAGTCTTTTATGCTTGCAGTTTACTCCGAGTGCAGTCTGCCCCAAGTGTAATCAACAATTGTACTGTAAGACAAGTGCAGCATACACCAACTATATTGTACAACCACTGTACTGTAAGACAAGTGCAGCATACACCAAATATATTGTACAACCACTGTACTGTAAGACAAGTGCAGCATACACCAAATACATTGTACAACCACTGTACTGTAAGACAAGTGCAGCATACACCAAATATATTGTACAACCACTGTACTGTAAGACAAGTGCAGCATACACCAACTGCAGTGTACAACCACTGTACTGTAAGACAAGTGCAGCATACACCAAATATATTGTACAACCACTGTACTGTAAGACAAGTGCAGCATACACCAACTACATTGTACAACCACTGTACTGTAAGACAAGTGCAGCATACACCAACTACATTGCACAACCACTGTACTGTAAGACAAGTGCAGCATACACCAACTACATTGTACAACCACTGTACTGTAAGACAAGTGCAGCATACACCAACTATATTGTACAACCATTGTACTGTAACTTGTAAGACAAGTGCAGCATACACCAACTGCATTGTACAACCACTGTACTGTAAGACAAGTGCAGCATACACCAATTGTAGCAGACCAGTGCAGCATCCTGTGCTGTACAACAGGTATTCTTCCCAAGGCCGGGTGCGCCCTGCCCCAGCTGTTTGTTAGCCGCCGTCTGCCCGCCTCCATGTACAGCGCCGACCCGCCACCCCCGGGGATGGTCCAGAGCACGGCCCCGGGCGCCGCCTCGCTGCTGCAGGGCATGTACGGGGCGGGCGGGCTGGCGGGCCGGGCGGACAGCGCCTTCCACGTGCCGGGGTGCTGCCCTCCAGGAGCGCCGCCTGACCTGGCCGGCTTCCCCCCGGGCTTCCCGGGAGGGCTGGCCTTGCCGCCGGGCGGACTGGGCGGGCTGGGCGGGCTGGGCGGGCTGGGCGGGCTGGGCGGGCTGGGCGGGGCACTGCACGCCGTTCCGGGACTGGCGCGCCCCACGCCCACCTTCCCGCTGCTCGACCCCGCGTCCTACCTACAGGGTGCCTTCCAGGCCCGGTACCAGTTCACCTCCCCCTACCTCATGGCCGCCGCTGCGGCCGCTGCCGCCGGCAGCGGAGGATGCGGTGGGACCGCCAGTATAGGCGGCGTCGCGCCCCCTCCCTCCCCGGCGCCCCCTCTCCAGCCCGTGCCGGCCGCCTTCCCGCCGCTCGCCGTCGCCCTCCCGGACCTCAAGCCGCACCTGCCCGGCCGGCATCACCCGAGCCTCGCCGACCACGCGCCGCCCGAGCCAAGTCCGCCGCAGCCGCCGCCGGCCGCCGAGTCTGGTCGCCCGGCGGCCGGCGCCGGGACGTCGGCCCGGTCGACCCCGTCACCGCCGCCCGGCACCAACCCGCCGCACCCGTTCGCAGCCTTCCTGACGGCCCGAGAGTGTCCCTGGTTCGCCTTCCCCTACCACCAGGACATCTTCAGGTGAGTCGCACGGATCTCTGTCTCCTCAGACACGGACACACGGACACACGGACACATAGACATATAGACACACAGACACACAGACACACGGACACACGGACACACGGACACACGGACACACAGACACACATACACAGACACACAGACACACGGACACACGGACACACGGACACACGGACACACAGACACACGGACACACAGACACATAGACATATAGACACACAGACACACAGACACACAGACACACGGACACACGGACACACAGATACATGGACACATGGACACATGGACACACATACACACATACACAGACGCAGACACACAGACACACGGACACACGGGCACACAGACACACAGACACACGGACACATGGACACACAGACACACGGACACATGGACACACGGACACATGGACACACATACACACATACACAGACACACTGACACATGGATACATGGATACATGGACACACAGACACATATACACACAGACACACACATACACACAGACACACTGACACCCAGACACACATACACACAGACACACAGAGACACTGATACACTGACAAACAGACACACATACACACAGACACATGGACACACGGACACACAGACACACATACACACAGACACATGGACACACGGACACATGGACACACATACACATATACACACAGACACACACATACACACAGACACACTGACACCCAGACACACATACACACAGACACACAGACACACTGACACATGGACACACGGACAGATGGACACACAGACACACGGGCACACAGACACACAGACACATACACACTGACACATGGACACACAGACACATGGACACACGGATACATGGACACACAGACACATATACACACAGACACACACATACACACATACACACAGACACACTGACACATGGACACACAGACACACGGACACATGGACACACAGACACACAGACACATGGGCACACAGACACACAGACACACGGACACATGGACACACATACACATGGACACATGGGCACACAGACACACAGACACACGGACACATGGACACACAGACACACGGACACATGGACACACGGACACATGGACACACAGACACACAGACACAGACACACTGACACATGGATACACGGACACACGGCACACGGATACATGGACACACAGACACATATACACACAGACACACACATACACACAGACACACTGACACCCAGACACCCAGACACACATACACACAGACACACTGATACACTGACAAACAGACACACATACACACAGACACATGGACACACGGGCACACAGACACACATACACACAAACACATGGACACACGGACACATGGACACACAGACACATATACACACAGACACACACATACACACAGACACACTGACACCCAGACACACATACACACAGACACACAGACACACGGACACATGGACACACAGACACACAGACACACATACACACAGACACAGACACACATACACATGGATACACGGACACACGGACACACAGACACATATACACACAGACACATATATACACACAGACACACTGACACCCAGACACACGGACACACAGACACACAGACACACAGACACACATACACACATACACACAGACACACAGACACACAGACACACAGACACAAAGACACAAAGACACACAGACACACTTACAAGTCTGTGGTGGCAGTGTGTACAACAGAACCCGTCACTTACAAGTCTGTGGTGGCAGTGTGTACAACACAACCCACCACATACAAGTCTGTGCTGGCAGTGTGTACAACACAACCCTTCACATACAAGTCTGTGGTGGCAGTGTGTACAACACAACCCGTCACTTACAAGTCTGTGGTGGCAGTGTGTACAACACAACCCATCACTTACTAGTCTGCGGTGGCAGTGTGTACACCCGAGAGATGTCTGCACGCCTTCAGTTCAAATATCTTCCAAGTTGATCAACAAGTTATAATCGTTTTTAATTGCGGTAAACAAAAGTAAAGTGAATTATGACAAACAATCGACTTAATATTTGTATTTTTAAATTATAACGGAATCTGCAACCTTTTCTATAAATAAAAAAAGGGGGGGGGGGAAGTGGATTACACGTCCTAGCCACATCTACGGTATTTTAGGACGGGGCATCGACCAAAATATGAGAATCTACCAGATGAAATTAACTGCCAATGTGTGCTTACATTGACAACCCGTCCACGGCAGACTTCATCCATTGCATCATCGTCAATCAAAAGGTTCCAAGGTACATCATGGTGCATCACTCCTCATAACATCCTAGTCTACCGTCCTGATATGACCTTAGAAGTTAGATGTTGCCAGCACGTAAAACTCCAACAACCAACCACCCCATCAATAACATGATCTGTGTGAAAGAACTGCTAGTCATTGTATGACGAGAACACCAGGGCCTTGTCTAGAATGTAAGAAAAGCAGCATCGCTTGGTGAATATTAATTGGTGCTCTATAGTCATCTGTTTAAAATAGCTTTATCAGGAAAATAAATTTCCCCTCTCCGCCTACTATTGTAAGTTGTAAATATGACATATCGTGGTTTTCCTGTGCCACGCCTTGGAAACAGCTCTTAACAATGAGGACGCTCTATTAAATTTTAATTCTTTTATTGCTATTATTTAGTTGAGCTGACAACATATTTTATTCTGAAGGATAACACTATTAAACAAAAATAAAACCCACACACACTCGCACTTGCACCTCTTCTTAGACATGTTGCAAACCCCGCCTGTCCATGGTGGTACATACCATACACACAGTGACACCTGAAGTGTTGCCATGACAACCTGTGGTCCATCTCCCTGGTGTCAAGTGTTTGGCGCCGTTTGGTATCAGCCCGAACACCCCTCACCCTCAGCCCGAACACGGACACACGGACACACGGACACACGGACACACGGACACACGGACACACATGACCCTCAAATCTCAGCTCTCCATCCTCAGCTCTCAGCTCCCCTCTCTCAGCCCTCATCCCTCACTTATATCAGACCTCAGCCCTCACCTCCTCAGCTCACCTCCTCCGCTCTCCGCTCTCCGCTCTCCGCTCTCAGCTCTCAGCTCTCCGCTCTCCGCTCTCTGCTCTCTTCTCTCCACTCTCTGCTCTCTGCTCTCAGCTCTCCTCTCTCCACTCTCTGCTCAACGCTCTATGTTCTCCCATCTCCGCTCACCAATCTCCGCTCTCCGCTCCCCTCTCTCCACTCTCCGCTCTCTGCTCTCTGCTCTCCGCTCTCCGCTCTCAGCTCTCCGCTCTCCGCTCTCTGCTCTCTGCTCTCCACTCTCAGCTCTCAGCTCTCAGCTCTCCTCTCTCCACTCTCTGCTCAATGCTCTACATTCTCCCATCTCCGCTCGCCAATCTCCGCTCTCCGCTCCCCTCTCTCCGCTCTCTGCTCTCCGCTCTCTGCTCTCCGCTCTCTGTTCTCCGCTCTCAGCTTTCAGCTCTCCAGTCTCTGCGCTCTGCTCTCCATTCTCCTCTCCCCACTCTCTGCTCTCTTCTCCCCTCTCTCCGCTCTCCACTCCGCTCTCTCTGCTCTCCACTCTCCACTCTCTGCTCTGCACTCTCAGCTCTCCGACATGCACTCTCCGCTCTGCTCTCTGCTCTCCACTCTCAGCTTTCAGCTCTCAACTCTCAGCTCTCCGCTCTCCACTCTCCGCTCTCCACTCTCACCCCTCACCTCTCACCCCTCACCCCTCACCCCTCACCCCTCACCCCTCACCTCTCACACCCTCACACCAACACCCTACATCTTGCACTCAGCTCACGGCCTCACGCCCTCACCTCTCACCGCCCTTCACGCCCCCTCACGGCCCTCACGCCCTCACGCCCTCACCCCCACCCCACCCCACCCTCCCACCTCTCCCCCGGGAACAAGTCACGCCTTCCCGCCAAAAACACATGAAAGAAGCCCTCTCCCAAACAGGCTGCGCGCGCACTTGAGTCTGTCCACTTCCTGTTGTAAACGCGCCTGCGCATTGATATCAGCAGAGCCCGATTCGGGACAAACACGTGTTCGGTGTTAGATTTAGTTTGTTGTTGGAGTTTTATGGCCAGACAACATCTAGGGTCATAACAGGACGTGTACCGACTTGTGACAGTGCACACTGGGAGACCTAGCCGCCAGCACCATGACCTGATATCCCACTCAATCACATTATCCCAACACTCAGCCAACCAGTCCTTGCCCTATCCTAATAATGCCGAGTGCCTGGCTAGGAAGCGACAAGTATACTTTTTTAAGTCATTGGATTGACTCAACCAAGGTTCGAACCCATGTGTTCGGATCCCACGATCTACCAAAACGGGAGTCGGACCCTAAACCCATTCGGCCACCCCGTCTGTTCTTTTTCGGTGTTAGAAGGCGAGAGTTTGTAAGACTAAGAGTTTGATGCAAGAGTTGGAAGCAAGACGTTGAAGAGGAGTTTGGAGTAGAGTTTGGAGTGATAGTTTGGAGTGACAGCTTGGAGTGACAGTTTTGGAGTTTGATGTAAGAGTTCTGAGCAAGAGTTTCATGCAAGAATTTTTAGCAAGAATTTGGAGTGAGAGTTTTGAGTGAGAATTGGTAGCGAGAGTTTGTAGTAAATTTGTCATGATAGTTTGGAGAGAGAGTCTGCGGCAAGAGTTTGTCATAAGAGTTTTGAGTGAGAATTAGGAGCGAGAGTTTTGAGTAGAGTTTTGAGCAAGAGTTTTGAGTAAGAGTTTTGAGTGAGAGTTTTGAGTGAGAGTTTTGAGCAAGAGCTTTGAGCGAAAGTGAGAGTTCTGAGTGACAGTTTTGAGTGGGGATTTTGAGCGAGAGCTTTGAGTGAGTTTTGAGCAAGAGTTTTGAGTGATAGTTTTGAGTAACAGTTTGGAGAGAGTTTGGAGCAAGAGTTTGGAGTGAGACGTTTGGAGTGAGAGTTTGGAGTGAGAGTTTGGAGTGAGAGTTTGGAACAAGAGTTTGGAGCAAGGGTTTGGAGTGACAGTTGGGAGTGAGAGTTGGGGAGTTAGAGTTTTGAGCAAGAGTTTTGAGTGATGGTTTGGAGTGAGAGTTGAGAGTTAGAGTTTGGAGTTAGAGTTTGGAGTGATAGTTTGGAGTGAGAGTTTGGAGTGAGAGTTTGGAGTGAGAGTTTGGAGTGAGATTTGGAGTGAGAGTTTGGAGCAAGGGTTTGGAGTGAGAGTTTGGAGTGAGAGTTTGGAGCAAGAGTTTGGAGTGAGAGTTGGGAGCGAGATTTGGGAGCGAGACGTGAGCGCGGGAGGGGGCGGTTCCCGCGCTCCGCCGCCTGTTTACCGGCGCCCGCCAGTAGTCGGCCAAAAGTCGTCTGCCTCTAAGGTTTCCACTTTCGCCCACCAGGCGGCGCGTCGTGCTGCGCAGGGGAAATAAACAATTTATTGACATTGAATGGTGGCAGTGACGCAGCCCGCCCCGGACCGGCCGCGTGGGAGCGCCGTGCGCATGTCAGCGCCGACTTCCTGCGACGGTGGCGCCACCTCGCGGGCTGTCACCGCACCACGTGGGACTTGATTTTAGGCAAACAAGCGGCGCAAGGCAAACACGCCCGCCGCTGATACAGGCGCCGTTAAGTTACACCCGAATCGGCTCATCTGCACCACGTGACTCGGGTCACGTGCGCGCCCCCGGACGCCGGCCGGTTAGATGGGGTTCGTGCAGGCGAGCTTTTAATTGGCGCGTCACGATCCGGTCTGAAACTTGAAAGGTTGATTGATTGATGGTTGCTTTACGCCGTGTCGGCAGCATAGGTCATATTCACGGCGAGAAACTTGAAAGGTTGATTGATTGATGGTTGCTTTACGCCGTGTCGGCAGCATAGGTCATATTCACGGCGAGAAACTTGAAAGGTTGATTGATTGATGGTTGCTTTACGCCGTGTCGGCAGCATAGGTCATATTCACGGCGAGAAACTTGAAAGGTTGATTGATTGTGGTTGCTTTACGCCGTGTCGGCAGCATAGGTCTATTCACGGCGAGAAACTTGAAAGGTTGATTGATTGATGGTTGCTTGACGCCATGTCGGCAGCATAGGTATATTCACGGCGAGAAACTTGAAAGGTTGATTGATTGATGGTTGCTTTACGCCGTGTCGGCAGCATAGGTCATATTCACGGCGAGAAACTTGAAAGGTTGATTGATTGATGGTTGCTTTACGCCGTGTCGGCAGCATAGGTCATATTCAGGCGAGAAACTTGAAAGGTTGATTGATTGATGGTTGCTTTACGCCGTGTCGGCAGCATAGGTCATATTCACGGCGAGAAACTGAAGGTTGATGATTATGGTTGCTTTACGCCGTGTCGGCAGCATAGTCATATTCAGGCGAGAAACTTGAAAGGTTGATTGATTGATGGTTGCTTTACGCCGTGTCGGCAGCATAGGTCATATTCACGGCGAGAAACTTGAAAGGTTGATTGATTGATGGTTGCTTTACGCCGTGTCGGCAGCATAGGTCATATTCACGGCGAGAAACTTGAAAGGTTGATTGATTGATGGTTGCTTTACGCCGTGTCGGCAGCATAGGTCATATTCACGGCGAGAAACTTGAAAGCGTGGCTGGAGCAGCTCTGCTTTGGTTTTCCTGCGGTGCAGTGGTCTGTGGTCCCATGACTAGGCTGGGTGGTGCCATGACCAGGTGGGGTGGTCCCATGACTAGGCTCAGTGGTTCCATGACCAGGCTGGGTGGCGCTATGGCCAGGTCGGGTGGTCCCATGATTAGGCTCAGTGGTTCCATGACCAGGTGGGGTGGTCCCATAACCAGAATCAGTGGTTCCATGACCAGACTGGGTAGTGAACTGACCAGGTGGGGTGGTCCCATGACAAGACTCAGTGGTTCCATGACCAGGTGGGGTGGTCCCATGACCAGGCTCTGTGATTCAATGACCAGGCAGGATGGCGCCATGACCAGGCTCGTTGGTGACATGACCAGCCTCGGTAGTGCCAGGACCAGAGGGGGTAGTGCCATGACCAGGCACAATGGCACCATGACCAAGCTCGGTGGTGCCATGACCAGATCGGGTGGTGGCATGACCAGTCTCGGTTGTGCAAAGACCAGGTGGGATAGTGCCATGACCAGGTGGGCTGACACCATGACCAGGTGGGGGTGGCACCATGATCATGCAGCTTGGTTCCATGATCAGGTGAGGTAGTGCCAAAACCAGGATTGGTGGTTCCATGACCAGGCAGGATCGCATTGTGACCAGGTGGGGTAGTTCCATGACCAGGTAGGGTGGTTCCATGACCATATGGGGTGGTGTCATGACCAGGCCCAGTGGTGCCATGACCAGATGGGTTGGTGACATAGCCAGGTGGGTTGGTTCCATGACCAGGCTGGTTCCATAACCAGGTGGGGTGTTATCATGACCAGGTGGGTGGGTTCCATGACCAGGCTCGGTGGTCCCAGACCTAGGTGGAGTGGTGCCATGATCAGGTTGGGTGGTTCCATAATCAGGTGGGTTGGTGCCATGACCGAGTGCGATGGTGCCATGACTGGGTGGAGGTGGGGTGGTTCCATGACCAGCCTCAGTGGTGCCATGACCAGCCTTGGTAGTGCCATGACCAGGTGAGTGGTTCCATGACCAGGGAGGTTAGTTCCATGACCAGGTCTAGTGGTGCCATGACCAGGTGGGGTTGGGCCATAACCAGGTAGATTGGTCCCATGACCAGGTGGGCTGGATCCATCACCAGGCCCAGTGGTGCCATGACCAGGCAGGGTAGTGTCATGACCAGGCAGGATGGTGTCATGGCCAGGTATTGTGGTGCAATGACCAGTTGGGGCAGCACCATTACCTGGCTCAATGATGCCATGAGCAGGTCGGGTTGGTTCCATGACCAGGTGGGTTGGTTCCATGACCAGGCAGGTTGGTTCCCTGACCAGGCTTGGTTGTGCCATGACCACATTCAGTGATTTGGCAGGGTAGTACCATCACAAGGTGGGACGGTGCCATTACCATGCTCAGTGGTGCCATGACCAGACAGGGTGGTGCCATGATCAGGTGCATTGGTTCCATGATAGTAGTTCCATGATAGTAGTTCCATGATAGTAGTTCCGGGGTAGTTCCATGACCAAACGGGTTGGTGCCAACAGCAGGCAGGGTGGTTCCATGACCAGGTGAGTTGGTGCCATGACCAGCTCGGGTGCAGCCATGACCAGGTAGGTTGGTGCCATGACCAGGCAGGATGTCATCATAACCAGGCAGGGTGATTCCATGACCAGGTTGGGTTGTGCCATTGCCAGGTTCAGTAGTGACATGACCAGGCAGGGTGGTGCCAGGACCAGTCGGGTTGGTGCCATGACCAGAAGGGGTGGTTCCATCCCCGGGTGGGTGTGCCATTAGTAGGGTCATGGTAGGGTGGTTCTATGACCAATTGTTTTGGTGCCATGACCAGGAAGGGTGGTTCGTTGACCAGGCAGGTTAGCTCCATCACCAGGTGGGATGGGGATATGAACAGGCTCAGTGGTGCCATGACAAGGCTCAGGACGGTGTCATAACCAGACAGGGTTGTGCCATGACCAGGCCAGGTTGACATGGAACCACCTGGCCTGGATATGGCACAACCAGGATGACATAATGACCAGACGGGTGGTTTAATGACCAGGTGGGGCAGTTCTATTAGGGTATCAGGAGGCAGGAGGGTGTCATGACCAGACAGGGTGGTACCATGACCAGGTCGGGTGGTGCCATGTCCCAGTGGGGTGGTTCCAATACCAGGCAGGTGGTGCCATTACCAGGTGGGTTGGCACCCTGACCAGGTGGGATGGTTCCATGACCCAGCGAGTCTGTGCCATGACCAGGCCAGGTGGTGACAGGACCAGGTGATGTGGTGCCTTGACCAGGCAGGGTGGTTCCATGACCAGGCAGGGTGGTTCCATGACCAGGTGGGATGGGCCAATGACCAGGCTCAGTGCTGCCATGAGCATGCAGGATGGTGGCATTACCAGACAGGGGAGTTCCATGACCAGGTGGGGTGTACCATGACCAGTCAATGGGGTTCCATGACCAGGCGAGGGGGTTCCATTACCAGGCAGGATGGCCTCATGACCAGTATGGCAGCATGACCAGCTGGGTCAGTGTCATGACCAGACAAGGGTGGTACCATGACCAGGTGGGGTGGTGTCATGACCAGGTGGGTAGGTTCCATGACCAGGTGGGGTGGTGTCATGACCAGGTGCGGTGGAACCATGACCAGGCTCAGTGGTGCCATGACCAGGTTCAGTCATGTCATGACCAGGTGAGGTCATTCCCTGACCAGACAGGGTAGTTCCATGACCAGACGGGATGTTCTATGACCAGGTTATGTGGTGCCATGACCAGACATGGTGGTTCCATGACCAGGCTGGTGGTTCCATGACCAGGCAGGGTGGTGCTACACAGATGTCTGCTTCACGGCAGTGTGCCACACAGCGGTGTGCCTCACAGTGGTGTGCCTCACAGCGGTGTGCCTCACAGCAGTGTGCCACACAGCAGTGTGCCTCACAGTGGTGTGCCTCACAGCGGTGTGCCTCACAGCAGTGTGCCACACAGCAGTGTGCCTCACAGCGGTGTGCCACACATCGGTCTGCATCACAGGGGTGTGCCTCACAGCAGTGTGCTTCACAGCAGTGTGCATCACAGCGGTGTGCCTCACATCGGTCTGTATCACACCGGTGTGCCTCACAGCGGTGTGCATCACAGCGGTGTGCCACACAGCGGTGTGCCTCACGGGGCGGGGCGGGGCCGAACGCGCCCCGTGTGATGCCCAGCACTACCAGTCCCTACCCTTCCCTACCCGCACTTACCCGCACTTACCCGCCCTTGCCCGCACTTACCCGCACTTACCCGTCCATACCCGTCCATACCCGCCCTTACCCATCCCTACCCATCCCTACCCGCCCTTATCGTCCCTACCTGCCCATAGCCATCCCTACCCGCCCTTACAAGGCCCTACCCGTCTCTACCCGCCCTTACCCATCCCTACCCGTCCCTACCCGTCCCTACTCGCCCTTACCCGTCCCTAGCCGTCCCTACCCGCCCTTATCGTCCGGACCCGCCCATACCCGTCCCTACCCGCCCTTACCAATCCCTACCCGTCCATACCCGTCCATACCCGTCCCTACCCACCCTTACCCATCCCTACCGTCCCTACCGCCTACAAACTACCCGTCCAATACCATCCCTAGCTGTCCCAACCAGTCCTTACATGCCCTTCCCGTACCCTACCCGCCCTTATCGTCCTTACCCCCCTTACCCGTCCCTACCGTCTCTACCCGTCCCTACCCGTCCCACCAGTCCATACCCGTCCATACCCTTCCTTACCCGCCGCTACCTGCCCTTAGCCGTCCATGCCTGTCCCTACCTCTCCTTACCCGTCCCTACCCGTCCCTACCCGTCCATTCCCATTCCGACCCATCCCTACCCGCCGTTACCCGTACTCTACCCGCCCCTACCTGTCCTTTCCCGTCCCTACCCATACTTACCAATCCCTACCCGTCCCTACCCGTCCCTACCTGCCCTTACCTGTCCCTACCCGCCTTTACCCGCCCTTACCCACCCATAACCGTCCCTACCCGCCATTACCCGCTCT
>CM059201.1:60637254-60661200 GCA_030323885.1 Branchipolynoe longqiensis
AGTGCCTGATTAGAACTGTGCTGGCATCAAGTTTACATATCATGTATTCACCTTCTCCTCCTGGAGCACCTTATCAGGATAATGTGACTGAGTGGGATATCGGGTCATGGTGCTGGCGGCCTGGTCTCCCAATGGGGCATCACTATAAAGTCACCATGAGTGTGCACTGTCACAAGTCGACACCCATCCTGATATGACCCTAGATCTTGCTAGGACATAAAACAGTAAGAGTAGAAAAAATAAAACACATATATGCCAAGAAAATCCAAAAAAATTAACATAGACTACTAACCAGACCAACCAACTCTCTATCTGCTGCTGAAATGCAGGCAATCAAATACCTTATCAGCAGCTACTGTGTGATAAGATAACACCAACACTATAGCGAAATAGTGAATGGTAGACAGGAAGTGTGAACACTTAAAACAAGCCTGAATACCCAGGCTTATATGCTATGGACAGTATAAATACAGCCTCAATAAAGAAAAACACACAAAAAAACCATCTAGTTTCGAGGACGGAGAGGTTTCGATGATCCGCTCTAGGTGGCGCTACCCACCCGGACCACCTCCCCCTGAGGTTCCACTTGCAGTTGACAGGTGGCGCCACCACGCTGCAACGTCTTTAAACCTTCTCTTAAAGTTGCATGGTCCGATGTAGATAAAAGATTCACCCGGTACTTGTAGTACATGGGTGAAGGACAACGTAGTCTAAATACTGGCGAAAATAGGATTAGTATGGAACATGAACTAGAAACTGTGGCTCCAGTATCAAATGGCTACTTAGATCGGCACAGATTTGGTGAAATGGGAGAGAATGCAAAAAGACAAGATGGCGGCCACAGAACGCCGTCGATTTCACTTCTAAATCTTATTAAACTAGATATTATATTATATTTTTCAACTCAAAGGTAGCGGGCTATCAATAATATATATGTAAAGAATAATTGTTGCTTCTTAGATTGTAAAATTAGGCTCTCAATTCTTTGACCCGCATTTTTGACAACTTTTACATAGGGTTGGTTTGCACCCCTACTGCAGCAGTACGGGGTGAATCTTGTATCTAGGTCCGATGGTAAGCTTCAGTCGTTACAGATTCAATTAACCTACGTGACTATGGCAGGAAGCCAGTGCATCCTACTGTCATATCTATAAAGTGCTCTATCGATTCGGCCACCGTGTTCCGGTGGGTAATCTGGTATAAAAGTATAATGTCTAATGCCACCCAGCAATATCATATGCTTGAGTGACAGAGAATGAGTGAGAGGTCATGAGATAGAGTGAGTTAGCGAGAGTGAGGGTGAGAGAGAGGATGAGATAGCGAGAGTGGGGTTGAGAGAGTGAGATTGTGAGGGAGAATGAGTCAGGGACTGAGAGAATGGGAGTGTAGGAATACTAGGATACAGTGAGAGAGTGAGAGAGTGAGAGAGTGAGAGAGTGGGACAGTGAGTGAGTGGGACAGTGAGAGAGCGGGACAGTGAGAAAGTGAGAGAGTGGGACAGTGAGAGAGTGGGACAGTGAGTTGATTGATTGATTGGTGGTTGCTTTACGCCATGTCGGCAGCATAGGCCATATTCACGGCGAGAAATGTTTGTTTTTTGTTCAAACCATCGCTTTTACATGTAAAAGCAGACAATCAATTATGTGCCAATAGACACTAATTAAATTAGAAAGCTCACAATCATATATCTGTGGTCAAGGGAAACAAATTCCCATAGAAAAAGAAAAGTTTCATTAATAATTAATAGAATCCATTTAGTAAACTATATAAGGTGGTACAGTCCAGCTGCCCTCAAAAAGGCTAAAATGTTTTCCTGTTTTACCTTAGTAAAAAGGTCATGCATACTGTCTGCAGTGTAGAACCGTTGGCGCAGGGCCAAAAAATCAACGCAACTTAGTAAAATGTGTTTGAGTGTCAGTGGGGACTGACACCCAATACATTCAGGGGGAGGTTCCCCCTTGAGCAGAAAAGCATGTGTAAGCCACGAGTGGCCAACACGGCAGCGACTAAGGACCACTTGGTCCCGCCGACCTCCCGCATGAGTCTGTGGTGGCTTTCCCACAGATGGTTCAATTTCTTTAAGTTTATTGATGTTTTCATCCCACTCATGTTGCCATTTGGATTTTATGTGGGTGGCTATTAGTGGTTTCAGATCAGAGTGAGGGATCAGACACGGTTCAAGATCACAGTTCAGGGCCTTCTTCGCAGCCCGATCAGCTCGTTCGTTTCCTTGTATGCCAGCATGGCCAGGCACCCAGCACAGGTGGATATCATACCCATCCGTTGTCAGTTGGTTCATTTTATAAATGACCGTTGCTAGAATAGGGTGATTCGTTTTCAGTCCAGCAACAGCCAGGAGGCAAGAGAACGAATCACTGTATATAACATAGTTAGTGTGGTTGGATACCTCGATACACTCCAAAGCGAGAAGGAGTGCTCGGGCTTCTGCAGTGAAAATCGAGCTCTGATCGGGCAAACGTACACCAAATTTTTCCCGTCGGCAGACTGCCGCAGCAGCTACCCGGCTTTGGTCTTTCGAACCATCAGTGTATATGGAGAGGTGGTCTGCAAACTGGCCTTGAATCTCTGCATGCAGTCCTTGGTACTCGAGTGGATGTGTCCCAGACTTCCTCAGTTCCGTGAGTCGGAGGATAACCGATGGCTTTCTCAACGACCACGGGGGATGTTCTGGGACTTTGGCATCCTCCAACACGTCCAAATCCACGCCCAAGGCCTCCAAATGAGGTTTCATTTGGAGCCTCAGTGGCCGGATGTAATTCGGCCTGGCTTCATACCTGGATTCGTCATGTTGCTCGAATAGACAATTGTGTGCAGGATTCAATGCATTAGTTTTTATCTTGACTACATATTGCATGGCCAGTTTGATTCTCCTGTTGTTAAGTGATGGTTCATTGGCTTCGACATAAAGGCTCTGAACTGGTGAGGTGCGGAAGGCCCCAAGGGCCAGGCGCAGTCCCTGGTGGTGGATCGTGTCTAGCAGCCCAATATATGATTTCCTTGCGGAACCATATACTATGCTGCCGTAATCCACTCGTGAACGAACCAAGGTTCTGTACACGGAGAGCAGAACATCTCTGTCCGCTCCCCACTCTGAGCTGGACAGCACCCTCAGAATATCCAGCGCTTTCAGGCATCTTGTTTTCAGGTACTTTATATGTGGCACAAAAGACAGTTTTGCGTCGAGAATGAGGCCCAGAAATTTGGTTTTCTCAACGACTTTAATGGGATCCCCATCCAGGGTCAGCTCCGGTTCCGCATGTATTCTACGCAGCAGGCAGAAGTGCATGCAGACTGTTTTGGTCTTGGAAAATTTGAAACCGTTCAGAACTGACCATCGATGGATCCCATTTATGCTTGGTTGTAGCTGTCTCTCTATGACATTCATGTTAGCACCGCTGCAATATAAAACAAAGTCGTCCACGAAAAGACTACAGGAGACCCCCTGCTTTACAGCAGCAGCAATACCATTGACCTTGACCCCGAAAAGGGTCACGGCCAGTATGCTGCCTTGAGGTACTCCTAGTTCCTGTGAGTGTAGGCGGCAGTGAGAGAGTGGGACAATGAGAGAGTGGGACAGTGAGACAGTGAGAGAGTGGGACAGTGAGAGGGTGAGAGAGTGGGACAGTGAGAGAGTGGGACAGTGAGTGAGAGAGTGAGAGACTGGGGCAGTGAGTGAGTGGGACAGTGAGAGACCGGGACAGTGAGAGAGTGGGACAGTGAGAGAGTGGGACAGTGAGAGAGTGGGACAGTGAGAGAGTGGGCCAGTGAGAGAGTGGGACAGTGAGAGAGTGGGACAGTGAGTGAGAGAGTGGGGCAGTGAGAGAGTGAGAGAGTGGGATAGTGAGAGGGTGAGAGAGTGGGACAGTGAGAGGGTGAGAGAGTGGGACAGTGAGGGAGTGAGACGGTGAGAGAGTGGGCCAGTGAGAGAGTTAGAGAGTGGGACAGGGAGAGAGTGGGACAGTGTGAGAGTGAGACAGTGAGAGAGTGGGACAGTGAGAGAGATACAGGGATGACGCAGAAAGGGGTAGGGAGAAAAAGAGGAACAGAAAGAGAGAAAGTTTGCCAACTAATGAAGGTTGCGTCAGCGGCGTCGGTCAGACAGTGCAACGGTGGCGCCATCTAGAGTAAACGGCTCTTCACCGTGGACACTAGCCGCTGCAGTGTGAACTGACGACTTTGATTCGACTGATTCTAGAACCACCTACACCTGGATAGAACTAAACTTAGCGTCAGTTCACACTGCATCCGCTCGTGTCCGCGGTGAAGAGTCTCTCGCTCTCAGTATTTACTTTTTTCAGACAAAAATTTAATGTGTAACTAATAAACTTTTAGAACGTGTAACGTCCGGCGCAGTGTTACTGATTTAATGGTAATGGGGACCTTTCATGAGCCATTTCTCTCGCTATACACTTGGTGGCAGCACCTGCTCCCGGTGTAGCAGGAAATCGCAAACCCTGTAAATCGCAAACCCCCACTTGTGATTTCCTAAGAAATCGCAAACCCCCATGCCATATATGGGCATGGGGGGATTGCGATTTCCTAGGAAATCGCATATCCCCCCTGGAGATCGCAAACCCCCCATTCGGCGGCGGCGGCGATTTGTTTACTTTACGTTGGTCGAGTTTAGGGTTAAATTGGTCAAATTTCACTTATTTGGTTACCAATTTAACCCTAAATTCGAAGCGTTATTAAGGCTACTGCCGCATTGGCGGCGATATTACTAGTTATATTTTCGAATCGACGAACGTAAAGTAAACAAATCGCCGCCGCCGCCAGTATGGAACGCGACGTCGATGCGGCGGCGATTTGTTTACATTACGTTCGGCGATTAATATCGCCGCCAATGCGGCGGTAGCCTTAATAACGCTTCGAATTTAGGGTTAATTTAATGAAATTTCACGATTTGAGTATATAATTCTGTTAAATATAGTCGCATTGAATAGATTTGGCCCGAATCGGTCCCAAAACACAGGGGGGTTTGCGATTTCCAGGGGGGGTTTGTGATTTCCTAGTAAATCGCAAACCCCGGGGTGTGCAATTTCCAGGGGTTTGCGATTTACTGCCACAGGTCCAAGTCAGCCAACATGGCTGGATAGAAGGCTGTAGGTGTGTGTGTGTGTTGGTGGTGTAGATGTGTGGTGGGGGTGGTGGTGTGTGGTGGGTTTTAGGGATGTGGTGGGGGTGTAGGTATGTGTGTGGTGGGGTGTGGTAGGGGTGTAGCTGTGTGGTGGGGTGTAGGTGTGTGTGGTGTAGGTGTGTGTGATGAGGGTGTAGGTGTGTGGTGTAGGTGTGGTGTGTGTGGTGGGGTTGTAGGTGTGTGGTGGGGGTGTAGGTGTGTGGTGGGGTGTAAGTGTGTGGTGGTGGTGTAAGTGTGTGGTGGGGGTGTAAGGGGTACTGGGGGTATAGGTGTGTGTCATGGGGTGTGTCCTGGGGGTTTAGGGCTGTGGTGGGGGTGTAGGTGTGTGGTGGGGGTTTAGGGATGCTAAAGATTGTGAGGTGCCGCTCTGCAAGACACCCCTACACCTTCACCACAAACCACAAACACCCGACACCCCTGCCACACACCCCTAAATCCCCATACACCCCCACCACACGCAACACATTCTTCACCATACCCGTACACCTCCACAAAACACCCACCACACAAACATACACCCACACCCACCATACACTATACACCCCAACCACACCATACCCGCTCACCCATACACCCCCACCACACACCCTTAAATCCACTCACACACCCACCACACACACCAAAATCCTCACCACACCCATACACCTCCACCACACAAACATATCCCCTACCACACCCACCTACACCCCAACCACACACACCCCACCTAACACTGACCACCACCCCTACCACCACCACCCTAAATCCACCCCCACCACACACACCAAAATCCTCACCACATCCCTATACCTCCATCACACACCCATTCACACCCACCACAGAAACATACACCCCCCACCATATCCCAAACATACAAACTTACACCCCTCAACCCAACTACACCCCCTGAACCCCCACTCAACCCCCTCTTATTTACACACACTTGATAGTAGAAGGAACTGCTTCTATCCAACTGCAGAATTACAGAGACTGGCATGGTGCGCCATCTGATGAGAGACTCGTGCAAACTGAAAGGTCCCCATTGGTCAATGATTGAAAATTTGCAACCTGATGTTATTCTCGTCTGTCAATTCCTGATTAATTAGCGCGCAGTAACCACGTGACGCCACGCGACACCGGGCGTGTTGGTTCCCTCAGGCACATGGAAGGATACCCTTACACACATTGTCAGGTGACAGATGACCTCGTGTGCCAAACACTGCGTTCCACCAAGTCTGCACACCGATTTGCACCACCTCATTTACAACATCTTACACACGCCTCGATAATAAGTCAAGTGTCCCCTCTGTACAGCAACCAATGCTCACAGCTGCATAAGCCGATGGTTATATATTTCTGTCAGTTTTTGAGTGAAATAAGCCGTGTTTACATGGGCGAGTTAAGCCGCCTCAAATAATTCACCTTGTCTAGTTTGGCTCACATTCGCCGTGTAGACGCGACGCTGAAGCGGATTAGGGCTGATTCGATTCATACCTCGCGAGGTAGTTTATATAAAGCGAACTAGCTTAAGCACGTCACACGCATGCACAGTCGAGACCTTAGTTTGTTGACTTTCCAGTCGATCAAAAGCGCATATTATATCATTTGGTCTATGAACCGGCTAGAGGTGCACAGATATTTTTTTCATCATTTATTTTTAGGGTTTCACTACCCAGCAGAAGTTTTGACTGTTCCAAAACAATACGATTCAATCAATACATATCTAGGTCGAACCCACACTCTCTCGTGGTGACATCGACGAACCCAAACTGGCGCTGGTTAGTATGGACGTGCTCATGCACAGATATCGATTTCCGCCTTCAAACTCGGTGCGTGTAAACGCGCCACTACTTCGCTTCATATAAATCGCTTTGTCTAATTCGCTTTACAATTGCCCGTGTAAACACGGCATTAGATTATGTTGATCGCTATAGTCTACCGTACATTTGTTTGAAGTAACTATAAGTGGTTAACTTTTGAGACATTTGAACAGCAGACATGCAACATTCATTTCTGCATGCATGTCAAAACTCTGACACCATAGGCGTCAACAGGAACAGCATTTTTTCCTGGGGTATTTTGTTCTTTTTCCCCCGTAGTAAATAGACTTGGTGCTCCATTCTATGCAGCAACAAATGCCTAATACGTCCACCAGGTTTTAAGTAGTGTCAAGGGGGTGTTGAAAATGGGAAATATTGCCCCTAGAGCGGGACTCGAACCCACATCTCTTGCTGCTTTTGATGGTCTATGCAACTTTAATAACATACGTATTTAGGGGCTGTTATGCACAAAGAACCACTCATGTCATAGAAGTGGCCGTTGTAAGATTATCCTCACTTTGAGACAGCTACATGGACTTGACTGATATATTTATCTTTCTTTATTAATTGTCGAATATACCGATCTTTATTAATAGTAGAATATACCGATCTTTATTAAGTGTTTTTTGTTGTTGTTGTTTCACGTCCTAGCAACATCTAAGGTCATATCAGGACGGGTACCGACTTGTGACAGTGCGCACTCATGGCGACTTTATAGTGCTGCCCCACTGGAAGACCAGGCCACCAACACCATGACCTGATATCCCACTCAGTCACATTATCCTGACACTGAGCAAACCATTCCTTATCCTATCCTAATAATGCCGAGCGTCAGGCCAGGAAGCAAGAAGTAAACATTTTTAAGTCATTGGTTTGACTCATTCGGCCATCCCGTCTGGTTTTATTAAGAGTAGAATATACCGATCTTTATTTAGTGTAGAATATACCGATCTTTATTAATAGTAGAATATACCGATCTTTATTAAGTGTAGAATATACCGATCTCTATTAAGTGTAGAATATACCGATCTTTATTAATAGTAGAATATACCGATATTTATTAAGTGTAGAATATACCGATCTCTATTAAGTGTAGAATATACCGATCTTTATTAAAAGTAGAATATACCGATCTTTATTAATAGAATATACCGATCTCTATTAAGTGTAGAATATACCGATCTCTATTAAGTGTAGAATATACCTATCTTTATTTATAGTAGAATATACCGATCTTTATTAAGTGTAGAATATATCGATCTTTATTAAGTGTAGAATTGTCTTTTTCTTGACGATTTATTCTGCCTATCATGGATAAGTCTGAATAGACTTGTTTTCACAATTAGACAGTTTGTTGATAGAAAGCCTGAGCCTACACTTTTACTGACCCAACCACTGGCGTGGTTGGGTCAGTAAAACCAAATAGACATGGCATGAGAGCAACTGGCCTTTGATGACGCTGTAAGTTATACACAGCAGTGGAAATCCAAATTGGCAGAGGTGGGGGCATGGGGAATCGAACCACTGACCTTCAGATTAGGAGTCCGACCTAGAAAAAAGTCAGACACTCTAACCACTCTAGCCACTCTAACCACTCTAACCACTCTAGCCACTCTAACCACTCTAACCACTCTAGCAACTCAAACCACTCTAACCACTCTAACCACCTAACCACTCTAACCACTCTAACCACTCTAACCACTCTAACCACTCTAACCACTCTAACCACTCTAACCACTCTAACCACTCTAACCACTCTAACCACTCTAACCACTCTAACCACTCTAACCACTCTAACCACTCTAACCACTCTAACCACTCTAACCACTCTAACCACTCTAACCACTCTAACCACTCTAACCACTCCGCCACAGAGAACACCACATATACCGATCTTTATTAATAGTAGAATATACCGATCTTTATTAAGTGTAGAATATAGCGATCTTTATTAAGGGTAGAATATACCGATCTTTATTAATAGTAGAATATACCGATCTTTATTATGTGTAGAATATGCTGATCTTTATTAAGTGTAGAAATTAATATGCCGCTCTTTATTAAGTGTAGAATATGCCAATCTTTATTAAGTGTAGAATATACCGATCTTTATTATGTGTAGAATATACCGTGAGGTCTCGTCTGCCTTTAGAGGGATTATGCCAGATAGAATGTTGCTTTCACACTTTCTTCCTTCTTTGACAATCATATGACTTTTCCAGAAGAAACCACTATATTCATACGCCAAGTGATTACTCAAACTTTATATAAATGACTAAATACACTTAAAACAATAAATATAAATAAATGTATATATATAATAAATATAAAGATCCTTTAATGTATTGTACTAGACATTTGAATAGAAACAAACAAAAACACGCACTATTTCCTTAAGTGCAAGTTCTTACACTGACAGTAATTCGGCTACAGTGTAAACAAATGTGAGAAGTGACACTATGCTAGGATTCACTGGATACAAAGTAAGTTGCTGGCTAATATAAAACACTTAGTTTAAATATAACTTAATGGGAAACTTTGAGCAGTATCCTAAGCACTAACTTGAATGAAATAACCAACATGTGCTATAATTGCAAATAAGATTCTAACGACCATACCGACGTACGACAAGCAAACCGACTTACGGCAGTCACAGCTGTTATGAGAAGTGATGTCACTCTTAATAAGCCTTATTGGTGCGCGTCTAAATGTGCTCATACACCATGTCTCATGGAGCGATGCAGGCATATTTGAGGCAGCCTACATTAGTCATTACCACAAACTGACAAGAGAACACAGAGGTGGGCCAATGAGCGGTTCGTGATATAGCAAGTAATGTTTAATCAATGCAAACATAAAATGAACTGATGGTAACCAATGTTTTAGTTTGGAATTGGAAATTGTATTAAAATAATAAATGACTTTCACTGTAGGTTAATAATAGAAAATTATAAAAACATAATAAACAGAGTGTAGTGGGGGTGATGAAAATTTGAAATATTGCGCCGAGAGCAGGACTCGAATCCACATCTCTTTGCATTCTGGGCCAGTGTGTTAACCATTACACCACTTAGGCTCCCTGATATCACCATACTACCCACTGTCTATGCGGCTCCTTGCCTGAGTGGTTAGTGCAGACTACTACACTTGTCCCCCTGGAATTGTAAGTCTTTTAATGCTTACAATTAATTACATACATACAGGCAATGCACTTATGTATATACATACACAGGGTAGGTTCAACAACTATACAGCGCGTAGCTTGTACAGGATCATGGTCACAGCAACCAGTGTCATGGGGGTGATGAAAATGGGAAATATTGCGCCTAGAGCGGGACTCAAACCCACATCTCGGTGCATTCGGGGGCCAGTGTGCTAACCATTACACCACCCAGGCTCCCGGATATCACCATACTACCCCCACCTACCTGTCTATGCGGCTCCTTGACTGAGAGGTCAGTGCAGACCACTACACAGGAAATATTAAAATAATAAAACTCGAAAGTGATGAGATTGATTCAGACTAAATAAAACAAACTTAAAAAGAATGCATCATCTTCTTCCAGTATTCAGAAGGTGAAGAAAGAATATTGTAGCAAAACTAGACTCGAAGTATTACTTAGATTCTTATGAATCATATGAACACAGTGTCAAGGATTAGGGGCCAAACCACCCTTAACTAGACTTTGTGATACTTTAAAATCCTGAATTTAAGATTCAATTGATTCATATCAAATTTAAAAAAAAGAAGAAATATTATAGAGTTTTACCAAGACTAGATGGAAGGTTAGTTTGTCTTTTTTTACAATGTTTAATTTAATGTTTTTAGCCTCAAGCCCAATGCTGACCGATTTGCTTGGTGTGTTCTATTTATACTCTCTCCCCTGATGATTTAAGACAGTCGTCTTCAAAAACAATTAAATCAACTAAGACTAAACTCATGAGAAGAACCAACCTAGGCCAAATAAAACATAAATTGTTGATCCTCCCCGCCCGTTTCTGAAAAATATCCTGACCCTGATTCTTGATATATTTGTTATTTTGCTTCAAACTTAAAAGTGTGTCAGGCTAGTAGGAATTCAATTTTTGCATCAATTTTTAAGTCATTGGTTTGACTCGGCCAGGGTTCGAACCCAGGAGTTCGAATCCCATAAGCTACCAGAACGGGGAGTCGGGCGCTCAACTCATTCGGCCATCGAGTCTGACTACCTATTACGTCTACTTAAAAAAACACACACAAAAACACCAAAAAGCCTGCCCGCCCGAGCGGGATTTTTATTACAAAAGGACGATCACCAATTATTTCTTTATTTGGACTACGCCGTGGAAGAGGGACAAAGGTCTACACACGACACGGTCGTGCGTCAAACCATCGTGTATTATCCACCACAGCTATTTCTCTGAGTTTAGCAAAGTTAGTAAAAAGCAACCAAAGAGAGAGTGTAAATATCGTCTATTGTGCAGGAAAGGTGTTATTAGACGCAGAGTCACGCCCCTTCCTGTGTGAATGCGCATGCTCCACGCGACTCGGGTGAGTGCGCACACTTGTAGACAGTCAAAGTGAGCTAAGAATTGCTGATCTTCTCCGTCCGTGCCTGAAAATTTCGCGCCCCTGAATTATTATTATTTTCTTCTTCAAAAACTATTTAATGGAGAGGGCAGGTGGAGTGAGAAATGGAAAGGAGAATGAAGAGAGAGAATGGAGAGGGCAGTGGGGGGGGGGAGATGGAGAGGGAACTGGGGGGGGGGGGGGGGGGGCGAGGATGGAGGGAATTGGAAAGGGAGGGAGCAGTTCGAGATGGATGGGCGTGGAGGAGAGGCGTTGGAGTGTGGGAGAGGGGCGATGTTGGATGGGGAGGAGGGAGGGAATGTAAATGAGGGTGGTGGAGAGAATGGAGGAGGGGGAGGAGACCAGTGAAATACTGCAAAACATAATAAAATTAAAATTAAAATCGACCGCCCGACCCTGATTTTTATTTCAAAGGGACGATCACCGACTTAAAACCAAATATTTGGCCTTTTATTAAAGTTACGCAATCCGATGGTGTCGAGCGTCAGCCATGTGTCGTAGTCTACTAATGGTGTGGTGCTGTGGGAAGTGTCAGCCAGGTGTCGTAGTCTACTAATGGTGTGGTGCTGTGGGAAGCATCAGCCATGTGTCGTAGTCTACTAAGGGTGTGGTGCTGTGGGAAGTGTCAGCCATCTGTCATAGTCTACTAATGGTGTGGTGCTGTGGGAAGCATCAGCCATGTGTCGTAGTCTACTAAGGGTGTGGTGCTGTGGGAAGTGTCAGCCATCTGTCATAGTCTACTAATGGTGTGGTGCTGTGGGAAGCGTCAGCCATGTGTCATAGTCTACTAATGGTGTAGTGCTGTGGGAAGTGTCAGCCATCTGTCATAGTCTACTAATGGTGTGGTGCTGTGGGAAGCGTCAGCCATGTGTCATAGTCTACTAATGGTGTAGTGCTGTGGGAAGTGTCAGCCATGTGTCGTAGTCTACTAATGGTGTGGTGCTGTGGGAAGTGTCAGCCATCTGTCGTAGTCTACTAATGGTGTGGTGCTGTGGGAAGCGTCAGCCATGTGTCATAGTCTACTAATGGTGTGGTGCTGTGGGAAGTGTCAGCCATGTGTCGTAGTCTACTAATGGTGTGGTGCTGTGGGAAGCCTCAGCCATGTGTCATAGTCTACTAATGGTGTGGTGCTGTGGGAAGTGTCAGCCATCTGTCATAGTCTACGAATGGTGTGGTGCTGTGGGAAGCATCAGCCATGTGTTGTAGTCTACTAATGGTGTGGTGCTGTGGGAAGTGTCAGCCATCTGTCATAGTCTACTAATGGTGTGGTGCTGTGGGAAGCATCAGCCATGTGTCATAGTCTACTAATGGTGTAGTGCTGTGGGAAGTGTCAGCCATGTGTCGTAGTCTACTAATGGTGTGGTGTTGTGGGAAGTGTCAGCCATGTGTCGTAGTCTACTAATGGTGTGGTGCTGTGGGAAGCATCAGCCATGTGTCGTAGTCTACTAAGGGTGTGGTGCTGTGGGAAGTGTCAGCCATCTGTCGTAGTCTACTAATGGTGTGGTGCTGTGGGAAGTGTCAGCCATGTGTCATAATCTACTAATCGTGTGGTGCTGTGGGAAGTGTCAGCCATGTGTCATAGTCTACTAATGGTGTGGTGCTGTGGGAAGTGTCAGCCATGTGTCATAATCTACTAATCGTGTGGTGCTGTGGGAAGCATCAGCCATGTGTCATAATCTACTAATGGTGTGGTGCTGTGGGAAGCATCAGCCATGTGTCGTAGTCTACTAATGGTGTGGTGCTGTGGGAAGCATCAGCCATGTGTCATAGTCTACCAATGGTGTGGTGCTGTGGGAAGTGTCAGCCATGTGTCGTAGTCTACTAATGGTGTGGTGCTGTGGGAAGGCGGGGGAATGGTGTTCCCTTACTTTGTCTGAGAACGGCATTCACTCACTATTCAAATAAATTCAAACCTGCGTCTCCCCCACCCCTTTTTTTAGCTCTCCATATCTGTATATAACATATAGAGAGCTGTGTCGTGGGGGGGGGGGGTGATCAACATTGGAAATAGTTCGCCTAGAGCGGGAATCGAACCCACATCTCTTGCATTCCGGACCAGTGTGCTAACCATTACCCCACATATGCTCCCTGATGTCACCACCCTATCGACACCAATATGTCTATGTGGCTCCTTGCCTGAGATGTCAGTGCACACTACATCTGTATATCCATATATATGTCGTGGGGGTGATGAAAATGGGAAATATTGTGCCTAGCGTGGGACTCGAACCCACATCTCTTTGCACTCCGGGCCAGTGTGCTAACCATTACACCACCTAGGCTCCCTGATATCAACACGCTCCCCACGCCTACCTGTCTATGTGGTTACTTGCCTGAGAGGTCAGTGCAGACCACTACACTCGTCCCCCTGGAATTGTAAGTCTTGTAATGCTTACAATTACATACACACAGGCAATGCACTAACACATACATACACAGGGTAGGTTCAACAACCATACAGCTCAAAGCTTGTACAGGATCCTGGTCACGGCACCAGTGTCATGGGGGTGATGAAAATGGGAAATATTGTGCCTAGGGTGGGACTCGAACCCACATCTCTTTGCACTCCGGGCCAGTGTGCTAACCATTACACAACCTAGGCTCCCTGATATCAACACGCTCCCCACGCCTACCTGTATATGTGGTTACTTGCCTGAGAGGTCAGTGCAGACCACTACACTTATATATATGTATATATAGATATATGCATATATATAGATATAAATAGACATCTGTATATACTCTGTTAAAAAGGATTGCGGGAATGCAGTGTTGGATTTATTTAAAATAGTGAGTAGCCATTCACCCTCCTGAACAAAGTAAGGGGACGCCCTGCCCACCTGTCTGCCTGCCTGTCTGTCTGCCTGCATGTTTGCCTGCCCACATGTCTGTCTGCCTGTCTGTCTGCCTGCATGTTTGCCTGCCCACATGTCTGTCTGCCTGCCTGTCTGTCTGCTTGCATGTTTGCCTGCCCACATGTCTGTCTGCCTGTCTGTCTGCCTGCATGTTTGCCTGCCCACATGTCTGTCTGTCTGCCTGTCTGTCTGTCTGCCTGCCTGTCTGTCTGTCTGCCTGCATGTTTGCCTGCCCACCTGTCTGCCTGTCTGTCTGCTTGCATGTTTGCCTGCCCACCTGTCTGTCTGCCTGTCTGTCTGCCTGCATGTTTGCCTGCCCACCTGTCTGTCTGCCTGCATGTTTGCCTGCCCACCTGTCTGGCTGCCTGTCTGTCTGCCTGCATGTTTCCCTGCCCACCTGTCTGTCTGCCTGCATGTTTGCTTGCCCACCTGTCTGTCTACCTGCTTGTCTGTCTGCCTGCATATTTGCCTGCCCACCTGTCTGTCTGCCTGTCTGTCTGCCTGCATGTTTGCCTGCCCACCTGTCTGTCTGCCTGTCTGTCTGCCTGCATGTTTGCCTGCCCACCTGTCTGTCTGTCTGCCTGCATGTTTGCCTGCCCACCTGTCTGTCTGCCTGCATATCTGTCTGCCTGCATGTTTGCCTGCCCACCTATCTGTCTGTCTGCCTGTCTGTCTGCCTGCATGTCTCCCTGCCAACCTGTCTGTCTGCCTGTCTGCCTGCATGTTTGCTTGCCCACCTGTCTGTCTACCTGCTTGTCTGTCTGCCTGAATGTTTGCCTGCCCACCTGTCTCTCTGCCTGTCTGTCTGCCTGCATGTTTGCCTGCCCACATGTCTGTCTGTCTGCCTGGCTGTCTGCCTGCATGTTTGCCTGCCCACCTGTCTGTCTGTCTGTCTGCCTGCATGTTTGCCTGCCCACATGTCTGTCTGTCTGCCTGTCTGTCTGCCTGCATGTTTCCCTGCCCACATGTCTGTCTGTCTGCCTTTCTACCTGTCTGTCTGCCTGGCCGACTGTCTGCCTTTCTTACACTTACACTTATCCTCTTCTGCTTAAGAAATTAGGCATCACTGCCTGTTTGCAGGTTTAGCCTGTCTGTCTGTCTGTCTGCTAGTGCCTGTCTACCTGTCTGTCTTCCTGTCTGTATGCCTGCATGTTTGCCTGCCCGATTGTCTGCCTGCCTGTCTGCATGTTTGCCTGCATGTTTGCCTGCCCGGCTGTCTGCCTGCCTGCCTGCATGTTTGCCTGCATGTTTGCCTGCCCGGCTGTCTGCCTGCCTGTCTGTCTGCCTTCCTGCCTATCTGCCTTCCTGCCTGTTTGCCTGCTTTGCTGATCAACAAACAGATAGGCAGACCACGTGAGCGCCGTGCGGTCATGGTGAGGGTTGCCATGGTGACAGTGACGTCACGCATCAGGTCATACAATGCTCATCAGGCGAGGCGGCAGTGCTTCGGAGAAAGGAGATGGTCGCCCCCTGGTGTGAAGAGTGACTGGAAGGAAAGGAGATCACGGAAAAGGAAAGAAAGGAGAGATCATGGAGAAGGAATGAAAAGTGAGATCACGGAAAAGGAAAGAGAAGATATCATGGGGGGAAAAGAACGGAGAGATCATGGAAAAGGAAAGACAGAAAAGGTCATGGAAAAGGAAAGAAAGGAGAGATCATAAAAAGGAAAGAAAAGAGAGATCACGACAAGGAAAGAAAGGAAAGATCATAAAAAAGAAAGGAGAGATCATAAAAAGGAAAGAAAGGAAAGATCATAAGAAGGAAAGAAAGGAGAGATCGTGGAAAAGGAAAGAAAGCAGAGATCATGGAAAAAGAAAGAAGTGAGAGATCATGGAAAAGGAAAGAAAGGAGAGATCATGGAAAAGGAAAGAAAGCAGAGATCATGGAAAAGGAAAGAAGTGAGAGATCATGGAAAAGGAAAGAAAGGAGAGATCATGGAAAAGGAAAGAAAGCAGAGATCATGGAAAAAGAAAGAAGTGAGAGATCATGGAAAAGGAAAGAAAGGAGAGGTCATGGAACAAGAAAGAAATGAGAGGTCATGGAAAAGGAAAGATTGGCAAACAGACAGGCTGACTCCGCGTTCAGTTCTGTGGAATCAGGACGCAAGCAGGAGGAGCTGAGTGGGCGTCACGTCAGGAGCGGGGCCTGGACAAGTGGCTGGCTATAAATAGAACTGGTGTGAATGGACTGCCACCTGGCGGCTGGAATTGCATTGTACATATAGGCCGACTATGCATACAATATGGATATATATATAATATATATATGTAAAAATATGAAGAGTTCGGGCGCGAAACCTTGTAAACGCCAATATAAAAAAAAAGAATTAAAATAAAAGATTGTTACCCGAAGGTAATTTTAATTCTCACTAATTCCACTTTTCTTGTGATGAGATGTTTATGGAGAAATGAATTAAATAACTATTTTTTGCACACATATGGATGTCAACGGAGCCCTGAAGTCATATAATTGTGGGCGTTCTCTCCAATGTCTATCCAGCCTTCTCTCAAATGCTTCTACCATTGGTGCCTAGAGGCCCGGTCACATAGCCATTAGTGGACATAGTGATCCATAGGATAGATTAACGTGGTGTAAGTATGTTAAACTACGTTGAAATACATTAAGGTACTGCAGGTTTTGGTATGGATAAATACGTTACGGTACAGATAAATACGTTATGGTACAGATGTCAGTATGTTCAACTATGTTCAACTATGTTAGCCTCCACTATGTTCACGTACGTCAGCTAATGGCTATGTGACCAGGGCTTCGTCCAAGTATGCTAGAGCACGCTAGAGTATTTTAGCATCATGGATGCAAATTCAGCCTCTAACATACCGCTCTTTTGAACATGTCCAAAAATTAAATCGGACAAGTGTGGATGCTGGTACGTTCAACTACTTTCAACTACGTTAGCCTCCACTACGTTCAGCTACGTTATTATGTGACCGGGGCTTCAACCACTTGATCTGGGAGACTTTTCCATGGATCTGTCACTCGAAAGACAAATGAGTGTTCCATTGATTTAAACCCGTCTGGTATGTCAGAAAGATGAATTAAATAACGATATGACAACCGCGTTATTCTGACAGTGGATTCTTGGAACTAAGTTGTCCGGATTAACAGGGGTTGACTGTACGTACGTAACGTGAACGTGTAACTCAGCTTTATGGACATCAACTACTCATAGTCATAATAGTCATATTTACATGACCCACTTGGGGGCTATGGGAGGGGGGGAGGGGGAAGATTGATTAGGAAGGAGGCAAGGCAGGGGGGGAGGGGGGGGCTCTAGGTTGAGGTGGGTCGGGCTGGGTGTGTGTGGTGTGTGTGATGCACGTGGTGCTCGTGTGTGGTGAGTGTATGGTGTTGGTTGTTGGAGTTTTATGTCCTGGCAACATCTAAGGTCATATCAGGACGGGCACCGACTTGTGACATTGTGCACTCATGGTGACTTAATAGTGCTGCCCCAGTGGGAGGCGAGACCACTGGCACCATGGCCCAATATCCCACTCAGTCATGTTATCCTGGCACTAAGCCAACCAGTCCTTGCCCTATCCTAATAATGCCGAGCGCCTGGCTAGGAAGCGACAAGTATCAACCTTTAAGTTTTAAGTCATTGGTTCGACTCGATCAGGGTTCCAACCCGTGGATTTAAATTCCACAATCTAACAAAACGGGAGACAGACGCTCAACTCATTCGGCCATCCCGTCTGGTGAGAGTGAGTGAGTGGTGTGTGTGGTGTGTGTGTGTTGTGTGTTGTGCAGACTATGGTGTGTGTGTGGGGTGTGTGCAGTGCGCGGTATGTGTCTGGTGTGTGTGGTATGTGAATGGGGCAGGGATGGAGCCCGTGCTGAGTGTGTGTGTGTGTGAGTGGTGTGTATGTGAGAGTGTGTGAGAATGTGAGTGTGTGTGTGAGAGTAAGAATGTGTGTAAGAGTGTGTGTGAGTGCGTGTGTAAGAGTGTGTGAGTGAGTGTGTGTGTGAGTGTGTGTAAGAGTGTGAGTGAGTGTGTGAGAGTGTGAGTGTGTAAGAGTGTGTGTGAGAATGTGAGAGTGTGAGTGTGTGTGTAAGAGTGTGAGTGAGTGTGTGAGTGAGTGTGTGAGAGTGTGTGAGTGAGTGTGTGTGTAAGAGTGTGAGTGTGTGAGAATGTGTGTGTGAGAGTGTGAGTGTGTGTGTAAGAGTGTGAGTGAGTGTGTAAGAGTGTGAGTGTGTGTGTAAGAGTGTGTGAGTGAGTGTGTGTGTAAGAGTGTGAGTGTGTGAGAATGTGTGTGTGAGAATGTGTGTGTGAGAGTGTGTGTGTAAGAGTGTGTGTGTAAGAGTGTGAGTGAGTGTGTAAGAGTGTGAGTGTGTGTGCAAGAGTGTGTGTGAGAATGTGAGAGTGAGTGTGTGTAAGAGTGTGAGTGAGTGTGTGAGACTGTGTGAGTGAGAATGTGTGTGTGTGTGAGAGTAAGAATGTGTGTATAAGAGTGTGTGAGTGCATGTGTAAGAGTGTGTGAGTGAGTGTGTGTGTGAGTGTGTGTAAGAGTGTGAGTGAGTGTGTAAGAGTGTGTGTGAGAATGTGAGAGTGAGTCTGTGTAAGAGTGTGAGAGTGTGTGAGAGTGTGGGTGAGTGAATTATGCCCGGAGTCCTGTCCCCGGATCCCCGCCTTCTTAGACACCATTTAGTCGTTCCGCTTCACTGACCCGGCCAGCCCCTGGTGGTGACACGTGGGACTGCAGTCACGCTCCAGTAAGCACCACCCACCCATCTCACACAGGCCACTCTCCAACCTGTGGGACCGCACCCCTCTCCTCAATTATTGGGACCCACCCCCCCCCACACACACTCCCCCACTTAGGAACATTGCACAAACTAAAAATCCACATCTAAGTTGGCTGTGTCGATCAAATATAGGTCAGGCTTTCGGTTTAGAAAATATCACGCTTTCATCGAACTCTGCGGCTTTAAAGTTGCATCTGGGACGAGTCATGACAAGTAAAGTAGAACTTGGAAGTCGGGGTGAGCCGAAAGTGTTCTCTGTGGCGGAGTGGTTAGAGTGTCTGACTTTTTTGTAGGTCAGACTCCTAATCTGAAGGTCGGTGGTTCGATTCCCTGTGCCCCCCCAACCTCTGCCAATTTGGATTTCCACCACTGTGTATAACTTACGGCGTCATCAAAGGCCAGTTGCTCTCATACCATGTCTATGTGGTGTGGGAGGTTAAAAATCCCTTGGGTCGGTAAAAGTGTAGGCTCGGGCTTTCTATCGACAAACTGTCTAATGGTGAAAACAAGCCTATTCAGACTTATCCATGACAGGCAGTATAAATCTTCAAGAAAGAAAAGTTTCCGCATCACCAGTTAGCAGGAGAGAACAGGAAGCTGTTGGGCTGCTGGTGACGAGCGGAAATGTGTGGCTGGAGAGATGAACTCGTCCGTCCACGTGAAGACGAGTCCAAGGCGCAGCCGACAGGGGAGGACGTAGATAAAAGATTCACCCGGTACTTGTAGTACACAGGTGAAGATCAGCCTTATATAAAAACGGTCGAAAACTCGGGCTAATGAACTGAGTCTTTATGAGAGCCTAATTTCTCAATCTAAGAAGCAACATTTATTCTTTGTATATGTCTTCATGTTCACCCGCTAGTTTTGAGTTGGAAAATATAATAAAACATATACTTTAATGCAATTTAAAAGTGAAATCGACGGCGTTCTCTGGCCGCCATCTTGTCTTTTTGCATTCTCGCCCATTTCACCACCAACTCTGTGCCTATATGAGTAGCCATTTGATACTGGAGCCATAGTTTCTAGTTCATGTTCCATACTAAACCTATTTTCGCCTGTATTTACACTACGTTGTCCTTCACCCGTGTACTACAAGTACCGGGTGAATCTATTATCTAGGGAGGAGGGTGTCGTGTCATGTCACCCAATCACCAGCAATGAGTTCATTGCGAACAATCTAATGCATCACATTTTCGAACCGTAAACACTTCCCTAATCCGGGTTCTACATAATTAAAAATGCACACTGCTTGCCATTCTGGGGAGTGTGCTAACCATTACACTACCTAGGATATATTATTTCATCACCCTATCCAAGCGTACCTGTCTATGTGGCTCTTGGCCGGAGAGATCAGTGCAGATTACTACAGTACTATATATATAACCTCTAGCTGTGTTTATTTTTGCTGACCACAGCTAATTTAGTCTTATGGGTCATCCAAACTGTCGCACATACTGATGGTCGTGTGTAGGGAGGTAGGGGGTGCGGGCAGCAATGTTAGACCTTTAACGATGTGCACTCCTAATTTCGGCAGGGCGTTTAAGGGGCCGCTTACGGCGTCACACCCTTCCGAATATGAAATCATATCTAAGTAACCCCCCCCCCCTCTCTCTCTCTCTCTCTTTATTATTTTTTAATTATTTTTGTTGTTGACAAAGCGATGGGGACGTTTTGGCATACACGCGTATGCCTAGCTACGCCCCTGGTATGACTTTTGTTTGAATAAAATGATGAAATAGCATTAGCCACAGTTAATGAGTTATGTTCTGTGATAACGTGTTGATGTGTGCAACTTTGGGGGAGGGGGCTCTAGAAAATTAATATTCTTTTTTTTAAATGTGTTGAAAATATTTGTTAAAATGTTGAAAATGTAGAAATTGTAGAAAATGTTGAATACGTTGAAAATGTTGGATGACCTCTATGTATAGTCATGCCTTCACTACCAATACTGATTGCCTTCAAGGACAGTAAATGGACACGACGGAGCAGTTATTGTAGGCAAGTCTTTGTCAGCACGCACCCACTATGTCTAAGTTTAACCGTCCTTGGAAATAACACCAGCACAGCAGGGTTTCCAACCCTTATGGCCCTGTCACATTACAACACTTCTCACCGGCATGTCGGTAATTTGTACGCGTCGAGACACGTCCAACTTTTCGGCGGTTTGGGAAAAAGTTCGACGTCAGCGCAGCGTGTTAGTAGTGCGTGGCCAACATTGTGGTAACGTATATCGGCGCGCGAGAAAAAAAAGAAAAAAGTTTGGCGCACCATCCTGACATGACCTTAGATGTAGCTAGGATGTAAAACAACAAAGCAACATTTTGGCACAATGTGTGGGCACGACCCTAACGTGTGCGCGACGTGTGCTTGGCGTTCGCATAATGTTATTCCAGCGCGTCCAGCGGATTTCGACGTGCACCTAACGTCCCCATAACGGTTGCACCCACACGTTGGCGTGTGTCGAAAGTTTTGTGCAAGCACAAAATATTTTACGCGCGCCGGCGTTTCTCGTCGCCCATCACTGTCACTCAAAATGTACCGACGTGTACCGTCGTGCGCCTAATGCGCGCATAATGCTTCCCGACGTGTCCCAACGTTTCGACTAAAGCTGAGACACGTCGCCACGGATCGTCGCGCATTGGAGAGAAACGTATAATGTGACAGGGCTATTACAATTTCGTCGTCAGGTGTGCGATATGTTATGTCCCGTCATCACCTTCCGCCATACAATACCATTAATATAGTGATATTGTATCAATCTGATGGATTATTGCGGTCAGTTTAAATTACCACGCCTTCACACTGTTATTGCCTTTGCTGATGATGTGGAGTAAAATCAACATCAATCAATCAATATTTTAACAATTAATAAGTTGATTTTGGCTTCGCGCCTAAGGCGTGAAGCCGCTACGACCTCCAATATAACATCCCTTATGGTTTTTCATTTTCCAGTGTTAGCAACCCTGACACAGCCATACCAGGCTCTACTGGAGAGGTGATGCTCACTAGCAGCAGGTCAGGGGTTCGAATCCCGAGTCAAACCGCTGATTTACAACATTGGTACCTAGCCTGGCACTCAACATTTGTTTTATAACTATTAATATGGCAGAAACTCAACAACACGGATCATACAACCTTAGTGTAGGGTACTTTCAAAACCGAACCTTGTATCTAGATTTAATGCTGCTATCCAACTTGTATACTTGTTCACTTATCAGTCCTCTGGGGGGTACTATTAGTCTTCAGGATGTCAGAAGCTGCCATCTTTGACAAGCGTTGACATGACCTAGTTTGCACCATTTGCATAACCAGCGTTATCCAGGTGGAACGAGCAAGCATCAAGCTGGACGCGGTGGCTGATTTATAAGAGTGCTGGCTAGCTTCCCATGTGGGAGGTTGTAGATTCAAATGATGACCGATTCAAACCAATGACTTACAAAATTTATACTTGTCGCTACATAGCCTAGCACTCAGTATTAACAGGATAGGGCAAGGATTGGTTAGCTCAGTATCAGGATAATGTGATTGAGTGGTTTCAAGTTTTCCAAGACCAAAACAGTCTGCATGCACTTCTGCCTGCTGCGTAGAATGCATGCGGAACCGGAGCTGACCCTGGATGGGGATCCCATTAAAGTCGTTGAGAAAACCAAATTTCTGGGCCTCATTCTCGACGCAAATAAAGTACCTGAAAACAAGATGCCTGAAAGCGCTCGATATTCTGAGGGTGCTGTCCAACTCAGAGTGGGGAGCGGACAGAGATGTTCTGCTCTCCGTGTACAGAACCTTGGTTCGGTCACGAGTGGATTACGGCAGCATAGTATACGGTTCCACAAGGAAATGATATATTGGGCTGCTAGACACGATCCACCACCAGGGACTGCACCTGGCCCTTGGGGCCTTCCACACCTCACCGGTTCAGAGCCTTTACATCGAAGCCAATGACCATTACTTAACAACAGGAGAATCAAACTGGCCATGCAATATGTAGTCAAGATAAAAACTAATGCATTGAATCCTGCACACAATTGTCTATTCGAGCAACACAACGAATCCAGGTATGAAGCCAGGCCGAATTACATCCAGCCACTGAGGCTCCGAATGAAACCTCATTTGGAGGCCTTGGCATGGATTTGGACGTGTTGGAGGATGCCAAAGTCCCAGAACATCCCCCGTGGTCGTTGAGAAAGCCATCGGTTATCCTCCGACTCACGGAACTGAGGAAGTCTGGGACACATACACTCGAGTACCAAGGACTGCATGCAGAGATTCAAGGCCAGTTTGCAGACCACCTCTCCATATACACTGATGGTTCGAAAGACCAAAGCCGGGTAGCTGCTGCGGCAGTGTGTCGACGGGAAAAATTTGGTGTACGTTTGCCCGATCAGAGCTCGATTTTCACTGCAGAAGCCCGAGCACTCCTTCTCGCGTTGGAGTGTAACATGTGCGTCACACGTGTAACACATGTTTAGGACACCACACAGTCTGCTTAATAAATATCTAATCAGAATTAAATGATATCATACTTAGAAGCATATTAATCGTGGCATTATATACAGAAATATCCAGTGCTTATAGTGATACAAATTTTTTAATTCCCAGCCATGCTTTATTCACTGAATAATTAGTGTACAATATTTGTGTGGCATCCAGACACCACGGTTACACGTGTGACGGAAATTTGTAATGTTATTTCTGAAGACATTAAACAAATATTTTTTTAAATTTAAGCATGCATACATGTTAATACATACTTCCTCTTTGATTTGGGAACTGTTTTGTTTGATATATCAATGCAATACA
>CM059202.1:0-37263 GCA_030323885.1 Branchipolynoe longqiensis
AACATTCATGAATAAATAGGTTATATCTGGGATATCAATGCAATAAAGTTGGATATATACCGAAAAATATATCGCGATCCACAAAAAGAAAAAAGATTACCACAAGGCCCAACTAGTGACAGGGATATTAAACAACACCATAGAAAGGGTGTTGGAAGGCTGGATAATAGAAGAAAGAAGCACATGATCTTTTAATGTAAACTGTTAAATACAGCCTACTGTTCAGATACATAATATCTATCATATCCCGATAAATTTTGGATGAATGGTTTATGAAATCATGTAGATTATTATAGTTTAAGTCGAAGTGACAGCTTTCTGTGGACACCATCGTGTTTGTTTCTTCTGGTTGTTTGTTTTAATAATTTCAAAGTTCCTCCACTGTACGTCAATACAGATAAACATTGAGCCCTGGAACAAGGATCTCCATATATTATTTATAGTTGATTCATACCAAGGCAGTTATTGCTGAGATTTAGACAGGGTTGTCATTCACCGATACTCCGGATAGAGGTGAAGGTTTTAGCCATGTAGTTCCAATCCAATTAAAAATATATATATACGGGATAGCGTTCTCTGTGGCGGAGTGGTTAGAGTGTCTGACTTTTTTCTAGGTCAGACTCCTAATCTGAGGGTTGGTGGTTCGATTCCCTGTGCCTCCAGCTCTGCCAATTTGGATTTCCACCGCTGTGTAATCCACATAGCGTCATCAAAGGCCGGTTGCTCTCATACCATGTCTATGTGGTGTGGGAGCTTAAAAATCCCTTGGGTCGGTAAAAGTGTAGGCTCGGGCTTTCTATCGACCAGCAGTGTAATGAGGAAGACCAGTCGTCTATGACTGAAATTTCCCCTGCTTAAACAACTAATGGACCCCAAAAAGAACTAGTAGTAGTAGGCCTAAGCCTCAGCCTGGTTAGGTCTATCAACAGGGGGAAATATCTATATCCGACACAGATATGCCAACATAAACCAACCATATATTTGAGTGTTTATAAGAAGAACTGGACTGTATGGCCTCATACCTAGGTTTTGTGAGTTAACTTTTGCTGTCATTTTATACTAATTTAACCACTTTTAAATTACATCTGAGATCATTGTTGCTGTCATTTGACAGAAGTCTGATACTTTCATTTGTAGGGATATAAATGTGATTACCAACACCGACAGCTGGAATACTGGTGGATGAGTGGAACACTTTATCATCTAATACTGTGAACATTTTAAGGAACAGATTAGACCCTATTGTAAAGACATGAGCATGTAGTGTCTTTATCTTGGTTCATTTTGAACATTAAATCCCCAGTATATAGATGTGAGTAAGTAACTAGCAGACTCCGTGCTAGAAACTCGGTGGTGTAAGGGAGGCCTGTTGACCCCACGTGAACCAGGCTGGAGTACTCAATCACTAGGGCCCAAGGGGTTGAAGGGCACAGGTGGGATGGATGTTGGCCGGAGTGTGGGCCCGGGTGGATGCACAGGAGGGGATGCTGTGGGTGCCAGGCTAGGAAGTGACAAGTATCAATTTTTAAGTAATTGGTTTGACTCGACCAGGATTCGAACCCACAAACTCATGGGTTCAGATCTCCCGATCTCCCAAAACAGGAGACGGATGCTCTACTCATTCGGCCATCACGTCTGGTCTGCAGCCAATTACATCACTCCTCCAACTGCCGAGACATCAGGGCTGACTTCTCTCCCCACTAGGGCTCTTGTTCCTTTCCTGCTTGTTCCTTTTCCTGTGTTCCTGTATGTTCCCTTCTCTTGTATATGTGTGTTCCTTCTAGCGTTAGAGGGATAGAGGGCACTTATTAAACTCCTTTTCCCTTCACCTCGCATTCCTCCCCTTTTTTTGCGAATCACACATGGTTGTGATTAGATCCTTTTTTTTCTGGCCAACTATTCATGTAAACTTGCATAGTCCGAATGGTTGTTTTTTTCTGGAAAACTATTCAGGTAAAATTGCATAGTCCGAATGGTTGTTAGGTTCTAGCATTTTCTGAGATAAGTGCATAAAATTGATCATTATAATCTGCTTTACTTTAGTTTGAAGAACATACATAATTAATGTTGGCAAACATGTCAAAATACTGATACTATAGGCTTCAGCAGCAATAGGTTCTAATAAATTGGTTCAACATCCCTTCTACGCAGAAGCGAATGCTTAATATGCACATCAATATCTAAGTTGGGCATGTACTATCGAATCTAGGTTAGTTCTTTGGTTTTGAAAGTTTGATGCTATCATCGAACTATGCAGTTTGCTTGCCTTATTAACTATTATAGAACAAGCTGTTCGCAAAGTTGAGAACACTCCCACACACACCAGTCAGGCCAACAGAGTGCCAGTACAGCTAATTCTAGGCATTTGACTTATTTAGAATTCATCAGACAATGACACGTTTTTGTAGTCATTTTTCTACATTATCTCATCTATTAGGTACCACTTGGCTCAAGACAGTAACCACTCCTGGAGAGATCAGATCACCATACTTCCCGGATGACTACCCGAATGGTCTTCACTACAACTGGAAGATAATCGCGCCTCCTGGCCAGGTGAGTGCAGCAACATTCTGTCGAAACATTGTTGTCGCTCCATGGTCAGATACGGAACAGTACAGTACAAGTTCTATTTCTGTCAAACCGTGGTCAGATATGCACACTACTTACTGCATATGGAACACACTCCGCCATCGATCTCAGCATTGTAGAACCAGAACTGGCGCTGGACTTTTCGTGGAGGGTCTGGGATGAGCTCTGCGGGAGCGACCACTTCCCAATTATTCTTAATTGCGGGGGGCATCTCCCATAGAGCGAGAGAGGAGCTGGCGGCTTTGTAAAGCTGACTGGCCCACCTTCCAGACCCTATGTCGCAAGGAGTTCACTCCAGACATCAGTGACATCGATGCCTTCACTGAGATGCTGAGATGGATCGCGGAGAAAACTGTTCCGAAGACCTCGGCAACTCCCAAGCATTTGACGCCTCCATGGTTAGATGACGGCTGTAGGAGGGCTATTAAGGAACGAAAGAAAGCTCAGCGTAAATTCCACAGGAGACCGACTGCTGAAAATCTGGCGCTCTTTAGAATTCTGTGCGCTCGCACTCGCAGAACAATCAAAGAAGCGCGGAGGCAGTGCTGGAGACAATTTGTTTCTAGCATCACCATGCACACGCCATTGAGCAAAGTATGGACAATGATCAGGAGAATCAAATGAAGGGGAGGTGATTCTTCTGTAGTCCAGCACTTGAAACACAACGGCACCATTCTCACATCACTCAACGAAATAAGTGAAGAATTGGCTTGCACCTTTGCTGGAAACTCATCTTTGGCAAACTGCCTCCCGGGCTTTCGGGTGGTCAAGGAACATCAAGAGCGAAAGCTCTTGGACTTTTCTTCCGATGGCGAGGAGCACTACAACTCCCCATTCAGTATGGGTGAGTTGAGGTGTTCTTTGGAAAGCTTGCATGACACAGCAGTTGGACCTGATGGAATTCATTATCAATTTTTTAAACATCTCCCTGAACATGCACTGAGCCTGTTGCTTCAACTCTTCAACAACATCTGGGAGTCGGGTGTCGTCCCCGCCTCTTGGCGGGAGGCGACAGTAATACCGATTCCCAAACCTGGTAAAGACCAGAGTGAAGCCAACAACTATCGTCCCATAGCCCTCACAAGCTGCATCTGTAAAACCATGGAGCACATGATAAACAACCGCCTCGTCTGGCTACTGGAGTCAGGACACCACCTGTCCAACCTTCAATGTGGCTTCAGACAGGGCTGCAGCACCCTCGACCATTTCGTGCGCATGGAGACCTTCATAAGAGATGCTTTCCTTAAGAAGGAGCACGTTTTGGCTGTCTGTTTCGACCTCGAAAAAAGCCTATGACACAACGTGGCTGCATGGCATCATGGAGGATCTTCATGCGATTGGCCTTCATGGCCACCTGCCAACATAGCTATACAGAACTTTCTTAGTCTTCACCATACAATCGCAATCCGTGTCTAGACAACCAATTCGCCTACACGCTGAACTAAATAGGAGGAAGTTACCTCATGTGTTCGAACTGGCCGTGACCCTTTTCTGGGTCAAGTTCAATGGTATTGCTGCTGCTGTAAAGCGAGGGGTCTCCTGTAGTCTTTTCGTTGATGACTTTGTTTTATATGACAGCGGTGCTAACATGAATGTCATAGAGAGACAGCTACAACCAAGTATAAATGGGATCCATCGATGGTCAGTTCTGAACGGTTTCAAATTTTCCAAGACCAAAACAGTCTGCATGCACTTCAGCCTGCTGTGTAGAATGCATGCGGAACAGGAGGCTGACCCTGGATGGGGATCCCATTAAAGTCGTTGAGAAAACCAAATTTCTGGGCCTCATTCTCGACGCAAAAGTGTCTTTTGTGCCACATACAAAGTACCTGAAAATAAGATGCCTGAAAGTGCTGGATATTCTGAGGGTGCTGTCCAGCTCAGAGTGGGAAGTGGACAGAGATGTTCTGCTTGCTGACCACGTTATTGACGAATATTGAGACCGTGGATTAACGGCAGCTCGTCATGATCGGTAATCACTCCCAGACATCCCGCCCCGCCCCGACCACGATCCACCACCAGGGGGAACTGCGCCACTCGCCTTGGGGCCTTCTGCACCACACAGGTTCAGAGCCTCTATGTCCGAAGCCAAGAACCATCACTTAACAACAGGCGCAGATCTACAACTGGCCATGCAATCTAGTAGTCAAGAGATACCACACAAATGCATTGAATCCTGCACACAATTGTCTATTCGAGCAACATGATGAATCCAGGTATGAAGCCAGGCCGAATTACATCTGGCCACTGAGGCTCCGAATGAAACCTCATTTGGCGGCCTTGGGCGTGGATTTGGACGTGTTGGAGGATGCCAAAGTCCCAGAACATATCCCCCGTGGTCGTTGAGAAAGCCATCGGTTATCCTCCGACTCACAGAACTGAGGAAGTCTGGGACACATCCACTCGAGGACCAAGGACTGCATGCAGAGATTCAAGGCCAGTTTGCAGACCACCTCTCCATATACACTGATGGTTCGAAAGACCAAAGCCGGGTAGCTGCTGTGGCAATCTGCCGACGGGAACAATTTGGCGTACGTTTGCCCGATCAGAGCTCGATTTTCACTGCAGTAGCCCAAGCACTCCTTCACAGTTTGAAGTGTATTGAGGTATCCAACCACACTAACTATGTTATATACAGTGATTCGTTCTCTTTCCTCCTGGCTGTTGCTGGACTGAAAACGAATCACCTTATTCTAGCAACGGTCATTTATAAAATGAACCAACTGACAACGGATGGGTATGACATCCACCTGTGCTGCGTCCCTGGCCATGCCGGCATACAAGGAAACTAACGAGCTGATCGGGCTGCGAAGAAGGCCCTGAACTGTGATCTTGAACCTTGTCTGATCCCTCACTCTGATCTGAAACCACTAATAGCCACCCACATAAAATCCAAATGCAACATGAGTGGGATGAAAACATTAATAAACTTAAAGAAATTGAACCATCTGTGGGAAAGCCACCACAGACTCATGCGGGAGGTCGGCGGGACCAAGCGGTCCTTAGCCACTGCCGTATTGGCCACTCGTGGCTTACACAGGCTTTTCTGCTCAAGGGGTAACATCCCCCTGACTGTATTGGTAGGTGTCAGTCACGCTGACACTCAAACACATATTACTAAAGTTGCGTCGAATTTTTTTTGGACCCTGCGCAACATGGTTCTACACTGCAGACAGTATGCATGACCTTTTTACTAAGGTAAAACAGAAAAACATTTTAGCCTTTTTGAGGGCAGCTGGACTGTACCACCTCATATAGTATACTAAATAGATTCTATCAATTATTAATAAAACTTTTCTTTTTCTATGGGAATTTGTTTCCCTTGACCACAAATATATGATTGTGAGCTTTCTAATTTAATGAGTGTCTATTGGCACATAACTGATTGTCTGCTTTTACATGTAAAAGCGATGGTTTGAACAAAAAACAAACATTTCTCGCCGTGAATATGGCCTATGCTGCCGACACGGCGTAAAGCAACCACCAATCAATCAATCAATCAACTTACTGCATATTTAGATATTAGAGAACATTAAAGGATATGATTTGTGAGAGAAATCTAGTGAATTCGCATTTTACTTCATATATATATAGCTAGTATACGGGTATAAATCTTCGGCATGAGGTTTATTATTATTATTACTATTATTACGTTATAATATTGTTCATTGTCCAAAAAGGGAGGGGTCTTTTTGCCGAGTGTGAAAGTACAACGTCTGAACACTTTGACTTCTGGATACTGAATGGTTTATTCACGGTGTAGGGCTCGCTCGACCCGCCGGCTAAACTTTTCTTGACGTCATCTCATTAGCATATTCCTTTGTCTCAAACTCTGCATCTCGATAACATATATTAGCCACACACCTATACGTCTATTACGCATATATCACATCCCCCCCTCAAAGTATTTCTGAAACATGAAATGTTTCAAAATAACCATGACAATATATCCACATAACAGTCAAACGAATGCACAATACCATATATGCGTACTTAACTTAAACACAAGTCCTTGCAAATGTCCAAGCGCCCTATGGCACTAAAGTCCTTCAACTGTCCGGCCGTAACGCCTCACGTCATAAATTGTCCATTACATATCAAATAACAAAACACAGCTGAAAATACAACTTAATCCTACATGCACATGTTATAAGTGTACACACCCGATCCACACTGAACTACTGCAGGTCTAACCTGCTTGCAGGCCTAATCAGCCGACCTGACCTACTTAGATTAGCCGCACTGTTTACATTCGGCAATGACGCTGACCCAGTTTGCGTCTGCCCGACCAGTTCGGGCGCCCTCCCACAGGCGCCCTGATAATCTGCAACCGGTTCCGATACAACATATTACCTGACTCGTTCAAAATTTGATATTCTCTTCCAGAAACAACAGTCCGTCCCAAAATAACCCCTTTTTCCCATTCCCCAGCATGATTCTTGTACTTTATTTTATCTCCGACTTTCATAGGTTTGTGCGGCTTAACACACTTCCTGTCATGAAATGCTTTCTGACTTTGCTGCCGTTTTGCCGTCTGGACTTTCTTTGGATTTTGCGTTTCTTTGTATTCGCTTACCAGCTTCTCCACCTGAGCACTGGGACTGTTCGTCGGCTTGGAAATGTTCGTCGTCACAGCACAGTGCACCTTATCCACATGCACCAGCAGGTTCAATGTCACACAAGCCTGCTTGCCCAAAATAGGCTGACAGTCAGGTACCACTTGGAACTTGAGCACTCTATCGTTGACGGTCAGCAGCGCCTCCCCGTCAGGAGTGATCCAATGACCCGAGAACGTCACCAACGAACACCTGGTGTTTGTCAGCCTCCCCGGAGCAACTCTGTTGAAGACGTACCTCGGCAGCACATTCGCCTCCGACCTGGTGTCGAGCTTGAACTTGACAGGACAACCGTTCACCCAAACGATCGTGTGCCACAGCTCGGCATCCTGCTCGGCACCGCGGTCCATGACACCGACAAACAGATCCGTTGCCAGCACGTTGACCTCCGCCGGATCTGGGTCTTGCTCAGCACTGTGAGGGTCGGGCTCTTCCATGGTAAGCTTGTTGACTCTGCCCAGTCTGCTCTTGCAGACCTTACAGAAGTGCTGATCTTCTTGCAGGCTATGCAAGCCTTTCCTTTCGCTGGGCAGACTCCCCGGCGGTGTTCATATCCACAGTTCTGGCAGCGGTTCTTGATCTCTCCTGCACGGGCACCGCCGGCATTCCAAGATGGCGATTTCCAAGATGGAGTCGCTGATGGCCGAACCGCCGGTGCACCGGTATGCGCATTAGCATAGTTCCGTATGAAATCAATCTCCTTACTTTCCACGTCTGACTTGGTGTCCTCCAACAGATCAGAACTAAACTCACTCATTTCACAAATACTGACACATTTTCCCAATGTCAACGCAGTAGTTTGTAGCAGTTTGTTACGCAAATTCACATTCCTCACACCAGCCACTAACCGATCGCGCAACAGCGACTCCTCCACCCTACCATATTGGCAATCCTTCACCCTGTCTCTCAATGCTGTGATGTATGCAGCCATATTTTCCGCAGCCTGATTATGTGTATTAACCTTATATCTTGTGATAATAAGACTGCATTTGCCTACACAATATGTCCGAAATGCCTCCATGAGTGGCACGATCTTATCTTGATCAGCCAGCACGATATCCATTTTGGCGAAAACTGTTTGCAACTCCTCGCCAGCAACGTGAAGAAAGATGCAGCATTGCACTTGTTCTGTCTTCATAATGACACCTGCAGCTGTGGCGTATATGTCATATGCTCTGATCCATGTTTTCCAGTTCGATCTCGCGTTGTGGCTAAGGACAAGCTGACCAGGCGGCCGCAACCCCGGCAACGTATTAGCGGGCAGCATTCTTCCTCATCTGACACCATGTGAAAGTACAACGTCTGAACACTTTGACTTCTGGATACTGAATGGTTTATTCACGGCCTAGGGCTCACTTGACCCGCGGGCTAAACTTTCCATGATGTCATCTCATTAGCATATTCCTTTGTCTCAAATTCTGCATCTCGTTAACATATATTAGCCACACACCTATACATCTATTATGCATATATCACACCGAGGTCTTATAACAGCACAGCACCGGCGCAATGCCACACACCAGGATTCAACCGGTTGGTGTAACACTATTAGTGCCATAGTAGGGTACGGTAATAGTACTAATTGTTGTGCATTCGTGAGACAATGCCGAAAACCAAGCCTAGGCTGTCAGGTGATGGCACATGCCGTGTGCAAACTAGAGTGACAAGATTGGAGTACAAACAAAATGGACATGGCTCCGCCCCCTATGGCGCATAAAGATACTGCAGTACATGAGGAAACGGACGACGAGAGCCTCACAACAGAGTTCGGAAATCTCTCTCTGGACGATCAGGAGAGGGCAATAGACGGCTCTATGTGGAGAGGAAAAAGTTGCTGGGTCGACGAGTGAAGGATACGGCAAAAGGGACGGCAGAATGCAAGACTACAGCCAAGGGCGACACATATGACATCCTCTCAAGGTCATTGGAGGAACAAGGACACAAGCACAGGAAGCTGATGGAAACGCAGGGGCTTTCGTCGTACGGCACGGGCCGTTCAGTGAGACAACAAAGACGTAAGTGGGCGTTAAAACGTTACATTAGTAGTATAGAGAGGACCGATATGGGTCCATATTACGTAATCGTCCCGCATCAGAGGACTGACGCGGGACAATGACCTTAAATGACCACACTGTTGAGGGACCATGACCTTAAATAACCCATTTCGTGTTTGCAGGATTTTAGGTTGAACTCATTTGACCTTTTTGACTGGAATGATGACGTCACTGTTCTACCTTGCAGGATGGTAATCAGTTTTTGATTGAACTCATTTGACCTTCGCTTGCACGATGGACAGATGTTTTTGGTTGAACTCAGAATAGTTCACAAACCCATATCATGATCTGTTTATTCTTACAGCGCCCTGCCAAAGTTCCACTGCAGCTCCTGCCGCCCTCTATCAATGGGATGTATAGACACGGCTCTGTAGACACTTTTTATGTCCACAGCAATGTACTCCAATGGAAGCATATTATCTACAAGGTCGTCGATGCCCCTACAAGAAAATGTCTAGCAAACCTTGTTGACATACGCATTCACCGAACCGCCCAGTGTCTTGGAACAGTCTATCACACATCTTAAACCATTACCTTAAGATTTCGGTACACAGAAAATATTATGGGTACACAGTGGAACTTCCGCGGATTCTGAAATACAACCATTATCAAGTTTGGTAGATAGCTGATCTGAAATAAAGTTATAGTGCTCCAAAGAGTGAACGGGCTTATTAGCACTGTGATAATTAGCGCCACAGTCATAATTGATCATATTGTGATGGCCCACAGTCTTCCCCCACACTGCCACATACTCGCGGAAGAACGCCTAGATTCAGTATCAGTACACTTCAACCTGGTTTATTACAAAACCTCTCTGCTCTCCGCAGCGTCAACAGTCCACTCACCCACCCCGTAACTCGCCAGGTCCCACGTCGACTTTATAGGTGGGTGGGGGGTGAGCTAGCCACACGTAGTAGAGGGCAGCCCAGTCGGGCCACTTAGCGCAGTTCAGGGGAACTGCCTAGGTGTGCGGCGTAGAGTCTGCCGCCACCGAGTGGTAGTGGGACTCATTTACAGACTACTACAATATTAAACCCAAATACAAAGCCTTTCAACAAATACTCCCAATCCGTATGACAATTCAGTCCAATTTGTTTAAACATTCTTGCCAATAAATGTCTGGGACAGTATCGACTGCTATGTCAACCGAGTCTGTAGAAGTGTGTGTTCCCTGACCCTCAAGTGTAGGCTCAGCGCCGCTCTGGTGCTGCAGTGGAATGCAATCAGCGACCACCATGTCTAAAGTTAATTGGCCGTGACTGAGGGTGGGGCCCGGTATAACACTAGCACCGGTGCGTTCGAGATTGCCACTAGATCATTCTTTTTTACAACAGTCATGCCTGTGGCCTTTGGAACCGCACCAATGGCCGTAACGGCAGGCCTGTTCATCACGGGGACAACCCTCCTCGCTATTGAAGTTGCAGCAAGGCCTTGTCCCATCCTTAGTGTATGGCCTTCATCCTGTTGACCTCTTGGATTGACTAGAGCGATTCATTTTAAAGCAATCAAACGCATAATATCAAAGTGTTAATGCAGAGTTCCCGGGGTTAAAGGCCGAGTAACCCTCCTCAGCTGCTAGCCTACGTACTCCCAAATCGTAATTCATGTCGACTGTTGCAATGAATCGGTCCGACTTCGCTCTCCCTGCCAAGTATGCCAAATGCCGCACAAATTGTCTATAGTCTCTAATGTCTGAATCTTTTGTATGCAGCATCCAATAGCAGTTCGCTTCTCTTAGCTCGTACCCAGATCATTTACGCACAGCCTTCTTATCTTCGGTATATCGCTTAATGGACCACTTACTTCGAAGTCTCCTTTCTCTGCTATGTGTGCACGCTGAATAGGAGGAGGACCAGCTGCACCTCCTATGGTGCCAGCGGCATCTTGATGGGCTCCTCTCCTAGCTGTCACCAGACTTGTCCTTGTCCCGCACTGGTGTCGTCGGGCGTGGTCGGGTGCTCGCCGAAAGCGTCTCATTGTAAAAATATACGGATTTTCAGTAAAGAATTATATATTGGCAGGGAGCATTATTATTCTTGGGCTTTGGAGTGGGGAGAAGGTTATGTAATCTAAAAGCAATGGTGCCCCCACTCACATGATGACATGATATAAGCTATGTGAGATATATGTTCATACATGATGCCTAAAGTTAATGAAGAGATGTTCTTATATAAGAAGCAGTTCAAGGTTGATGAAATGTTCCTCTATGTATTCATAAAGAATGCAATTGGAGAAAAAGGACATTTTTGGTATATACATATATATATCTAATTGTAACTGTCTACAACTACCTGCCACTACCGGGCCCAGGGCCAAGCACACCAGCCATACCACATTCCTTAGAGCCTGCAGGCTGGTTTGGGCAGCAACTCGCCCATATTAGGGCATTGCACTGACCAGTCTGTAGGGGAGTGTCTGATTGGCTGGCTGTGGGAGATCCGGTCACCTGACGCCCTTTGGCCTATCAGGACCACACAAGTCTCATTCTAATTAATTATTCAAGAAACTTCTGCAGACACTCTGGAGAGAGATCACTCTACTCCTGGCTCTTGAGGGAGAAACACCTACTCTTGAGCAGGAACCCCAGACACTCTGTCTGATGCTAGCAAAATTCATATATTCCAATTGAGTGTGTACACAGCCATAGGACTCCTGTCCCATGGGCTGTAGGCACTGCTTTCTCTATACAGGCTAAAGTGGTAATGAGATACTGTGTGGACAGAAGGTGAGGGGTTAGGTGGATAGGTCACTGATAGGTGAGCAGGAGTTGATGCCAATAAAGCACAACGTCCTCACTGTCCATCTTTGTGACTTGTCTTCCTTTCTTCCTTAGTCTTAGTTACAGAGTTGGTAATATTGGTTAGTATGAATGCATCACAGGTGAAATGAAGGGGAGAGTTTTGTAGTAGCATGGGGTGCTCACAGCGGCTGAGCAACCTCATGTTATTATATCATGACGCTTCCGAGGCAGTGTGTAGTCCCTTGATGCACTCCGCCGTCCCCTACGTGACACGCTCCTCCTGCCGGTTCTCGACACGCTCCTCCAGCGATCGCTGGAGCAACTTCTCCTCTTGATACACCCCGCCGCCTGCTCCACAACCTGCTGCGTCCGCTTCTGCTGTCTTCTGATGCACTCCTGACCGGCCTACGCAAGGAGAAAGGAGACAGCTCCCGCTCTATTTCGTCTGTTTTCTCCGCAATGGCCACCTTGCACTTCTTCTCGAGAGGACAAAGTCGCTCCAGAAGAGAAATCTTTCTCGCTTAAGCGGACAAACAACTGACAACAATTAACGATAATTGGTCTGAGTTCTTTATATATGTCTCTGGCATGAGCAGAGCAGTTCTTTATATATGTCTCTGGCATGAGCAGAGCAGTTCTTTATATATGTCTCTGCCCACCCTTACAGAATTTAAACTGGTAGTGAAGGGAAGGGTTCCCTGCTAGGTCTGTATGTAAAGTCGTCGGCTGGCAGCTGTAGTTGTGTAGGCAGGCTAATAGGAAATCACTACAGGCAAGTATAAGAAAGGCAGAGTATAAAGTGTGCAGGAAGACAGAGAGCTTGTACCCTCAGGTTTATTATTATATAGTGGTTTCTGGACCTGACATGGCATATCACCTGACCATGCCCTCCAATGAACAGTAAGCATTTCTAGGTCCACCAATCAACAGTAAGCTTTGTAGTATCACCATGACAACTGTGATCTACCCACCACCACCATGCATTGGTTGCTTTGGCATCTTAAGTACTGTCAGAGCTCAGAGGGAGCTTGAGGAGCGTCAGGAGCTCGGAGGGAGCTTGTAGTGTTCATCCTGAGGGGTGCGCCGAGGAGCTCTCCATGACAGGAGGGAAGGGAGAGAGTAGGGTGGGTGGGTGGAGAAAAAGGAGCTTGAGCGTGGAGGGCGGCAGGAAGGCGAATGGCTGGAGGAGGCCAATGGGCGGTTTATAAGGGAAGGAGGCGGGGAAGTGACAAAGCCGGGAGGGGGGAGAGAGAGCGCGGAGGGGAGAAAGCCGAGGGGAGGATGACAGGGGGGGGACCCCTCCCTCGCCTCACATCAAACGCAATGCAAGCATTATGACCGATGCGTGACAAGGAAGGAAGAAGAGGCGGGGGTGGAAGGAAGGCACTTTATTGAGTGCCTCAGACAGGGTAAATACCGGGTAGCAAACAAACAGACAGGGTAAATGCACAGGAATACAGGGTAATGACAACGCAAGGGGAAATATACAGGGGGCATAATGAGCAAACATCTTAAGTACTGTCAGAGCTCAGAGGGAGCTTGAGGAGCATATAAGCTTAAGTAGAGTCAGGAGCTCGGAGGGAGCTTGTAGTGTTCATCCTGAGGGGTGCGCCGAGGAGCCCTCCACCAAGACGGAGGAGAGGGCTCGAGGGGCGGCCGAGGGGGCGAGGCGACACACGTAGGCGTGAACCGCCTCCGAGGTCCAGGTCCCTTGCACCATGATGTCGGGCAGGGGGACCCCTGCGTGGTGGCAGGCCTGGGTGGCGCCGCGGCATAGGCTGTGGAGCATAAAAGTCTGGGAGGTGGGGACGCCTCGGGCATGCAGGGCGCCCCTCATGAGCGCGGTGAGCGAGCGCGGGTCGAGGGGGCATCCGGCGGGCATCATGAAGGCAGGGGCGTCAGGGGGCGCCGGGCACTGGGCGAGGGCGCGGTGCCAGGCCGAGACGGGGCAGAGGCTGGAGCCCTCCGAGGCGGGGATGAAGAGGACCACCGCCCCCGAGGGGCCGGAGATGGTTTTCGAGCTTCTTATGTGGATCCGGAGCCCCCCGGGGGCGGGGCGGATGTCATCTCGGGTGATGGTGTGGGGGCCGCTCCAACCCTCGGGACTCGGGGCGAGGAGGTTCGACTGTCGTAGCATGCCAAAGTACCCAAAGTACCCGAGGAGGAGGGCGGCCCGAGGGACGAGGGAGGTGGGCCCCGCCCGGGCGAGGTGCGCAACAGCGAGGGCGAGCTGGTCCGGGGTGACAGGCGGTGCCTGGCGTGGGACGTGGGTCGAGGCGTGCTCGCCCCTGCAGCAGACGTCCTTGGCGAGGCACGAGTCAAAGCCCGAGGTGAGGCCCCCCGCCGCCTCGACCCAGGAGCGCACCCCTGAGAGCGCGTTCTTGATGGAGGCCGGGGCGAGGGCGCGGGTGAAGAGGGAGGCGGTGTAGGCTGCGACGTCGAAGTTGCCAGGGCGAGGGGGTCCAGGCCTCGGGCCACAAGGAAGCTGACGTACTCTTCGGCCTGCCGGCGGCGGTTCCTCCAGATCACTGGGGCGAGGGAGGCGAGGCAGAGGCGGCCGATGTCAGCGATCTCGGCAGATGTAAAACCTATTCAGAGGCCGGGATGAAATGGGAAATCGTTGTGAATAGGGTGGATGTATTCAATCCCGAGGCGGTCCACCTCGGCCCATGCCACCTCGGCCCAGGGGCCGGGGAGGTGGGCACTGCTGAGGGCGTCTGCGAGGACGAGGTCCGCCCCGGGCTTGTGGACGACTGATATGGTGAAGGAGCCCGTGGCGGCGAGAAGCCAGAGCTCCCAGGCGCAGGTCCCGAGGGTAGGGTCGCGGGCGCGGCCGGACTCGAGGGAGGCGGCGGAGGCCATGTTATCTGTATTGATAACCACGGTCGCCCCCGCGACGTCGTCCGGGAGAAGGCATCGGAGGGCAACAACGAGGTTCACCGCCTCCAGCTCGTGGATGGCCGGGAACCGCGCCCGGAAGGCCGAGGAGTACCCTCGGGCATAGCACTTTGTGCTGGAGTAGGCGCCCCCACCCGAGAGGCAGGAGTCGCACTCAATCACGTGGCGACGGGTCTCTGGGGCCCGGAGGAGGTGGAGGCCGTTCGAGGCACGGCCATAGGTGGTGAACCACCTCAGGTCCCGGAGCGCATCACCGGTGGGGGGGAGTGAGGCGGCTCCGAAGCAGCTGCGTAGTGCCCCGAGGATCCAGGTCATGAATTTCCGGGCGGGGAGCATGCAGCTGCTGACGTGGTTGAGGCACCTGAGGAGGCTCTGTAGGTCACGTTTTCTGAGGGTGGGGCGGGCGATGCGGGCCTCGCAGTCAACGAGGTCCTCAACCTTGTCGGGGGCGATTCGGATGGTCATCGCCTCGCTGTCTAGGGTGAACCCGAGCCAGGTGAGGCGGACAGCGGGGGATGACACTTTCCGGGCACCACATCAAGCCCGAGGGCGGCGGTGAGGGCGAGGAAGGCGTCAAATGCCTGGCACGCCCTCAGGTAGGAGCCCTCGCACCTGACGACGTCGTCGACGTAGAGGAGGGCATGGAAGCCCTCACGCCGGAGGATCCAGGCCACCACCGCGGTGACCCGCACGCACGGCGTGCCCAAGGAGCGGCAGCCGAAGGGGAGAGTGAGGTCGATGTAGGTCAGGCCGTCGAGGCAGATGCCATATAAGGGGCAGGAGAGGGGGTCGGCCCGGAGCTGGCGGTAGGCCCGGGAGATGTCGGCCGTCCAGACGTAGGCCCCCGGGCCCTCATTGATGAGTCAGTGGCCTACGTCGGCGACACAGGGGAGTTTGTATGAGTGGGGTTTCCCGAGGTACTCCTCGATGACCAGCCTCTTGCCCGGGTCGGACTTGGGGCGGGTCATCATAGGAGAGACCTGGGTCCACAGGGTGAAGGGAGGGACAGTGAAGGGACCCCCGAGGGCGAGCTACGTGCTGATGAACTCCCGTATGTGGGGAAGGTTCTCGGTGGCCTTGCGGTGGTTGGAGAAAGTGGGGCGAGGGGGGGTAGAGGTGGAGTAGTTGGAGGGGAAGCCAAACTCGAGGAGGTCGAGGGCGGTGGGATCGGGGTAATTGCGGAGGCGGGCGCACCACGCGGGTATGTGGAGGGCAGAGGGAAGGGGGATGCGGGCGGCCACAAAATTGGGGAGGGACGCTTCCCGAGAGCTGTGTATGTGGTGGTGAAGGTAGGGTAGTGGGCCCACGCCTCGCCGGAGGTGTGGGGCCAGGTGGAGAGGATGGTGGGGCGGTACTGGGCGGGGGAGGCGCCGCAGGAGGGGGTGGTGGGGAGGGTATTTTGAATATGGTGGTCCACGACGTTGGCAATGGGTTCGCCGAGAGTGTCAGTGGTGGTAGGGGGGGTTGGCAGGGGTGGGGGAAGAGGTGCGGTGAGGGTCGGAGAGAGGGGGCTGTGGTGGGGGCTGGGGTGGGTGGGGGAAGGGGGGAGAGCATGGGGAGTGAGGAAGGCGGTGTCGCCGGTAGAGAGGTGGTGGTCGGCGGTTGTGATGTCTGCGGGTGCGGGACCTGAGATCTGACAGCCGGCGTGATGGTCGGCGGCTGTGATGTCTGGGGGATGGTTGTGGTCGGTGTGTGCGATGTCTGATATGTGAGGGCCGGGGTGATGGTCCCCGGCTGTGTTCTCAGTGCTGTGGGTGGAGCGGGTAGGGCTGTGGTGGTCAGCGCCTAGTGCTCCACGCTTGTGCCACGTGTGTAGGGAGCCGTTGGTGCTCCTGGCGGTCCCGGTCCGGTGGCCTTCCGGCCGCGGGCCAGTGGCTTCCCTCTCTTGACGGGCTTCCTCTCGGGGCCTCTCTCGATGAGGTCGGAGGGGAAGATGTAATTAGGGGAGATACCTTTTCGCCTCCCCATGTGTTGCGTCTTGGCAGAGGCGAGGATCTCCCTCATGGCATCGGCTGCGGAGGCGGGGGTGTGGGTGACGGCGTTCTGGTAGTAGATAGGAGGTGCGGGGGCAGGTCCCGGGGGCGGCGGCTGGGAGGCGTGTCGTGTGAAGCGCTCATACTGAGGGTGAACCGGCAGCGGTGGCTGAGGTGGGGGCAGAGGGAGAGCTCCCCTCACTCCATAGGCCGGCGCCGCCGGCGCGCGGGGGGTGCTGTCGGCTGGGTGAGCCATCGGGGGGGCGGGGCTCGTTCAGAGCACCAAAACAGGAGGTTAGGCGCTCCAGCGCCTGGACGGTTGCGTGCAGCGTCACTTCAATGCTGGTAGCCCAGTCGGCCGAGGGGCGAGTGTGGCGCGCAAGAGGCGAGGAGGGGGTGGAGGATGGAGGCGAGCCAGTCTCCGGCATCCTTTGCGCAGCCCTGCGGGCTGCCCGGCGTCCCTGTCCTTTCCCGCTGGCTGGCATGCTGATTTATTGGTCGGTCGGTACGTCCATGTCGGTACAGAGAGCTGCGTCGGCCGTGGAGGGTTGGGTCCGGGAAGCGCCAGGTGTAAGCCTGAGCATGGAGCTTGAGCATGGAGGGTGGCAGGAAGGCGAATGGCTGGAGGAGGCCCGATGGGCGGTTTATAAGGGAAGGAGGCCGGGAGGTGAGAAAGCCGGGAGGGGGGAGAGAGAGCATGGAGGGGAGAAAGCCGAGGGGAGGATGACAGGGGAGGTGAGAAAGCCGGTGCGGCGTAGCAGGGGGGACCCCTCCCTCGCCTCGCATCAAACGCAATGCAAGCATTACAACCAATGTGTGTTATCGGAATATTTTACATGTGGTTATATAGTCGGTCCCAGGGGGCGCCACAGATGCTTAAGTGCACAGCAAAGCCAAATGGCGACTCGGACAGGTTCAATTTGCGCAATAATAAATAAACCAAGTCGGTGAAAAACCCCTCCACCAATTCTACGTGCTTGATACATATGTAATGCATTATGTGCCCTATATATTACGGCCCAGATTTGTCTATTACATATCCACATATATATATATATAGAGAGAGAGAGAGAGAATTTTATTTGACTTCATCAAATTTTGGACATAGCACCAGAATACAGATAAAGCTGTTGAATTATTGTCTTCATTATCCCAGAAACATAAGCTATGCTATGTTCGTGTCACATATTCAATGGTTCATATTCATTACTGGAAGGCAATTTGACTATTTATGCTGGATTTTGTAAATGTCATCAATAATAGTTATAACTCATATAGAACAACAAATCGGTACGTTAACGGTGTAAATTGAGACATGGCATACAAACACCACTACCGTCCCTTACCCCCGCCCAAAAATAAAACATAAATAAAATAGAAACACCACCACTGGCCTTTTACAACCAACTTACATAGTCGTAGGCAACTTTGTTACTCATTACTGGACTTGAGTATTTAGCGTTTGTACATTGGAAACAAACTGCTCTTTCGGAGCTATTCAGGACAGGAGATTGTCATCAGTAGGTTTACCTGTCTACTTTGTCTTATTTTTGTCTTGCAGAAAGTTTTAGCCGCATTCACCTACTTCGAAGTTGAAAACTCAACTTCATGTACATCTGATAGCCTCAAGATATACGATAGTAATTTACCAGTCGGACACCCGGTAAAGAACTTCTGTGGTGCCTCCATTCCCAGTACAACACTCTCAACTGGACAACACATGTACCTGAGCTTTACGACTAACCGCAATGTAACAGCTGGTGGATTCAAGGTAAGAGTCTTATATACAGATATTTTGTTGTTATTGAACATTTATACTGACTATCGTGGTTAGGTCTGAAAAGTCTTTTCTTCACCATTAGACATTTGATCGATTGAAAGCCTGAGCATACCCTGTTACCGAACGAAGGGATTTTTTAACCTCCCACACCACATAGACATTGTATAAGAGCAACTGGCCTTTGATGACGCTGTAAGTTATACGGGCAGTGGAAATCCAAATTAACAGAGGTGATGGCACGGGAAATTGAACCATCAAGCTTTATATTAGGAGTCTGATCTAGAAAAAAAGTCAGATACTCTAGCCACTCCGGTACAGAGGACACCACTTGAAGAAGTTTCGAAAAGAAAGCACTGAAATGAATTAATCAAGCGTAGGTCAACATGCCATTTAATTTGGTTTTAATTTGTTCCCATATTATTCCCATTATGGCAAATTGCTCTCACAGTATTTGGGTTAGTTATGCACATGCGCGCGAAACTGACAGGATATCTGCGCGATTTCCATTTACTGCAGCAAGAAGAATATCCACGTCCTTAATACTCTGATAATACAAACCTTAATTTAGAATGCGGGACTTCATAATTTGGTATATATATATAATATATCAATCCTCCAGTGTGACTCACACTGGTCTACATCTGGTGGAGGCGAGGAGGCCGCAGGTGGCACCACCAGTACAGTATTGGGTCTTACAGAGTATAGCAATAATAATAAGAATTCCCTTACGTATCTTTATACTTTAATAATACATTATAGATCACATATATCTTTATTTGTATTTGACAAACAAGAGCATATGAGTGGTGGTTCAAACCCCATCTGGGCAAATGTCAATTGTTCTTAGAACTTTACCAGGCTGCTTAGGCCTATCATGAGTCATTTAGTTTGGGGTGGGTGGGTGGACAAAAACACTGCACGAGCAGACGTTATCACACAGCTCGGGTGCTGAGCTGAACTGAGCTGTTCACTTGGAGACGCATCGGCGTGGCCCGTCGTGCCATTTGGTCGTTTGTTTGTTTGAGTTTTACGTCCTGGCAACATCTAAGGTCATATCACAACGGGTCCCGACTTGTGGCTATGCGCACTCATGGCAACTTTTATAATGCTGTGCCACTGGGAGACCTGGCCACCAGCACCAGGGCCCGATATCCCACACAGTCACATTATCCTGATACTGTGCTGACTAGTCCTTGTCCTATCGTATTAATGCCAAGTGCCATGCTAGGAAGCGACAAGTATCAATTTTATAAGTGATTGCTTTGAATCGACTAGGATTCAAACTCCAGATCTTCCGTACGGGAAGCCTGTGCTCTACCGATTAGGCCACCGCGTCCACGCCGTTTGGTGGAGTTGCTATGGTGGCGCTGCTGTCTCGCGTCCTTGGTTACCACTGACATCAGCACTCGGTACCCCCCCCCCCAACGCACAACACAAACAATTTAATTCCGGGGCCCCTAAACTCGAGGAACCGGACACGGTGACCGAATCGGTAGAGCGTTGGCTTCCCATGTGGAAGGTCGGGAGTTTGAATCCAGGGGGAGTCAAACTAATGAATTACAAAGTTGATACGTGTCGCTACCTAGCCTGGCACATGGCATTACTAGGATAGAACAAGTCCTGTTTAGCTCAGTATCAGGATAATGCGACTGAGTGGGAAATCGGGACATGGTGCCGATGGCCTGATTTCCCAGTGGGGCAGCACTATCAAGTTGCCATGAGTGCGCACTGGTGCACACTCTCACAAGTCCGTATCCATCCTGATATGACCTTAGATGTTGCCAGGATGTAAAACTCCAACAACCAACCAATCAGAGCAAGTCTCACTCCCTTCTTTCCTACAGATATCAGTCACCTTCGGCATTAACGGCGGCGGCGGAAACTTGGGTAAGTGTCTGCAGAATGGGAGTGGTTTTTTCGTTCAAGTGTTTTTATTGCTCTGAATAACATGTTGTCAGTGCTAATTCACTACACTCGGCTAACAGAAGAAGGAGCAGAAAAGTGGTTTTTAAAGAATGTATTAACAAAAGTAATCGTAACCACGGAGGCTGAGCAGATTCATGGCTAATGGGTGGCAGAGACCCGAATGTTCAACAATTGCTGACCAGGTGCAGGGACGAGGCGAGACCTCAGAGTTCGGAGATGAGCTTCAGGAGACAGGCGAAGGAAGATGAATCAGCGCTCACCCCTTAGTTAGAGGGTGGGTGGGTGGGAAAGCGAAGCGTACTGCAGGGCATGCTGTTAGAAAGTGAGGAGTAGGGGAACAGGCAAGTATGAGGAAGAGAGAAATAGACATAGCCTCGTGAGCAAATTACCCATATTTGCCTCTGCCAACATGACCAATGCACTTGTCTTCCAGCTAAAGCAAAGATGCAAAGTTGAAAATTAAGAGACCATGATTTATATATCCACTTTCTCCTTAAATACTTAAAATAGACTAGGTCTACACTGACCTTAAATCTGATGTCAATCTCATTATTCAGGGATCAGGAATTCTGATTCAGACTCCTTGAATTGGCTTTCATTCGTTCTAGCATGTCCCCATGTATCCCATATTAGTTCAATTAACTCATTTAACTCATATTAGCTCAATTAACTATTCACAAATGAACTGAAACATTAACATGACAAAGGTACTCGCATTGAAAAGTCACAAAAGTCGCGAAAACTTTGTCAGTGAACTTTATCATCATGTAGCTATGGTCTGGTAGTCCCTTATATATCTTTAGTACCATAATACATAGTCACCTTAGGATATCTTTTGTATTTGGGTCATTCTTTAAAACCGGGCACCATATATTTGGTTTCCACATTACGATGGTGATAATTAATTCTTTCTTTTATTGATAGCAAGTCCAATAATTAATGTTGCCTCTGTGTGTTAGCTGTGCTAGAAATATTACATTTATTTAATCTATCCCATAAAACCTATAACAAGTATGATTGTATGACTTTGGGCTAAAGTGAAAATGTGAAAATTTTCACATCAACACCATGCATTTATCCAAATTTCTTTTCAACTTTTGTCAACTATTTTATTGTAAGACATAATCTTGTTTGCTCAAATGTTATCAATAAAGTCTTGTCTGACTTTATTGTGTATGCTTAAATGATGTTCTGTGCATGTCTTTGATTTCTATATTATAGTGATATTAACATGTTGATTAACGTGTAGGAGATCAAAATCAAAGAGTGAAATAGCTTATTTTTAAACTCTGACATATGCAAAACTTGTAAACCTTCATATGAGCATGCATTCTGTTATTATTTGGAATGTTTTCTGCTATTATTTAATATGTTTTCTGCTATTATTTGGAAGGTTTTTACTGTTGGTTTCCATGTCAGACTTTAGGGCCCAGTTTCAGAGAATGACCCATTTATCTCCAAGAACTAATATCAGGTGTAGTGGCCGAATTGGTAGAGCGTGGGCCTCGCATATTGGAAATCGGGAGTTCGATTCTTGGTCGAGTCAAATGAATAACTTATCAAATTGATACTTGTTGCTTACTAGCCTGATGCTCGGCATTAATAGGATATGGCAAGGACTGGCTAGCTCAGTGTCAGGATAATGTGACTGAGTGGGACATCAATCAGGTCAAGGTGCTGGCGTCTTGATTTCCCAGTGGGACAACACTATAAAGTCACCATGAATGCGCTGTCACAAGTTGGTACCTGTCCTGATATGACTTGAGATGTTGCCAGGACGTAAGACTCCACAACCAACCACCCAAGAACTAATTGCAGCTTGTGCCGGGAATGTGCAGATATTGAACACTTCTGGAGAGATCACATCGCCAAACTTTCCTCATCACTACCCCAGAGGGTCTTACTGTCAATGGAGGATAAGGGCTCCTGCTGGCAATGTGAGTTCATCCCTGTCATTTATTTATATAAGGGACCATTCAAATAGTACATAGCGCTCAGGGAGTGGGGTATGTGGGAATGTGTGGCATGCATGTGGCATTACGGAGCGTTACAAGAATTTAAAATGTTTTTTGTTAAAGTTTATTCAGCAAATGTATACAGATTGGCTAGAGGGTATATATACTAGTACTAGTAGTGGCAGAAGCTAAAAGAAAATACATAATAAAACAAGATACCACATGGAAAAATGATACCAACAAATTCTCGAACAACATAAAAAACCTCATCCCACACACAAAAACCAAACGAAATATCACACTCTTAGATGAAGGAGGCAACCTATTTCTTACAATCATTGTAAGCATAATAAATGAATAACCAAGCAAATATTTATAACCTGGATTCTATATATGCCCTTGTCATGTAAGGTAAAACATAGAGCTGTGCACTTATATACCACTTAGGCAAACAAAACAAAAATAGTGATTGTTCCCACCCGTGCCTGAAAAATCGCCCGCCCCTTATTTAAAAAATAATCAATTCTTTTTTTAAACTGTGAAAAGTACATCTGGCTAGCATAGAATTTAGATATTACTCAGCAGGATATGAATCAATCTGTATTTTATGTGGGATAAATGAAAACAATGGGGAAAAAGAGGGTTGCTACTGTTAATTCAAATATTTGACTTCCAAAATTGAAACTTCTAGAACTGTATGATATCTGAGGTATAACTTGTTTGGCAAATATCATTTAGGATGCAGCCAAACACTTATTCTCCATCTGTTACTGATTGTCATAGTTTAATGATAATTGATGGCCATAGTCTAATGCTAATTCTAATACCACTACCTAGCTAAATTCAGGTCCGGCAGTAAGTTACCTTATTAAATCACTTGTAAGGTATTTATTATATATTCTACTCAGTAACATTATTGTTTCTCTACTCGCTCAACCAAACTTATTGTCTATGTCTTTCGAATTGTGTAATATTATAAATAGTACAGAAAGAAATTTAATAAAATAAAAAACGCCCGCCCGACTCGGATTTGTGTGATCAGAAGGACGATCACCAACTCTTTTTTTTAATGATTTGCCCTTAGCTCAGGCTGACTTCGACTCATCCATACGTAATCCAGCGCCCCTTAGCATTGCCCCTTTTCCTACTTCAAAAATGCAATTTTAATCAAAACGTTTTCATTTCCTTAAATAAATATTTGGGGAGTGCCCTTTTGTGAACTGAGGCACTGCTCTTCTGAAAGTCTGCGCTCATCCATCACTCCATGCAAACAAAGACCCTATAATACTGAAGCGACCCCAAGCTTCCATGGGTCATTGAATGTGACTCCTCGCTCAATGGGGGTGGGGCATACTCACCCACAGAGTATTATGGACAGCAGTACCCCGACAGCCTCAGGACCAGCACCACAAACATAGCCCACCTCGAGGCCATCAACCTCGTAGTGGCCCTAAAGGCCCTTGCTCCACCTCACCCCCACAAGTACCATATAACAATCAACACTGACAATGCTGCGAGCCAACAGGTCCTCAACAACGGCACAGGCCGCGACAGGACACTCACGGCATTCGAGCACGAAATATGGCTGTTCGCCGTGACAAACTCCTGTGAGGTGGAAATACTCCACAAGCCCGGATGCGACCTTGTCCTGGTAAATGCCCTGAGCAGGCGCGCCACAGACCAAAAAGCTTGGGCCGTCGCAACCAAACTGTGCAATAAACTAGCGATAAATGAAACTCACGTAAACTTCAATAATGTTTTCACCACAGGACTATAGGTAACCTGGGAAGCTCACACATATTTGCTTCTCCCTCCCCAGGTTACACATACAAACAGCATGAGCGCATCCTCCAGGTATACTTTGCAGGACTGACTGCAGGGACCTGGAGAAATAAATCGGTGCAGGCAAGACAGTACATCGACTTCACAACCCAACATCGGAACGACCCGCTTGCACTGACACAATACGATCTACTAGCATACATAGTCCACCTGAAAGAAAACCTCACGACACCAGGAGCGTACTCAACTACCTGAGCGGGGTGAAGACATGGTGTAAAGTCTGTAGTTGGGAAAGGGTTAACTTAGTGCAGCAGGCCCAAACATTAATGAAGAGTTATAGAGCCAGAGTGGAAAAGCTGGGAGGTGGCTCCAGGCTACTGAGAGGAAAGCTGCTTACTCTGAGCTATAATTAGTGTGCCTGAAATAGAATAAGGATAATGAAGGTTGTGTTGCAGGATTGAGTTGGGCCTGCTGTTGGGAGAGAGCATGTTGTTACTTGTCAAGAGAATGGGAGAATATAAGAGGTGCACTGTGTGATATTAAAGACATTCCTCCATCTGCATACCAAACCGCTGTGTTGTGTTCCTGTTCTTCCACGACGATACTGCAAAGGCCCAGGCCCGGACCTTTCAATGGGTTCAACTCTTCGGAGGTGACGTGTCGGCGTTGAGCACATACCCTGTCATGCTGATGAAGTGAGGCGTGCAACGGCTCATCCCACACACCCCACGGCAAGCCCCGCCCCTCATGCCAGATGACCTGCAGCAAGTGGTACAATACCTTTCCACGGCAGGCCCAGTGACCCGAGTGCTGAAGGCAGCCATCCTCATAGGGTACTACAGACTCCTCCACCATGGCAACCTATCCCACACCGGTGCATCCACCGACCCGGATCACGCCCTCCAGATGCAAGATGTCATGCCCAACCCAACTGCCCTCAACATCACTGTCCGCTCCACAAGGTGGAGAGCCGGACAGGCATACCGGGTGGTAGTCCCGGCCATCTCTGGCTCCCCCTGCTGCCCGCTGGCAGCCTGGGTGGCATACGTCGCCTACCAGCACACCCACCCTCAAGGGCCAGGCTTTCTGGTGGTGGGTGGGGCACCCCTCCTCACAGAGGCCCTGCTGGGAGCATTCAGGATGGCACTGACTGCCTATGGGAACACCCAGGTGGCCCACTACATGCTGGATAGTGTCAGGAGAGGGGTGGGGGGGCTCAAGCCTGTGCCGCATCCGGAGCCCCCCTCGCGGCGATCATGGAGCTGGGGACGTGGTCCTCAGCCTCTGTACACACATATATGTCCCGAAAAAACAGATCACCGCCGGACCATGAGCCCTCTCCAACTTACTTGGTTAAGGGCTCGAATCCGGTACATACCCTCAACACCTGAACCAAAACTGTAACGACCTGATAACGAACAATAAAAACCGCTGTGTGGTACTCCTGTGTCCGCCCTTAGTGAATTACATGTTTAATTACAGTAAATGAAATAACCAACATATACGGTCAACCTTAATTAATGATAGGAACTGGTGCGTTTATTATACCTGCATGGTAATCTAGGTTAAAGCTCTTTTCTATCAGTAACATCAAATATATCAATTTCTATTGAATACACAAAGTGTGAGATTTAATCAAAGTTAAGTATGGATATCTCAGTTTGCATTTCTGCCACTTCTAGACAAGGTAAACTTGTCAACAAATAATAATTACTAAGCGGAATTTTGTAATCAGATTTTGTATATTGAACTCAGCTATGAGTTCACTTTCGATATCGATTCATGAAAGCTCTTGATCTGCCCTTCGACCTCTGCCTCTCTCTTTGTGTCTCTTGGAATAATGTGTTATCACACTCCACTTATCTCTCTGTCTTTTACTTTAGGTGATCACGATTACCAATGCAAAACCTGTGGGCCGTATTGAGGCATCATCTGGCTGCATCAAGGACTATGTCGCGATGCACGATGGACAATCAATAGAGGATAGAGTTATTGTCCGGTTCTGTGGTGTGATACTGTTCATACACGTTGTGTCAACAAGCAACCACCTATATATTGTCTTCCAAACGGATGAACACAACAACGCATTGGGATTCCAGCTCGCAATTGAGTTTGGGTTACCTACCACCACCACTACCACCACCACTACCACCACTACCACCACAACGACACCAGGACCTTGTGGTGGACAACTTCATAGAAGTTCAGGAGAATTGCATTCTCCAAACTTTGGGACATCAGACTATCCAAGCAATACAGAATGCGTATGGAGTATCACGGTTGCAGAAGGTCAAGTAGGTAGTCATTTTGATTCAACAAAACAAAGAAAAGAATAAGTGTATATATTTTGTTCATGATAGTATAAATAATATTCACTGAAGTATTGACATATGTGTGTTATATGCTTTGATATGGATACACACTATGCAGATTACACTTTTATGATGGATCCCTCCATATGGGCATGTACCCTGATGGTATGTAAGAACAAAATAAATTGATGCAATTTCTGTTAATCAGACAATGTTTGATTTGATTTTTAGATCAAATAGAATGCTTGTTTCAAATATACTTGTACGGAAAAACTAGCCACCCAACTAGCCATTCCAATTTATTCATATAACAGTTCCTGTTAGTAGAGAGATTCTTCCCCTTCCCCTCACCATTGGATACTCGAAGCATGACCCTTTATCATGTTGGTATACGATAACTCTCATGAGAACCAACAAGTCGTTTCTCCTAATAGGATATCTTCCATCATCAACCTTGCACACTTACCCAGAAAACAATTTGGTGTATGTAAATAATGCAGGTATTTCCTTCATAAAGACAACTAAAGAAACCAGCTACAAATTCCAGCAACTGACAAGAAGAAAGATATATCGGAAAACCCCAAAATAGAAGTAGAGTCATCACATGAATTAGGTTAACATAACTTTGTAGTTGCCACTGTGTATCTACATACTTGACTTCATAGGGCCTCCTGAATGCTTGTCTTCAGAATATTCTGTTGGAGTTCCAAACCTTGGATCTGGAGGCGGGTAACTCCACAGGACTCTCCACCTACTGTCCATTTGATATGATTGCCACGTTTAATGGTGTCACTGTAAGTAGATACTGTGGAAACAGAAATATAGATCTACCAAGGATTCGGTCAACTGGCCGGTATATGACAGTGATGTTTACTTCTAATGCTAGGATCCAAAAGCCAGGATTCAGTGCTACATACAGAAGTATCCGAACCGGTGAGGACCACGTTTCTTCTTGTGTTATTCTTTATTTAATACAAACCATATTGACGATAAGGCCCCCCTAACCTCAAAGGTATGCCAATAATATATATACAGTAAAACCTCTCTAAATCGACTTTAAATGGTCCATTTAGGGACGTGGTAGGCTTAGGGAGTTTTGCTATCATTACAATGGTATTCTAAGGGTGATCGTTTGGGATCCAAATAAAGGGATCGATATAGGGGAGTGGTCGATCTGTGGAGGTGGTCGGTTAGAGAGGTTTTACTGTATATATAGCTGTTGGCTCAGTTCGGGAGGGTCCAATGCCTCTGCCACCCAGCCTAGAGAATCACCACACCCGGCTTATTACAGGTGAAGAATGGCTTAATACAGTATAACCCCGTTAAACCAAACTTGAAGGGACCTAGAAATGTGTTTGGATTAACCGATGATTGGTTTAACCAAGCTTTGGCTTTGACTTTGAGTAAGTGTGTATTGCACATGTAGGCTAACATACAATGTATGTGGACACTTTGATTTTTTTTTTTTATGTATGTACATCCAAAGCCCGGAAAAAATACTACCATTTATCATATAAAAAAGTTAGTGGGGTCATAGATGACCTTATAACCACATGAAAGTTTGGTTTAACCATACCGGAGTGGCCTGAGTTCCGACAATTTTGTTTGGATTAACCGATAATTTGGATTAACCAACTTTGTGTTAACCAACTTTTGTATATGATAAATGGTAGTATTTTGCCGGGCCGCCAAAAAAATGTTTGGATTAACTGATCGTTTGGCTTAACCGAGCCTGGTTTAATGGGGTTATACTGTAATGTCCATATATAGGACACATTCTTGAGCGCGAATGACAATGTGCGCGCCCGTAGTTAAGGTTTGGGCCGATGGTGGCTCCACCGGTCCCAGGATGGAAGGAACAGAGCAAATACATGGTGAATAGTAAGTGGTACTAAATGGATAATAATAATAAATTTGCTTCTACACGTCTATGCTTACAAGTTACATAGTGCATATGCATCACATATATATACACTGTCTTCAAATGCATGAAAGTCCTACTTTGTAATGAGATGGTGTTTTGACAAAAAGGACCATGCTGAATAAGAAGTAAAGCTTGTTTTATTTAACAACGACTCTAGAGCGCATTGACGTCAAACATATTTGGACGTCAAACATATTTGACATATTTCTTTGGAGGAAACCCACTGCCACCACATAGGCTACTCTTTCCCATAAGCAGCAACCTGACTGCACATACCACAGCTTTTGATGAATGAGTTGTGGACCACTGGTTGGAAAGGAAAATAGCCCAATCTGCAAATGGGTCCACTGAGAAGGATCGATCAGATGATCGACATCTTCACAGGTGAACACGCTACCACCTGAGCTACGTCCCGCTCCCTATGCTGAATAAGAAGGCATTGCTGTTGAAAATTACAAGGACGAATGTCTCCTAAATTAAGAACAAATTGAACAAAGGCTGATTCATGCAATTATCTACTACTTAAAAACCTACCTACTGCCCCAATCTGAGATGTAAGGTTGGAAGATGTGACAGGATTGTACTTGGGTCATTCTCTGAAACTGGGCACCACATATTTGGTTCCCATGTTACGATGGTGATAATTCTTTCTTTTATTTTGTAGCAACTCAAATAGTTAGTGTTTCCTCTGTGTGTTAAGTATGTTAGCAATGCTACATGTATTTAATCTATCCCCCCCAAAAGTATTAAAAGTAGGCTTGTACGAATTTGTGCTGAAGTGAAAATGTGAAAATTTACACATTGAGACCATGCATTTACCCAAACTGTTTTCAACCTTTTCTTGGAAGACATAATCTTCTTTCCTTAACTGTAATCAATGAAATCTTGTTTGAATTTGTTGTGTATGATCAAATGATTTTTCGGATGTGTCTTTGATGTCCATGTCTCATGAGTGATATTAACGGATTGCTCAATTTGTATCAAATCAAAATCAAAAGATGAAATAGCTTTTTCAACTCGGATCCCTGCACAACATGACTGTAAACCTTGAGATTAACTTGGATTCTGCTATTATTTAGAATGTTTTCTGCTATTATTTGGAGGGTTTTCACTTTTGGTTTCCATCTCACACTATAGTACCCATTTAGGTGAGTTGGGTGAGCATGCTAAACCCCAGACACCCAGGCCTATCTCAAAGCTTTCCACCTATAGCAACACCTATTGTAGGAGCCACTGAATCAATGTTATGAACAAAGCTGCGCCTATTAAAATTCAACAAAAGATTAAATCATCATCATAGCAGATGTTCAAAAACCTAATGGCTAAGATAATTGAAACATGTGTATCCTAACAATATATAAGCATCACACTCAATATCTAAACCATATATATCAAAAGTGTAAATGTAACCTTTTTCTGAGAAAACTAATTCATTGGTGGCAGAGAACAAAAACATGGTATAGGCCTACCTCACCCAGAAACAAACAAGCTCTGAATAGTTCTAATCTCCGAGCACACTTTTCCTTAGTTCTTCAGTTCATGTAACCAAGCATGTGGGTGGAGAGTGCCGAGGTCTGTCATGCATGAATGACATCATGGGTGAGATTCCCTCATCACATGATCTAGAGGGCTTCCCCACAGATAGGGGAATTCAGAGAAACCACCGCAATGTCAGCCACATAAAGCTCTCAATTAAACTTTTAAAGTCTCTTAATCTACATGATTTAATCAATTATTCACACCAAAAATATCTGGTTATGATAAAGAAACACTTATTTAGTAGTTTAGTTTACAAATTCTATAACATTTTACTCTATATGGTTGTCTAGAAGCTCTGTCAGTGCTGCTGGACTAACTACAGCACAGCAAAAGCAACCAACCTCAGCACACTCCCCCCAGATACTCGGTTATACAAACTGAAAAAAACAGGCAAAGGTGTGATTGGAGAGCATTTGTAGCAGTATGGTTTCCGTCTCAGCGGCCTATAAGTCCCTACTGGGTCCCTTTAACAAAACCTGTGTTGACGTAGACTGCATCTCTGTGTTTCTCTTCTGATATTTTTAGAAGAAACTGCATGTGGTCCTGGTCGTCCCGACATTGTCACGCTGTCTCAGGGTGCGAATAAAACGATTGAATATCTGGGAAATGCCAAATCCTACTCAACCTATGCTCAGTGCCAGTGGCAAATCAGTGCACCTCCATGCAAGGTATGGTGTGTTTGTTTGTTGGGGTTTTATGTGCTAGCAAGATCTATGGTCAAAGGAGAACAGGGAGTACTCACTTGTGAACATGCACACTCATGGCAACTTTATATAGTGCTGTCCCACCGGGTGATCGGGCTTCAGGCGTCATGACCCGATATCCCACTCAGTCAAATTATCCTGACACTGAGTTAATTACCAGTCATTGTATTATCCTAGTAATGCCGACCGCCAGGCTAGGTAGTGTCAAGTATCAATGTTATAAGTCATTGTTTTGACTCGGCCGGGATTCACTCTCTCGACCTTCCACATTGGAAGCAGATTCAACCACCATTTTTGGTCTGACTGCAATATATCTCTCTCTAAATATGCACAGGTTTCAAGCCATCAGCTATGCCTGTTGATAATTAGGTGTGAAACTAGGTCATGAGCAGGCAATCAGTGTAAAATATACTTGATCATATAGAAGTGGACTGGGAATTGAATGCAAGATCCTTCATTTGAAGCCCATAATGACTATACCGTATTGTCGGACTTCATTGTTATATTTACAGAGAGTTCAAGTCCACTTCATCTCATTAGATGTGAAATCCTTTTCACAATGTTTTTATGACAAACTGGAGTTATTCGATGGATCAACAACTAAGAACGGTAGATTTGGAAAATTCTGTGGCACTGGAACACCTCCTGATGCCTTCAGCCTTGGTAATATCATAACGGTAAGCCCTTATTAGGCCAAATCAAAAATAAAAAGTGGTGATCGTCCTGGCCCGTGCCTGAAAAATCGCTCGCCCCTGAATTAGTGTTTTAGCTGTTAAAAATGCATCAGGCTAGCAGCAATTCAACTTTCATATACATTTTTAAGTCATTGGTTTGACCCAGCCAGGGTTCGAACCCAGGAGTTTGAATCCCATCACCTGCCAGAACGGGAGGCGGACCCTCAACTCATTCAGTCATTGTGTATGGCTATGTTTTACGTCTATGTCGAAAATAACAAATAAAAATAAAAACCGCCCACCCAACCATAATTTTTATTTCAAAAGGATGATCACCAACCTTTTAATATTTTATTTGGCCTTAGCACAAATATTCTTATTTCCACTGATAGATTCTAGTCAATAGTGCTGGCTAAGTGATATATTTATATGATTTGGTTGGTTGTTGGAGTCCTGGCATCATCTGAAGTCATATCAGGATGGGTACCGACTTGTGACAGTGTGCACTCATGGCAACTTTATAGTGCTGTCCAACTTGGAAATGAGACCGCCGTCATCATGGCCCGATATCCCACTGAGTCACATTATCCTGACACTGAGCTAACCATTCCTTTCCCTATCCTATTATTGTCAGGCTAGAAATCAACAAGTATCAATTGTATATGGCATTGGTTTGACTCAACCGGGAACTGATCTCCCATTCCAGGCCCGCGCTCTACCGATTCGGCCACCACGCCTGATATACATGCTGTATAAGAATTATTCAAGTATAATAATCCGGAATATCCCTCCTTTCCCCCATCAGTCACAGAGTTGCATGGACTGATGGAGTCAGTCCTAGTCATCTACTGCTCCAGCCTCCCCAACCCCAGCTCCGATGGTGGCACCACCACCCCTGCACTCTGTAGCCGCCACTCACTGAACCACATTGCCTATTTGTCCTTTTATGTGTGATTGGCCATGTTAATTTATCAATATGTGTAATTAATTGAGACAGAATTATTCACTGTGCTACATTTAAGTCGATGCCTGAAATAGGACTAAGCACTTACTGTTGTGTATCCTAGTGGGTAGTCATGGAGTCCGGACTAGGGCATGCTGGGAAGTGGAGGCTTGAATAAACAGTTCCATAACATGACTCATGGCGTCAACACGTTGATTAAGTACATTACATGGTGTCAGATGTTTACGGGGAATCCATTGATATGGCATTAACTGGTTTGAGACCCCCCGGCCCACTGCAAGTGGAGGACGATATGGCAAGCAATTGGAGGTCTTGGATTACGTCTTTTGAGATTTATGCAATTGCTTCGGGTGCCGCGTCCAAGACTGAGAAGGTGCAATGCTGCGTGTTCTTGCACGTTGCAGGGAGTGAGGCACAAAAGATTTATAAGACGTTAAAGTTAGAAGACAGTGACAAGGACAAAATCAAGCCGTTGGTGGATGCGTTTAGGGAGTACTGCAAAGGCAAGTGCAATATAACGGTTGTCCGATACAAATTTAACTCGTACAACCAATCTAGTGAGACTATGGACGTTTATATTCGGGAACTCAAGTCACGCATAACACATTGCCGTTATGACGTCATCGAAGACTCGTTGCTGTGTGACCGCATCGTTTGTGGCATTAAAGACAATGTGTTGCGAGATCGCTTGTTACAGACATCTAAATTGTCTTTGGAGGACTGCATACAGATGTGCAGATTGAGTGAAAATAAAGGAGTGCAGATATCGAGTAGAGGAAACAGGAGTGATGAGTGTGTCGACAGTATAAATACAGCCTTTGAGCGTTGAGTCTTGCCAATGACGCGACAGTTGCAATGGAAGAAGGCGGTGACAACGCCTTATAAACAATCAACTTCTACAGGATTTACGTGTGGTAATTGTGGATATAGTCATCCTAGGGGGAACTGCCCGGCGAGGGGAAAAGAGTGCGCTGGATGCCGACGGATTGGGCACTTTATCAAAGTTTGTCGTGCGAGAAAAAGACGTGAGGCGGAAGTAAATGAAGTAACCATTGACCCAGTTAACAAAGATGATGTGCATGACGACGGTTGCCATGAGTACGATTTGTTTGTTGGGGCAGTGGGTTGTGAAGATGCGTGTTCTGATGAGCTGTGGTATACGACGATACGTGTTGGTGATTGTGCCATTCGATTCAAGATGGACACAGGCTCGGAGGCGAACATATTGCCGTTGGAGGTGGTCGACAAAATGATGGATGTTCAACTAGAACCGTCGAGATGTCAACTAGTGACCTACAATGGGCAACGAATCAAGCCTGTGGGGGAGATACGTATGGATGTGAAAGGACGTGACCTACTGTTCCAGGTTACCAGTGCTGGCAGCGCGATCCTTGGGAAAGGGGTGTTTGTGAATCTAGGACTGTTGACTCGGATTAATGAAGTGGGATGTGATACCAGTACAACAGAGGATACTGCAAAGACTTTGGTAAATAAATATTCTGATGTGTTTTCTGGGTTGGGTTTAATAAAGGTTAATGCTACTATACATATTGATCAGAGTGTAACCCCAGTAATTGACCCTCCACGCAGAATCCCTTTAGCAGTTGTTGGGGATGTTAAGAAAGAATTGTCACGGATGTTAGAGTTAGGTGTTATTGTAAAGGAAACTGAACCGACACCATGGGTCAGTTCTATCACGGTTGTCAGGAAACCGGGTAAAATCAGGGTTTGTTTAGATCCAACTAGGCTTAATAAAGCAATTCTACGTGGCCCGTATCCTGTTCGTACGGTGGAGGAGGTTGTAGCGCAGTTGCATGGCGCGAAATATTTTTCTGTGTTAGATGCGAACTGCGGATATTGGCAGATCAGTTTGGATGAGGCCAGCTCGAAGCTATGCACATTCAATACTCCGTGGGGCCGCTTCAGGTACACTCGATTGCCATTTGGAATCAAGACAGCGGGTGATATTTTTATACAAGAAATGAACGAAATGTTACAAGGGATGCCAGGAGTTCATGTGATATCTGATGATATCCTTATTCATGGCATCACTATAAAAGAGCATAACATTCGTTTGGAAGCAGTTCTTTCTCGTGTTAGGGAGATGCATCTCAAGTTAAACCCGAAAAAATCAAAAATATGTCAAGATAGTGTCACTTATGTAGGGCATCTAGTAACAGCGAAAGGACTGCAACCTAGTCAGGAAAGAGTACAGGCGATTTTAGATATGCCTGTCCCAGTCGATAAACCAGGGATACAAAGATTTTTAGGGATGATGGGGTATGTCAGCAAATTCATACCGAACATGGCAAACATTACTAAACCCCTACGGACGGTATTGAAAAAGGAGATAGCATGGCATTGGGAGGAGGCGCAAATTAGAGCATTCAAAGTACTGAAAGGATTATTAACTAGTGCACCCATTCTAATATTTTTTAATAGTCGGGAGCAGATCGTATTACAGGTTGATGCCTCCAAATATGGGTTAGGGACAACAATCTTACAGAATGAACAACCTGTAGCAATGGCATCGAAAGCTTTGGATAGCACGCAAATTAGTTATGCGGTCATTGAAAAAGAACTTCTGGCTATTTGTTTCGGATGTAAACAATTTCATGATTATATTTTTGGCAATGAAATTATCGTGCAAACTGACCATAAGCCATTGGTGGCAATTATGCTGAAACCGTTACATGAGTTGTCGGCTCGTATGCAAAGAATGCGAATGCGTTTACAAAATTATAATTTACAAGTAGTATATGCTAAGGGTCCTACCCTTTACTTTGCAGATACCCTTTCAAGGGCGCATACTACCAATGTTGAACCAAACGATCTGTTCGATCGAGAACTGTCTGTAGCTGTCGTGAGTGTCGATACGGATGTCCTGCACCTCATCCGATGTGCAACAGAAACTGATCACACATTACAGGAAATCCTTCACTTCGTTAGGAATGGTTGGCCATGTCAAAACAGTAACATTCGACCTGATATCAAACCTTACTACACGTATAGTCAAGATATCACGGAGTTGGACGGTTTGATATTGAAGGGTGATCAGATCATAGTTCCTACTTCCATGCAGTCAGAAATGTTGATTAGGCTCCATGAATCACATTATGGCGTTGTCCGCTGTAAACAATTGACAAGGGACACGGTTTTTTGGCCGGGAATGAATTAGAGGATACGATTTCACGATGTCCGATATGTCAGGAATGTAGGAATGCCCAACACAAAGAACCTTTGGTTAGTCACGAAGTTATGAACATACCTTTCTATAAAATAGGTGTAGATTTATTCCATGTAATAGGTGTAGATTTATTCGATTACATTCTAATAATAGACTATTACACGAAATTCCCTGAGGTGGTTAGATTGCATAAAACCTCGAGCAAGGCAATTATTGACACGCTCAAACACACTTGGGATCCCACGGTACGTTGTTTCTGATAACGGACCTCAGTTCTCGAGTATGGAGTATAAAAATTTTGCATATGTGTATGAGTTCGACCCTGTGTATACTAATCCCATGCATGCGCAGAGTAATGGCCAGGTAGAGCGTTTCGTACAGACAATTAAATTAATGATGAAAAAGGCCTCAAATGATGGGGGTGACATCCACTTAGGTTTACTAACGTTCAGGAACACTACCTTACCAGGTATCGGAGCTTCACCCGCCCAATTATTAATGTCACGAAGGTTGAGAACGCGTTTGCCTATGATAGATACTCATTCAATGCCACAGGTACAAGGGTCAAAATTGCAGGCCATGCGTGATATCCAGAGAAATCATAAAAAATACTTTGACGCTCGTGCAGGATCCACATTGCCACAGATTTTGGTAGGTGAGGATATCAGATATAAAAATCATAATAATGAATGGAAGTCTGGGACAGTCGTGGAAACAAATACTCCGGGTCCCAGGGATTACAAAATTATTAATGATGACAAACACATATTACGAAGGAATAGAAAATACATTTTTAAAGGTCCCAAAAATACAAAGTGCTCACACAGTCAGAATGCATGAGTTCCTACGAACACACAACACAAAATCACAACTCGTATAATTCATGACAGACCTTCACAGTACATAACACGATATGGGCAGAAAGTTCGACAACCGATCAGATTAGGATATCCCTAGTTAAGCAGTTAGATATTCAAGCCTGTTATTTATGCTTGAAGTATTATATACTTATTATACAATATTTTATCACGATATATTTATTCAAATGTAAGTGACTTCACTTACCTATCACCTTATGTATGTTATAGACAAGCGATGTTCGTGTTAGTCGTTAAGCCTACTGTTCTTGTTAGTCGTTAGGCCTACTATAAATTTCATATTTATTGTTATTGGGATCACTTTATTAAGTATAAATTTCATATATTAACATATTGATGTATCGTCCATGTACATTGGTAATTATATGCTAGTCATAAGGTGACATCTTCTGGATTAAGGCAATATATCACATAATGTAACAAGGGGGATATGTATGTCATATTGCTAGTTAAGAAGCTGGTGTGAATGCTGAGCATAATAAATATAATACCATTAGCGACTGTTTGGGATGACTGAAGGGATGGATATATGATAGATTTAAACTTATTTAATATATGTTAGAGTGACAAGTATTTAATGATAGAGTTAAACATATTTAATAGTGTTATTCGTTAATGACTATTCTATTGTATAAGGGAGATGTTGTGTATCCTAGTGGGTAGTCATGGAGTCCGGTCTAGGGCATGCTGGGAAGTGGAGGCTTGAATAAACAGTTCCATAACATAGCTCATGGTGTCGACACGTTGATTAAGTACATTACCGTTGGT
>CM059202.1:37763-106965 GCA_030323885.1 Branchipolynoe longqiensis
ACCGCCACATCACATCTGATAGTGAAATTCTGTCAACTCCTAACTACCCACTGAACTATCCTGATAATACCGATTGTGTATGGGATATCACAGCACCGTTGAGACAGGTATGGACATCTATAGGCCTACTCTGGAAATAATGTTATACTTAAACAACACAAAGCTGATCTCAATTTAAAAGTTGGTATTTATTTTCCACTGACAAATTTAAGTTACATTATGATAGTACATCTTTGTTGTATAATGTGAGGTCTAAGATGTGGGGCCCTATGTCTTAATATGTGTGGGGGCGGGATGGCTCCTGTGTCGAAGTGAGAATGTCTGCGGAGCACGGCCTTATATAGGCCGAGAGTGGATGTAAGGCAATGTCAATTTTAGTTCCAAAAGACTCAAGGGGGGGGGCGCTAGTGTCATAACTAGGCAGTAGTAATGGAATTCTCCATGAATTGCATTAAATATGCAAATTGAAGAAGCAAGTGCCATGGTTACAGAGCAAGAAATGAGCCGCTAGATGCCATATGTGCTGAATCACAAGATATGCCACAGAGAGCAGCATCAGTGTCAACAAAGAAGTACAAAAGATTGATTGATTGATTGATTGAATGATGCCATAATGAGAAATGCTTACCACAATCCTCGCAAGTAATGGCGGAATGAGATTTTGAAACAGAACCGGGTTGGAATACTCCACTTGAATCTCTCTGTCTTTTAAAAGAGTTTGTTTTTTCATTCACACCACCACCACCACCATCACCACCCACACCTCCACCACCAACAGCAGAAGATTGATTGATTGATTGGTGGTTGCTTTACCCCGTGTCCGCAACATAGGCCATATTCACGGCGAGAAATGTTTGTTATTTGTTCAAACCATCGTTTTTACATGTAAAAGCAGACAATGAATTATGTGCCAATAGACACTCATTAAATTAGAAAGCTCACAATCATATATTTGTGGTCAAGGGAAACAAATTCCCATAGAAAAAGAAAGGTTTTATTAATAATTGATAGAATCTATTTAGTAAACTATATGAGGTGGTACAGTCCAGCTGCCCTCAATAAGGCTAAAATGTTTTCCTCTTTTACCTTAGTAAAAAGGTCATGCATACTGTCTGAAGTGTAGAACTGTTGGCGCAGGGCCAAAAAATAAACGCAACTTAGTGAAATGTGTTTGAGTGTCAGCGGGGACTGATGCCCAATACATTCAGGGGGAGGTTCCCCCTTGAGCAGTAAAGCATGTGTAAGCCACGAGTGGCCAATACGGCAGCCGCTAAGGACCACTTGGTCCCGCCGACCTCCCGCAGGAGTCTGTGGTGGCTTTCACACAGATGGTTCAATTTCTTCAAGTTTATTAATGTTTTAATCCCACTCATGTTGCCATTTGGATTTTATGTGGGTGGCTATTAGTGGTTTCAGATCAGAGTGAGGGATCAGACATGGTTCAAGATCACAGTTCAGGGCCTTCTTTGCAGCCCGATCAGCTTGTTTGTTTCCTTGTATGCCGGCATGGCCAGGCACCCAGCATAGGTGGATGTCATACCCATCCATTGTCAGTTGGTTCATTTTATAAATGACCATTGCTAGAATAGGGTGATTTGTTTTCAGTCCAGCAACAGCCAGGAAACAAGAGAACGAATCACTGTATATAACATAGTTAGTGTGGTTGGATACCTCGATACACTCCAACGCGAGGAGTGCTCGGGTTTCTGCAGTGAAAATCAAGCTCCGATCGGGCAAGCATACACCAAATTTTTCCCGACGGCAGACTGCCGCAGCAGCTACCTGGCTTTGGTCTTTTCGAACCATCAGTGTATATGGAGAGGTGGTCTGCAAACTGTCCTTGAATCTCTGCATGCAGTCCTTGGTACTCCAGTGGATGTGTCCCAGACTTCCTCAGTTCCATGAGTCGGAGGATAACTGATGGCTTTCTCAATGACCACGGGGGATGTTCTGGGACTTTAGCATCCTCCAACATGTCCAAATCCACGCCCAAGGCCTCCAAATGAGGTTTCATTCGGAGCCTCAGTGGCCGGATGTAATTCGGCCTGGCTTCATACCTGGATTCGTCATATTGCTCGAATAGACAATTGTGTGCAGGATTCAATGCATTAGTTTTCATCTTGACTACATATTGCATGGCCAGTTTGATTCTCCTGTTGTTAACTGATGGTTCATTGGCTTCGACATAGACGCTCTGAACCGGTGAGGTGCGGAAGGCCCCAAGGGCCAGGTGCAGTCCCTGGTGGTGGATCGTGTCTAGCAGCCCAATATATGATTCCCTTCCGGAACAGTACAAAAGAAGAAGGAGTTAAAGAATAACAGGGTTAAATCGAATAGGTTACTCGCCGCACATGTGTCCATCAGTTTGTGTCAGTAATAAGGCAGGTAGTATATGCAAAGAGTCCAGAATCAGGGTGCAGAGGATCCGAGTTCGGGTAGTCAATTATGCATGTTCCAGCTAACATGAACAATTGAAATATTTATGCATATTAACGTAACATGGCTAATTCGCGGGGCGGAGGCAGGGAACAGCCCGAAAGACCTGATCCGACCCCACCCGCCTGCAGGGGAAGAACACCCATACCACCGGCATTGGTGGTGCCACCTAGCGTCAAAGGTGGAACCCCCTCCCCCGGTTACAGGAGGAGCCAGAACCAGCCACCCCCAAACCAGATGTGACCAGGTTCAAATCCGAATTGCTTCCACGGCCACACAATTCCTCCAGGTGCCGACCGGACAACTCCACCACCTAACTTCCCCATGCAACGTAATGCCAAGCACCGAAAAAATACATGCCGACTCCATGGAAATATGCATGCAACGCAGCAAAGAAAGGCAGTAACAATAATTCACCCAAAGGACGAGCACGCCCGAGGACAAGCAACACCGGGAGGAAAGTGACACAAAACAACACACCCGACACCCAGGATACACCCGACATGCAGAACCCAGCCCAACCACCACTGTCACAACAGCTGTCACAACCCACCGCAAGCACCATTAGCCTTGGTGACGGCATCCTCGAGGCAATACAAGCCCTGATGTCTAATCAAATCAAGGATTTACGTACAGACTTAAAATCAGACATACTTGCATCAGTGAAGGCCAGGATGGATATTACCGTGGAAGGCAATAAACGGCACCCACATGCTCAGGAGGTGCCACCACGTGACATGGCGAGCTTCACCATAACAACCGGCCCACCGGCTGTCAACGCCGCCCTGGCGCAACCGACTTTCCCACCGGCTCCAACGGCGCCGATGATGGAGGCCAGCTGTCACCAACGGTCCCCTCTCCCACCAGCACACACCGCCGCATACAATGCCATGCACTTTGAGGATGCATACACGGAGGACAGCAATATACAGGCTGGGTACGGCCAGTACTAAACATGAAGGTCTGTAAGTTACATATATGTGAGTGGTGCGCAAATAAGTACCACAGGTCGAACAACCACCAGGAGCGTGCATCCATGAACAATTTCATTGGCAGAAAAACATTAACACCTGCAGAGACCAACAGCCAGCAGACAAACCAGGTTTTTTTGCTAAATGGCTCCATCCAACTCGGCGACAGCACAAACGAGGAGCCAGACCATCGCCAGAACCAAGACGAACACCACACTGAAAATCTTAGTAGCCACGTCTCCTGGCATCCTCCACACCACATATATAATGTCCGTGGCGAGTACAGCAGTGAGGCGCCGCTTGACCAAAAGTTCCCCCCGGCGGACCGGAAGGACAGTCTGGTGACAGATAACCCGAGCGTAGACACCCCAGATGGCAATGGCAAAAATGCCACCTGGAGGAAACGACCACCCGAACCTGTGACATTCTGTGCGTGTGCGCCCAACGTGTATTGTGATATATGTGATGCTGATGCTAGGGATGCCGCTAGTGACCAGCCTTCCCCAGACGGGCCCACGATGACCGATCTGTGACAACAACCAATAGTGACATTGTCAGTGTTGGATGCAACACTGGTAATTTAACCCGCGGAACAGGTACCCTTCTTATCTATGGACGATACTGTGGCGCCATATGTGTTATAACCTGGAACTAAAATTATATTCGATTATGCTGCCACCTGGTGTAATACTTCCCTAACTAGCTTATGACGTAGTGGCTCCGGATCACTTCGACCGGAGCATCTCAAGTGGACGGACGTGTTACCTTAGGCTTAGATTTGTACAACTGCAAAGATGCCGGCCATAAGGAAGACTCGCTCACAAAGAAGTAATGATACGACTCAGGAGAGGATACAGGATGCTCCGAAGAAAAAGAAAACAAAAACGACATCAAAGTCAGTGGCAAAATCCGGTAAAAGTAAGTAAAAAACTGTGGATACGGCTCGAGACAATGGATGGCGCGAGCAGCGCGGAGATGATACTATGCAGCGACAAACTAACGTGGGCTCGACTCGACCATCCGAGGTCAGATTAACGGCTGCTTTAGCTACATTGCAGCAGCAGATGGCTGATATCAAGGATGGCATCAATGCCAGGATTGATACTATACAAAAGAACGCTGAAAATCGAAGATCCAGATCGGTAACTCCAAGATTCCAAGATGGCGCACATTCTGCGCAGGGAAAACGAATCTACGACGTCACGCCACGTGGAGCTGGCGGCCATGACACTTCGGATCGTTCCAGAAGGCGTTCGGTCTCTACTGCGTGGCAGAAGCGAAGAGAAGGCGACACGCCACGTGGTGATGGCGGACATGATACTGCTGGGAGACGTGATAGGCGGCGATCGACTGGCTCCAGGTGCCATAGATCGTCGTCCTAGGCGCGCTCAACGACTACGATGAGGGACGGCTGCGGACGGCCTGCCCATCGCCGATCTCCCGATACAGGATTTGAAGCTTACTCCTTCCTTGCTGAAGACAGACAGCAGCTCGTGACGGGTGGGGAACGTCCCGACTTCAATGTCCTCTCGCCTGGTACAGGCAAGGACGTCGAGCGTGAGGATGCAGTAAATGAGTTGCTGGTGGCGGGGGGATCTGCGCTAGGAAGAAAGAGAGGTAATAAAATCCTTGCACCTCATAGATATGTTATTAGGGGATCGAAAAATGATAAGATCGGTATGGAGGAGGCCTCCTTTCCCGAATATATGGCGGCAATGTGCAGAATGTGTAAAGACAGGAAGCTCCCTGTGGGCTGGCCAAGGCACGTTTTTGAGCACATGCATCAAGTGGCGATCATGGCAGCGAACTGGGACGGGCACACCTGCCGCCAGTGGTCAGAGACGGTATTCACAATGATCGCTGACGGTAGGCTTGAACGGGGTTGGGCAGATTCCTATGCAATTAAGGATGTTCAACGGGATGTGTGCGCACTTGGGTCGACAAGCTGAAAGCGACGCGTGGTTACAGGATCGACGGAGCTGTGTCGGCAGCGCCATCGGCGGCACAAGGGGCGCCAGGCCCGAAGGCTGGTGAATACAGCAGGCCCGACTCTAACAAGGACGTCGATGGAAAGCCCTGTCAGACATGGAACTGGGGCAATGACTGCGGTTTTGCCACCTCGCATGGCATGCAGCCAGACCGTCGATGCCATCTCTGCTCATGGTGCGCTACCAGGATGAGGAAGGCTAACCCTCACCAAGAGAAATTCTGTCAAAATAAGAGGAGACTTACAGAGAGAGCTGGTAGTCAGAAGACTGCGAAGGATTTTTAGTAAGTGAACGAGGCGCACCCGCTCACCCCGTTCACAGTGGCTCTACAAATGCGGGAGGCATGGCTGATATGCCTCAGGACCCTAAGACTCAGGTTGACCTAGTTGTGAGCGTCCATGAGTCGTTATCGTCTAGTACTGCGTCTAATCTAGCCCAGGCTGATAAGGAGGTAGGAACTTTGGACTCTGGAGCTGGCCTACTTAGGCCCGCTTACCCGCTGCCTGTGTCTGAAGGACGGGGGTGTGTTAATGTTGTGCACACTGTGGAGCAGCCTTGGGATGGGGACGACCGAGTGGGGCCAGAGACTGGAGGTAAGGTTGATAATGCTGGTAAAGCGAATGTGGTGCTTGGTAATGCGATTGCATGTTTAACCCCGTGTTGTGACGATAGGGAGCCTGACAGGCTTCTGGTTCAAGAGCAGATTGATACGGACGATGTTGAATATGTGTTGCAGAACATTCCCGAACCCCAGCTTCCACCATATAATCCACCGCACACGCCTGCTACCTACAGGCATATTCTTGAGGAAATATGGCCACACCCTGTCGACAACGTGTGGGCTGGGGCGGTGGTTTTTCTTGACACATACATGCATGTCAGGGCGGGGGCGCTTCCAAACTATCTTTGCCCTCGCATACCAATACCATCAGGCCTTAACATCCCGGTATGGAGAGAGTTGTTGGTGGGCTATCATGATGGTCAGGTGGTTGATTTCTTGGAGTTCGGCTGGCCGGTCGACTACACAGCGGACCGGCCGCCGGTAGCTGTCACTTCTAACCATTCCGCGGATGACGAAAGTCTTCATCATATGAGACAGCATATACTGAGTTGTCCCATGGTGCTATGATTGGCCCATTCGATGCTGCCCCCTTTCGGCCTTGGACACAGGTCAGTCCAATGGTGACTCGGCCTAAGAGAGATTCCGACAAGCGTCGAGTGATAGTTGACATGAGTTTTCCGCTTGGTGCAAGCGTGAACTCTGGTATCCGGAAGGCACAGTACCAGGGTCAGCAGATGGCATATACACTCCCTGGGATAGCTGACCTGGCAGATGAGTTCACTAGGTTGGGGAAGGGTGCTTCTTGTGGTGTGTCGACTAGGCGAGGGCGTATCGACAACTGCGTACCTGCCCACTGTCGGTCCCTCTCCTTGGCATGACTCTCGACAACAAGATCTACATTGACTTGGCCCCGCCATTCGGCTGTAGAACATCATCCCTTGCATGTGCCCGCACCACAAACGCAGTGGTGTACATAATGAGAAAGAAAGGGCACCATGTCTTGTGCTATCTCGATGATTTCGTTGGAGCTTCTGCAACTCAGCGGGAGGCCGATGCTGCATACGCTGAGATATTTGACCTAGCACACCGACTGGGACTCGACTTGGCCCCAGCTAAGTGTGTCCCACCTACCACCGAGCTCCAGTGGCTTGGGTTTGCGGTCTCGACGACTGACATGACAATAACCATTCCCTACGACAGGCTTGAGGATGTGGTACAGGAATGTGAGGCCTGGAGGACCAGGGTACTGGCGACAAGGAAGGAGCTTCAAAGGCTGGTTGGGTGGTTACAATACATCTTGAGGTGTGTACGACCGGCTAGAAGGTTCATGGCAAGGATACTGGCGGCGCTGCGAAACACGCCGTATAGAGGACGACATGCCATTCCAGTTGATCTCAGGCTTGACGTGGGCTGGTTCACCCGTTACGCTGCAAACTCCAACGGGCTGGTGCTACTCCCCGCACAGGATCGTCAGGCATGGGTCATAGAGTGCGACTCGTCCCTCCGTGCTGGGGGGGCACACTCCCCGACCACCTACTACTCTGAGGAGTACTCTGAGGAGCTGATTCAAAAACACCACACAATCGCACAGCTTGAGGCCCTTAACCTCATGGTGGCTCTCAGGAATCTTTCTCCCCGAGACACACAAAACTACACGGTCGTGATCAACACTGACAATGCTGCATCTCAGCAGGAACTCAGTTCTGGAGAGGGACGTGATCCGGTTCTGTGTGCCTGCGCACGTGAAATATGGCTCCTGGCTGCACGAAGGAGTTTGGATGTTGACATTCGACACAAGCCAGGCAAGGACATTGTATTGGCTGACGCATTGAGCAGGTGTTGTTTTGACGAACATGCTAAAAAGACGGTCAGGGACATGATTGCCGATGCTGGTCTGCAGCAAGTTCATGTGAATCATGACGATGTGATTACTACTAACTTGTAACCTGGGTCTAGAATTAACTCTTTTGCCATCTCTCCCCAGGTTACTTTCAGAGACATCATCAAAGGCTGCTGGACGCCGTCGCAGCCGGATTGGCTGTTGGTACATGGAAAAATAAACTCGCACAGGCGAGGGAGTTCTGCGACTACATGAAGGTGCACCATGCTGACCCATTGGATCCATCCCAATATCATGTGATGTCATACATACTACATCTACAAGACCGATTGGCATCACCAAGCGCCGTTCTCAATTACCTGAGTGGTGCGCGCACATGGGTCTTAATGCTTGACGGACGCACCGCGGCTTTCGACACTTACCTGGTCGGCCTCCTAAAAAGGGGCGTCAGTCGTGTGTCTAACCATGTTCCGGCTCAGGCCCCGCCTATGCTCCCAATTGATGTGAGGAACGTTGTCAGGTTCTTCCATACCGTGGGTCCAAACAGGTACGTGCTAACTGCTGCGCTTATGGTGGCGTACTTTACCTTGTTAAGACAGAGCAATCTGTTTCCACCCCCCGCGGGCTACGATCCGGGTCACTCCCTGCGAGCAAAGGATCTGAGACAAACATCAGAGGGCATCAATGTCCGTGTCCACTCCTCCAAGACACAATACAAATCATCGTCTCCAAGAGACATTGCCATCCCTGTGATTCGTCAATCACCATTCTGCCCTGTGCAGGCCTGGACCGACTATGTCCCCAGAACTCACCTCTATCCAGAAGGGCCCGCCTTCCTTACAACTGATGGTTTCCCCCTCTACGCTAGGGGGTTTATAGCAGCCATCAGGTTGGCCTTGTCTGAGGCTGGCCACCCCGCACCGGGGGCAATCACCATGCATAGCATGAGACGCGGAGGGGCACAGGCCTGTGCTTATCAAGGCTCATCTCTCGACAATATTAGACAATTAGGTCACTGGACCTCTGACTCTGTTTTTGATTATGTGCCCCGGGCTGCAGTGTCCTCGGCTCCCATGTCACTCGCAAATTATTTTGGTTGAGTGACTGGAATCCTCGAACCATAAAGTTGAAGATAAACCTATCCATGACTTAAAAATGTAACAAGTTAAAAAGTTTTAAAGAACCTTAATAAATGCCACTTTATACTGTACCTGTCTCGCGTTGTTTAATTGTCAGTGTTGGATGCAACATTGGTAATTTAACCCGCGGAACAGGTACCCTTCTTATCTATGGACGATACTGTGGCGCCATCTGTGTTATAACCTGGAACTAAAATTATATTTGAGTATGCTGCCACCTTAGATTTGCCATCCCACCCACCCTACATGATATATCTGAGGGTTGAGTGACTGGAATCCTCGAACCATAAAGTTGAAGATAAACCTATCCATGACTTAAAAATGTAACAAGTTAAAAAGTTTTAAAGAACCTTAATAAATGCCACTTTATACTGTACCTGTCTCGCGTTGTTTAATTATGAACTGTATATGTCCCGATGAATCCGACTGCACAATCTGCAATGGCAGTCTCGGCAGTACGTACAATGACGGCGACAACGGCATGACAGACTCCACCCCTCACACCACGGAAAACCGGCTGAATACGGGGCATACACTGCCACTCACCCTGATGATATACCGTGACACACTGGATAGGATCTGGCCACGTCCACTCGAGGACCAATGGGATCAGCATGTCGAATACCTCGTGACATACAATGAGGTCCGCCGCATGGCTCTCCCCAACTACATGGGGGCCAGGATACCTATACCTTCTGGACTGAACATCCCGCAGTGGAGAAAAATGCTTGATGGCTACCACGACAAGGAGATAGTCGACTATCTGGAGTTTGGCTGGCCAGCAGATTACACCGCCGATACCCCACCCACAGCAACCACGACTAACCATGCGAGGGACACTGCACAACTTGATGCTATAAAGTCATACATAGCAACAGAGATAGGCCATGGCGCCCTTCTTGGCCCATTCAGCAGCCCTCCCTTCACTCCCTGGTGACAAGTCAGCCCAATCATGATGCTGATAAGAGGAAGCAGTGTCAACTCCGGGATAAAGAAGGGGCACTACCAAGGCTGCCCCTGCACCTACAGCCTGCCCGGCATGATGGATGTGGCACACAAGGTGGCCCGCGTTGGGAGAGGGGCGTATGTCTGGGGAGTGGACCTCGCCAGAGCATATAGGCAGCTCAGGACCTGCACCCTGTCAACCCCCCTTCTTGGCATAGCCATTGATGGCCAGTATTACATTGACATCGCCCCACCTTTCGGGTGCCACACATCATCAATGGCGTGTGCCAGAACGACAAACACAATCATGCACCTCCTCAGAAAAAAAGGCCATTTCGTCCACTGCTACTTGTATGACTTCATGGGCGTGGAACCTAACAGGCAGGAGGCAGAGAGAGCCTATCAAGACTGCCTCTTGATCACAACACAGCTCAGCCTGGCACTATCACCACAAAAGTGCACTCCCCCCACCAAGATCATAGAGTGACTGGGCTTCGAGATAGACATCAACAGGATGCAAATAAAAATACCAGGTAATAAGCTCGAAGACATCCTCCTCGAGTGCAAGAAGTGGCCCGCTCCTAGACAGGCTTCCAGAAAAGATCTCCAGAAGCTAGTGGGCCACCTCCAACATGTGGCAAAATGTGTCACCCCAGCCAGGTGCTTCATGGCAAGGATACATGATGCACTCAGGCAGGCCCCCTTTCACTGGCAGCCATTAAGTCCCTGACGAGCTACGGGCTGATATCCGCAAAATCTACCAATGGCCTGGTGCTCCTCCGAAGCGACCCCAAGCTTCCATGGGTCATTGAATGTGACTCCTCGCTCAATGGGGGTGCGGCATACTCACCCACAGAGTATTATGGACAGCAGTACCCCGACAGCCTCAGGACCTGCACCACAAACATAGCCCACCTCGAGGCCATCAACCTTGTAGTGGCCTAAAGGCCCTCGCTCCACCTCACCCCCACAAGTACCATATAACAATCAACACTAACAATGCTGTGAGCCAACAGGTCCTCAACAACGGCACAGGCCGTGACAGGACACTCACGGCATTCGCGCACGAAATATGGCTGTTCGCCATGACAAACTCCTGTGCGGTGGAAATACTCCACAAGCCCGGATGCGACCTTGTCCTGGTAAATGCCCTGAGCAGGCACGCCACAGACCAAAAAGCTTGGGCCGTCGCAACCAAACTGTGCAATAAACTAGCGATAAATGAAACTCACGTAAACTTCAATAATGTTTTCACCACAGGACTATAGGTAACCTGGGAAGCTCACACATATTTGCTTCTCCCTCCCCAGGTTACGCAGATGAACAGCATGAGCGCATCCTCCAGGTATACTTTGCAGGACTGACTGCGGGGACCTGGAGAAATAAATCGGTGCAGGCAAGACAGTACATCGACTTCACAACCCAACATCGGAACGACCCGCTTGCACTGACACAATACGATCTACTAGCATACATTGTCCACCTGAAAGAAAACCTCACGACACCAGGAGCGTACTCAACTACCTGAGCGGGGTGAAGACATGGTGTAAAGTCTGTAGTTGGGAAAGGGTTAACTTAGTGCAGCAGGCCCAAACGTTAATGAAGAGTTATAGAGCCAGAGTGGAAAAGCTGGGAGGTGGCTCCAGGCTACTGAGAGGAAAGCTGCTTACTCTGAGCTGTAATTAATGTGCCTGAAATAGAATAAGGATAATGAAGGTTGTGTTGCAGGATGGAGTTGGGCCTGCTGGTGGGAGAGAGCATGTTGTTACTTGTCAAGAGAGTGGGAGAATATAAGAGGTGCACTGTGTGATATTAAAGACATTCCTCCACCTGCATACCAAACCGCTGTGTTGTGTTCCTGTTCTTCCACGACGATACTGCAAAGGCCCAGGACTGGACCTTTCAATGGGTTCAACTCTTCGGAGGTGACGTGTCGGCACTCAGCACATACCCTGTCATGCTGATGAAGCGAGGCATGCAACGGCTCATCCCACACACCCCGCGTCAGGCCCCGCCCCTCATGCCAGATGACCTGCAGCAAGTGGGACAATACGTTTCCACGGCAGGCCCAGTGACCCGAGTGCTGAAGGCAGCCATCCTCATAGCGTACTACAGACTCCTCCACCAGGGCAACCTATCCCACACCGGTGAATCCACCGACCCGGATCACGCCCTCCAGATGCAAGATGTCATGCCCAACCCAACTGCCCTCAACATCACTGTCTTCTCCACAAGGTGGAGAGCCGGACAGGCATACCGAGTGGTAGTCCCGGCCATCTCCGGCTCCCCCTGCTGCCCGCTGGCAGCCTGGGTGGCATACGTCGCCTACCAGCACCCCCACCCTCAAGGGCCAGGCTTTCTGGTGGTGGGTGGGGCACCCCTCCTCACAGAGGCCCTGCTGGGAGCATTCAGGATGGCACTGACTGCCTCTGGGAACACCCAGGCGGCCCACTACACGCTGCATAGTGTCAGGAGAGGGGGGGGGCGAGGGGGGCTCAAGCCTGTGCCGCATCCAGAGCCCCCCTCGGGGCGATCATGGAGCTGGGGACGTGGTCCTCAGCCTCTGTACACACATATGTCCCGAAAAAACAGATCACCGCCGGACCACGAGCCCTCTCCAACTTACTTGGTTAAGGGCTCGAATCCGGTACATACCCTCAACACCTGAACCAAAACTGTAACGACCTGATAACGAACAATAAAAACTGCTGTATGGTACTCCTGTGTCCGCCCTTAGTGAATTACATGTTTAATTACAGTAAATGAAATAACCAACATATACGGTCAACCTTAATTAATGATAGAAACTGGTGCGTTTATTGTACCTGCATGGTAATCTAGGTTAAAGCTCTTTTCTATCAGTAACATAAAATATATCAATTTCTATTGAATACACAAAGTGTGAGATTTAATCAAAGTTAAATACGGATATCTCAGTTTGCATTTCTGCCACTTCTAGACGAGGTAAACTTGTCAATAAATAATAATTACTAAGCGGAATTTTGTAATCAGATTTTGTATATTGAACTCAGTTATGAGTTCACTTTCGAGATCGATTCATGAAAGCTCTTGATCTGCCCTTCGACCTCTGCCTCTCTCTTTGTGTCTCTTGGAATAATGTGTTATCACACTCCACTTATCACTGTCTTTTACTTTAGGTGATCACGATTACCAGTGCAAATTCTAGTTTGGTCCATATTGAGGAATCACCTGGCTGCATCAATGACTATATCGCGATGCACAATGGACAATCAATAGAGGATAGAGTTATTGCCCGGCTCTGTGGTGTGTTACCAATCATACGCGTTGTGTCAACAAGCAACCACCTATATATTGTCTTCCACACGGATGAACACAACAACAGATGTGGATTCAAGCTCGCAATTGAGTTTGGGTTACCTATCACCACCACTACCACCACCACTACCACCACAACGACACCAGAACCTTGTGGTGGACAACTTCATGGAAGTTCAGGAGAATTGCATTCTCCAAACTTTGGGACATCAGACTATCCAAGCAATACAGAATGCGTATGGAATATCAAGGTTGCAGAAGGTCAAGTAGGTAGTCATTTTGATTCAACAAAACAAAGAAAAGAATAAGTGTATATATTTCGTTCATGATAGTATAAATAATATTCACTGAAGTATTGAAATAGGTCTGTTATATGCTTTGATATGGATACACACTATGCAGATTACACTTTTATGATGGATCCCTCCATATGGGCATGTACCCTGATGGTATGTAAGAACAAAATAAATTGATGCAATTTTTGTTAATCAGACAATGTTTTATTTGACTTTTAGATCAAATAGAATGCTTGTTTCAACTATACTTGTACGGAAAAACTAGCCACTCAACTAGCCATTCCAATTTATTCATATAACAGTTTCTGTTAGTAGAGAGATTCTTCCCCTTCCCCTCACCATTGGATACTCGAAGCATGACCCTTTATCATGTTGGTATACGATAACTCTCATGAGAACCAACAAGTCGTTTCTCCTAATAGGATATCTTCCATCATCAACCCTGCACACTTACCCAGAAAACAATTTGGTGTATGTAAATAATGCACGTATTTCCTTCATAAAGACAATTAAAGAAACCAGCTACAAATTCCAGCAACTGACAAGAAGAAAGATATGTCGGAAAACCCCAAAATAGAAGTAGTATCATCGCATGAATTAGGTTAACATAACTTTGTAGTTGCCACTGTGTATCTACATACTTGACTTCATAGGGCCTCCTGAATTCTTGTCTTCAGATTATTCTGTTAGAGTTCCAAACCTTGGATCTGGAGCATGGTCTCTCCTCCTACTGTCCATTTGATGTGATTTCCACGTTTAATGGTGACACTGCAGGTATATACTTGCTTTCATATTACTGTGGAAACAGAAATATTAATCTACCATGGATTCGGTCAACTGGCCGGTATATGACAGTGAAGTTTACTTCTGATAAGAAGGTCGAAAAGCCAGGATTCAGTGCTACATACAGAAGTGTCCGAACCGGTGAGGACCACGTTTCTTCTTGTTTTATTCTTTATTTAATACAAACCATATTGACAATAAGGCCCCCCTAACCTCAAAGGTATGCCAATAATATATATACAGTAAAACCTCTCTAAATCGACTTTAAATGGTCCATTTAGGGACGTGGTAGGCTTAGGGAGTTTTGCTATCATTACAATGGTATTCTCAGGGCGATCGTTTGGGATCCAAATAAAGGGATCGATATAGGGGAGTGGTAGATCTGTGGAGGTGGTCGGTTAGAGAGGTTTTACTGTGTATATAGCTGTTGGCTCAGTTCGGGAGGGTCCAATGCCTCTGCCACCCAGCCTTGAGAATCACCACACCCGGCTTATTACAGGTGAAGAATGGCTTAATACAGTATAACCCCATTAAACCAAACTTGAAGGGACATAGAAATGTGTTTGGATTAACCGATGATTGGTTTAACCAAGCTTTGGCTTTGACTTTGAGTAAGTGTGTATTGCACATGTAGGCTAACATACAATGTATGTGGACACTTTGATGTTTGTTTGTTTATGTATGTACAGTATATCCCCGTTAAACCAAGCTCGGTTAAACCAAACGATCGGTTAATCCAAACTTTTTTCGGCGGCCCGGAAAAATACTACCATTTATCATATAAAAAAGTTAGTGGGGTCATAGATGACCTTATAACCACATGAAAGTTTGGTTTAACCATACCGGAGTGGCCTGAGTTCCGACAATTTTGTTTGGATTAACCGATAATTTGGATTAACCAACTTTGTTTTAACCAACTTTTGTATATGATAAATGGTAGTATATGATAAATAGTTGCCGGGCCGCCAACAAAATGTTTGGATTAACTGATCGTTTGGCTTAACCAAGCCTGGTTTAACGGGGTTATACTGTAATGTCGATATATAGGACACATTCTTGAGCGCGAATGACAATGTGCGTGCCCGTAGTTAAGGTTTGGGCCGATGGTGGTTCCACCGGTCCCAGGATGGAAGGAACAGAGCAAATACATTGTGAATAGTAAGTGGTACTAAATGGATAATAATAATAAATTTGCTTCTACATGTCTATGCTTACATAGTGCGTATGCATCACATATATATACACTGTCTTCAAATGCATGAAAGTCCTACTTTGTAATGAGACGGTGTTTTGACAAAAAGGACCATGCTGAATAAGAAGTAAAGCTTGTTTTATTTAACAACGACTCTAGAGCGCATTGACGTCAAACATATTTGAACGTCAAACATATTTGACATATTTCTTTGGAGGAAACCCACTGGCACCACATAGGCTACTCTTTCCCATAAGCAGCAACCTGACTGCACATACCACAGCTTTTGATGAATGAGTTGTGGACCACTGGTTGGAAAGGAAAATAGCTCAATCTGCAAATGGGTCCACTGAGAAGGATCGATCGGATGATCGACATCTTCACAGGTGAACACGCTACCACCTGAGCTACGTCCCGCTCCCTATGCTTTATAAGAAGGCATTGGTGTTGAAAATTACAAGGACGAATGTCTCCTAAATTAAGAACAAATTGAACAAAGGCTGATTCATGCAATTATCTACTACTTAAAAACCTACCTACTGCCCCAATCTGAGATGTAAGGTTGGAAGATGTGACAGGATTGTACTTGGGTCATTCTCTGAAACTGGGCACCACATATTTGGTTCCCATGTTACGATGGTGATAATTCTTTCTTTTATTTTGTAGCAACTCAAATAGTTAGTGTTTCCTCTGTGTGTTAAGTATGTTAGCAATGCTACATGTTAATCTATCCCCCCAAAAGTATTAAAAGTAGGCTTGTATGAATTTGTGCTGAAGTGAAAATGTGAAAATTTACACATTGAGACCATGCATTTACCCAAACTGTTTTCAACCTTTTCTTGGAAGACATAATCTTCTTTCCTTAACTGTAATCAATGAAATCTTGTTTGAATTTGTTGTGTATGACCAATGATTTTTCGGATGTGTCTTTGATTTCCATGTCTCATGAGTGATATTAACGGATTGCTCAATTTGTATCAAATCAAAATCAAAAGATGAAATAGCTTTTTCAACTCGGATCCCTGCACAACATAACTGTAAACCTTGAGATTAACTTGGATTCTGCTATTATTTAGAATGTTTTCTGCTATTATTTGGAGGGTTTTCACTTTTGGTTTCCATCTCACATTATATTACCCAGTTAGGTGAGTTGGGTGAGCATGCTAAACCCCAGACACCCAGGCCTATCTCAAAGCTTTCCACCTATAGCAACACCTATTATACGAGCCACTGAATCAATGTTATGAACAAAGCTGCACCTATTAAAATTCAACAAAACATTAAATCATCATCATAGCAGATGTTCAAAAACCTAATGGCTAAGATAATTGAAACATGTGTCTCCTAACAATATATAAGCATCACACTCAATATCTAACCCATATATATCAAAAGTGTAAATGTAACCTTTTTCTGAGAAAACAAATTCATTGGTGGCAGAGAACAAAAACATGGCATAGGCCTACCTCACCCAGAAACAAAGAAGCTCTGAATAGTTCTAATCTCCGAGCACACTTTTCCTTAGTTCTTCAGTTCATGTAACCAAGCATGTGGGTGGAGAGTGCCGAGGTCTGTTATGTATGAATGACATCATGGGTGAGATTCCCTCATCACATGATCTAGAGGGGTTCCACACAGATAGGGGAATTCAGAGAAACCACCGCAATGTCAGCTACATAAAGCTCTCAATTAAACTTTTAAAGTCTCTTAATCTACATGATTTAATCAATTATTCACACCAAAAGTATCTGGTTATGATAAAGAAACACTTGAACTATATATTTAGTACTTGACTTCACAAATTCTATAACATTTTACCCTATATGGTTGTCTAGAAGCTCTGTCAGTGCTGCTGGACTAACTACAGCACAGCAAGAGCAACCAACCTCAGCACACTCCCCCCAGATACTCGGTTATACAAACTGAAAAAAACAGGCAAAGGTGTGTTTGGAGAGCATTTGTCATAGTATGGTTCCCGTCTCAGCGGCCTATAAGTCCCTCCTGGGTCCCTTTAACAAAACCTTTGTTGACATAGACTGCATCTCTGTGTTTCTCTTCTGATATTTTTAGAAGAAACTGCATGTGGTCCTGGTCGTCCCGACATTGTCACGCTGTCTCAGGGTGCGAATGAAATGATTCAATATCTGGGAAATACCGAATCCTCTGCTCAGTGCCAGTGGCAAATCACTGCACCTCAAGGCAAGGTATAGTGTGTTTGTTTGTTGGGGTTTTATTAGATACAAGATTCACCCGGTACTTGTAGTACACGGGTGAAGATCAGCCTTATATAAATACGGGCGAAAATAGCGTTAGTATGGAACATCACTTGGAAACTGTGGCTCCAGTATCAAATGGCTACTTATATCGGCACAGAGTTGGTGAAATGGGAGAGAATGCAAAAAGACAAGATGGCGGCCGCAGGACGCCATCGATTTCACTTTTAAATCTTATTAAACTATATATTATATTATATTTTTCAACTCAAAGGTAGCGGGCTATCAATAAGATATATGTAAAGAATAACTGTTGCTTCTTAGATTTTAAAATTAGGCTCCCAATTCTTTGACCCGCATTTTTACCACCTTTTACATAGGGTTGGTTTGCACCCCTACTGCAGCAGTACGGGGTGAATATTGTATCTAGGGTTTTATGTGCTAGCAAGATCTATGGTCAAACGAGAATAGGGAATACTCACTTGTGAACATGCACACTCATGGCAACTTTATATAGTGCTGTCCCACCGGGTGATCAGGCTTCGGGCGTCATGACCCGATATCCCACTCAGTCACATTATCCTGACACTGAGCTAATTACCAGTCATTGTATTATCCTAGTAATGCCGACCGCCAGGCTAGGTAGTGTCAAGTATCAATGTTATAAGTCATTGTTTTGACTCGGCCGGGATTCACTCTCTCGACCTTCCACATTGGAAGCAGATTCAACCACCATTTTTGGTCTGAGTGCAATATATCTCTCTCTAAATATGCACAGGTTTCAAGCCATCAGCTATGCCTGTAGATAATTAGGTGTGAAACTAGGTCATCAGCAGGCAATCAGTGTAAAATATACTCGATCATATAGAAGTGGACTGGGAATTGAATGCAAGATCCTTCATTTGAAGCCCACAATGACTATACCGTATTGTCGGACTTCATTGTTATATTTACAGAGAGTTCAAGTCCACTTCAACTCATTTGATATGGAATCCTCTGCACAATGTGTTAATTACAAACTGGAGTTATTCGATGGATCAACAACTAAGAGCGGTACATTTGAAAAATTCTGTGACACTGGAACACCTCCTGATACCTTCAGCCCTGGTAATATCATAACGGTAAGCCCTTATTAGGCCAAATCAAAAATAAAAAGTGGTGATCGTCCCGGCCCGTGACTGAAAAATCGCTCGCCCCTGAATTTGTGTTTTAGCTGTTAAAAATGCATCAGGCTAGCAGCAATTCAACTTTCATATACATTTTTAAGTCATTGGTTTGACCCAGCCAGGGTTCGAACCCAGGAGTTTGAATCCCATCACCTGCCAGAACGGGAGGCGGACCCTCAACTCATTCAGTCATTGTGTATGGCTATGTTTTACGTCTATGTCGAAAATAACAAATAAAAATAAAAACCGCCCACCCAACCCTAATTTTTATTTCAAAAGGATGATCACCAACCTTTTAATATTTTATTTGGCCTTAGCACAAATATTCTTATTTCCACTGATAGATTCTAGTCAATAGTGCTGGCTAAGTGATATATTTATATGATTTGGTTGGTTGTTGGAGTCCTGTCATCATCTGAAGTCATATCAGGACGGGTACCGACTTGTGACAGTGTGCACTCATGGCGACTTTATAGTGCTGTCCAACTTGGAACTGAGACCGCCATCATCATGGCCCGATATAGTCACATTATCCTGACACTGAGCTAACCAGTCCTTGCCCTATCCTATTATTGTCAGGCTAGAAATCTACAAGTATCAATTGTATATGGCATTGGTTTGACTCAACCGGGAACTGATCTCCCGATCTCCCGCATTCCAGGCCCGTGCTCTACCGATTCGGCCACCACGCCTGATATACATGCTGTATAAGAATTATTCAAGTATAATAATCCAGAATATCCCACCTTTCCCGCATCAGTCACAGAGTTGCATGGACTGATGGAGTCAGTCCTAGTCATCTACTGCTCCAGCCTCCCCAACCCCAGCTCCGATGGTGGCACCACCACCCCTGCACACTGTAGCCGCCACTCACTGAACCACATTGCCTATTTGTCCTTTTATGTGTGATTGGCCAAGTTAATTTATCAATATATGTAATTAATTGAGACAGAATTATTCACTGTGCTACATTTAAGTCGATGCCTGAAATAGGACTATGCACTTACGACTGTGAGAGGGTGTGGGATTTTGTATGGTCAACATCTGAAAATGAAACAAGGTCGCTTGGATATGTTCCATGATCTATCACAACTTCTACATCAAACGCACATCCCATATACAAACAGGGTGACTAGTCAGCTGTATTCTTTCCACTATGCATTCTGTTGTTAATGCCAATAAGTTAAATAAGGGAACATAACAATGGTGGGTGCATGTTCTACAGACCTAGATTTTTAATTTAAATCACCCTTTTCAAGAGTAGGCAGCATAGTATACTGGTGCTTATCTGGGCAATAACTGCTTCAGTAGGAAGTAGGCCTAACTATAAATAACCTGTGATTCTAGGGGTTTTCGATATTTGTGTAGACTTGAGAATTTGGGGGAGAATGCAAAAACCAAACAACAACAAAAAGGAATATACCGGCCACAGAAAGCTGTCGATTTTACTTTTAAATTCTATTAATCTGCATGATTTTGATTAATTATTCACCACAAAAGTAGCTGGCTATGGTAGATAAGTATTTCACCAATATATTTAGCATAATAGATTATACTTTTATTTGGTTATTCCCATAACTGAGCCTCCCAACACCTTTTCTAATGGGTTGCTTAGCAGCCCTCTCACAGAGATGCTTGTTTAGTGTATGTACTATATGCTAATAAGATGCATAATGATCCGGACGGATATAGAGAACAAAGGAATATGTTAATGAGATGATGCCATGGACAGTTTAGCCGGCGGTTGAGCGAGCCCTGGTCGGTGAATAAAGCATTCAGTATCCAGAAGTCTAAGTGTTCAGACGTCATACTTTTACAGTGTCCATCCATTTCAATTTTGCTAGGTCGGGTGGGAGGTTTATATTTATTTTTTGTATTTTGTATGGAGAATGGCTAAGAAGAAAACTAATCATGGTATTGATGGTCTGAAGGCGTGATAGGAAGGTACCGAAGACCATAGGCACATTCTTGCTAGAAATTGAACAAGAAAACATTAACATTACTATAAATTTTGTATTAAACTGAAATCTAAACTACATGTATTTAAAGTAGCAATGTATTAAGCATTGTTTTGAGTTTTAATATTTCATTTGAGGGATTAAAAAAAAAAAAAAAAGTAATATTTGGGGGTCAGGGGCATTTATCAGGTCAGGCGGGGATGCTAAACAAGTTAGTTTTTTTATCTGGCCTTACCCTTTGTGCCCACTCTGTTATCGTTGGTCTCCAACATCATGATGATACTGTAGTAGTCTGCATTGACCTCTCAGGCAAGTAACCACATAGACAGGTCGGTGTGGGTAGTGTGTTGATATCAGGAAGCATAGGTGGTGTAATGGTTAGCACACTGGCCCGGAATGCAAGAGATGTGGGTTCGGGTCTCGCTCTAGGCACAATATTTCCCATGTCCATCACCCACATGACAATACTATAATATGTGTGCACACAAATTGTTCTTTTTTACCATAACAAGCTGGCACTAGAGGCCCAATAGACAGAAGCCCATCAGCCAGGAGAGGATCTGTAGGAGTGTACACTGTAAGTTAAAGTTGCATAGCCTGATGAAAGCATACAATTTTCAAAACCAAGACAATTATTTAGATTTGATTTTACACATATAACTTAGATACTGATGCACTTAATAAACATGTGTTGACACATTGACTGATAGAAGGGAATACGAAGCTAATTTAATCAAATATGTTATTGCAGAATCCCATGGTATCAGAGTGTTGGCATGCATGCCAGAATTAATTTGCCATGTTTCCACAGTTTACAAGTTAAAATAAAAGTGATTTAACAATCAACCTAATATATTTATCTCAGAAAATGACAGAAACTCAAAGGCATCAAACTACGCAACTTTAATCTGTAAGTTAATACGCATATTCCGAGTTTGCGCATGCTTGTTCCTGAGAAGAGCCAGGAGCTGTTACCAGGACGAGAGCCGGCTGAAGGTACCGGCAACTCAGCCAATTGTCTGGGGCGCCACATGCTAGGGGCAGCCAAATATAATTTCTAGAAATTCTAGACTATCCTCGTTGTATTAATGAAAGGATTTGAAACTTCGATGCTGAGTTTGAACTGTGTTTGAACTGTTTAAACTTGTATATTGTTTTAGCCTCTGTATTTCTACATTTGCAGTTTTTTCTCCGTTTGAAACAAATGAAAATCATACTTGTAAGGGTGCGAAGTTCAGCTTGACCAGGGCACTAGCAACCCTTGGGTCGGCATGTGTGTACACAGTCATTAATTGGTTAGCCTGCCTCTCAGCCCTAAATTTCAGCATAGGTCATCTAATTTAAACTTACCTTCCACCGATAACCACTTGATTCCTGATGACCAAGCTTGGTAGGATCCAAGCTGTGCATTTGTTTCTCATGTAGATTATGTAGATTATAATGAAAGTCTCCTATCAAATAGAACTTTTGGTTTGTATATTCAACCCCTCCCACAATCATATGACACCTGATTCTGGTCACGCACACCTTATTAACCAAAGGGTATTTGTGTTTATTGTAGGTCCTGTTCACGTCTGACTTCTCTGTTACAAAAAGACGTTTCATGATCACCTTTTCTGCAGTGGATGCAGGAGGAAGTGGTAAGACTCTGACACATACATGATATAATGCAAACATTACATGAGGCCAGTAGAGAGGTGGAGAACATGATTCCTTCAGGACAAAGAGCCAAATTTATTCATGCTGCTATGTCTTTGCCAAATTAACAGCCGGTGAAGGCTATTGAATATTACAAACTGTTCTTCATTTGTTCTCTTGCAGAACCCACCTGCGGGATCCCTGATAGTCCCTGGATATCTGGCATTATCATAGGTGGACAGGAAGCGAGCCCCCACAACTGGCCATGGCAAGTTCTCCTACAATATAAGGGCAGCTTCAAGTGTGGTGGTTCGATACTCTCCAAGGAATGGATAATCACTACAGCACATTGTGTGTATGTAGATAATTTGTTAACCTTCTTAATCATAATTGGATGTGTCTCTCCTTGTCACACTATGCACCAAGCAATGTACAGATTTTTTTTTAATTGAGTAAAACATTTTATTCATCAGACATACATTTCCTTCAGCCCCGAGGCACTGGATTTCCGATCATTTACATTACATTGTAAATAGGTAGTTCAGCGGGTACTTAGGTAGGACATATTAGTAGATTATGAAGGAGGTTAGTGTATTAGTGGGTTAGCAATAATACGTTCAGTGTTATGGGCTAAGATAGTGGGTCGCTGCAAAAACTGTGCGTCTATTACTTGTATGGTGTATGTGATGGGGGTGGGTGAGAGAATGGAGCCCTCCCCCCAAGTCCCGACACTCAACCTGGCATGCTCTGGCACCTGATATATAGAGGGTGGTTAGTTTCCTGCATAGCTGAGGTAAGTAATCGAGTGAGGGTTGGGGGGGGGGGGACAAGGAGGGAGGGGTGAGCAAGGCAGAGCACAGGATCTATGCTATGGTGCTTGTTCAAAGCATCACTTTGTAAGTTGTTGCCTTTACTCACCTTGTAATTGTATGGAACACACATGAATCGATATCAGTCCTGGAAGTTGAACATGGGCATTACTTATAGCAGACTCAACCCAGTGTAAAGTCGTTGTCTGGCAGCTGTAGTTGTGTAGGCAGGCTAATAGGAAATCACTACAAGCAAGTATAGAGGAGGACGGCAAGATATAGAGTGTGCAGAAGGAATCAGAAGTAGCTTTGCTTATTTTATTATATATATATAGGTTTTAGAATCAAGATGGTGGTACACACATGACCATATCATCCAATCAATGGCAGGCATTCCTATAGTAACCAATGAGGGTCTAGAACCTTGTAACCAAGGCATGGTGTTTAGTCCTACAGTGCACTGTTGTAGCTGGGTGTGCAATGATCCGTAATATGAAATTTGGAAACAAGTTGAGCATCCGCCTCCCGTTCTGATAGTTTGTGGGATTAGAACTACTGGGTTCGAACCCTGGCTGAGTCAAACCAATGACTTTAAAATTGATACAAAAGTTTAATTGCTGCTAGTCCGATGCATTTGTAGCAGATGCAAAATAAATCAGGGGCGGGCGATTTTTCGGGTACGGGTTGGGACGATCACCAAATCTTGTTATTGGCCTTATAGAAAGTAGGCCTTAGTAAAGAAGCAGTACTAACTAGTTTTACTAAATTATTAACATGAATTTATTTGGTAACATAGGGCTAAGTTATTGCATGGAAAATCTCTTAGCTGACATACCACTCAGCATGTAGCTTACTTACCATTTCGGGCCAGAACCTTAACATATGTAGGGACTATAATAGTGACAGGTATCATAGAACTTATACATTAAAGCTGTGTTCCCATGTAACGAGTTAAACCAGTTTAGTTAAACTGGTTTAACTAAACCAGTTTAGTGATGTGTTCACAAATACAGAGTGTTGAAGCTTATATACACGTTCTTAGTAGTTAAACCGGTTTAGTTAACTAAACAGGTTTAGCACAGTGTTCACACATAGCAAGTTTTGAAACTTTTGAAACTTGTGCATGTTCACATGTATGCAGTAGTTAAACCGGTTTAAGGAGGGGGTTTACATTTTTTTTAATGTTTGTATTCAGGGCAAAAGAAAGCTAATACATGGAATTGTAGAGCACCAAGGTCACTTATGCAACCTGAGTCTTGATGCCCTACAATCCAGATGGTGCATATAACTATTTACATATCAAATTAAGTGATTTGAGAATTTTATGGATGATAAGACGGGTGATATGAGGCAAGAGAGAAAACAAACAAAATAAAAAAATAAAAAACACACACAAAAACACCTGAACCGCAACAGATGTACAAATAGCAATTTGATGTTCTAAGAAATAGTACATAGCAGTCCAGATTAACAACTTCAATAAATGAAACAGTACATACAGCTCCGCTAGCTTTTAAGTAGTAGAGTGCCCCTTCCTGAGTCACCCTTGACCTTCATCAAGGAGATTATGCTCATCCAAATAGCTTACTAGATGGGTATGCATTATTCTTTCGAGAAGTTTACCTATAAGAGGTAATAGGGAAATGGGAGGTAATATGGAGTTTGCAGGGTTTGGTAATAGATGCATAGGAAGGTGGCAAGTATCATTTGGTAATTTAGCTGCTAGTTTATTGCCAATTCCAGCAAAAAATGTGTTTATATAGTTGGCTGTGGCATCCCGGTCAATTTTTGTTCCAGATTCAGAGTCAATAAGGATAAAATTTTCTCGTGTTTTATTCCCTTTTGCCGGTATAATATTCCTTAAGTATTGCCAATGTTTGCTGCTATTTTTGTGGCTTTTTATCAGTTGTTGATTTGCATAGTCACTCCTTGCAGCATTAATAGTCTTTTTTGTGATATTTCTTAGAGGATTATAGTGATCTATATCCAGTTGGGAATTGGTACGTTTCTTTATCTTACCTGTGATATCTCGTTCATTTATGAGCTCTAGTAGGGTGTTAGAGACTTATTAGAGCTGATGGTTTCATTTCTAACATATATAATACTCGTATCAGGTTGGGGAAACATCTGATTTTAGAGTCTGTTGGTAGAATCAGTACCGTTGATGTTTTTCAGTATGCTAATTGGTAGGCTTCACTATAGGAAAATGTGTTATCACCTATATCCAGTAAACCTGTTTCAACTGGCAATAGTTATTTATATCACTAGAAAGCGACAAACCTGCTTCATCAATTAAGTGACTATCAGCCACATTTGATGTTTTATTTAAGAGGAATTAAGAATTGAATTTACATTAAAACAGAAGGATTTTTATGTATTACATCTCGTATCTTTGTGGCTTTGTTCAACTGACAAATAATATTTATATCATTAAATAAAGCATCTCCTGGTTTTATAATTATCTGATTAGCTAGATGATCTGGTGATTGTGTTATAGCAAAATACCCCTTATATATGGCAATTGCCTCAGGGCATTGCCCATAATGAGTGTGTGTGCACTGTGTGCTCTGTGTCTGTCATTGAACCCCTGGTCAGCCCTCCCGGACCAGACCTGAGTGCATCCTCCTCCCCCCATCCCCACCCCCACCACAGCCTCTCCCCTATCCCCTGAACACACACACATGCACAGTATGCTGGTGAGCAACAGAGCCCCCCACCCCGTCCTCCTTATGCATATGTGTATATATGTATTAGTTATTTTCGCTCTTAGATTGTGTTTACATCTAAGCCTGCATGCCCTCATCTACCCAACACCCACCCTGGCAGGAGGGTGTGTGTGTGTGGAGGGTCCAGGCACTAAGGGACAGAGACTGAGACTTGACTTGACATTGTGGACAGGGAACACCTGTGGTGACCACCCCCTCAGTCACACATACATACACACACAATGGGTAACCACCCATATGCCCCCATGTGTATGCATATATATATACAAATATACACACTTATTTATACATAGCATTCATACTCATGCATATATATATATATCTCTACTTGCACACACACGTGTGTACACATTAATATACACAAACACATAAACATTAATATGTATGCATATACATGCACACATATGCATATATAGGCCCATATATATATGTTGTATTTGGCCTCCCTACGGTCAACAAACACAGTCTACCTGTTACCTGTGTCATACCTGTGCCATACCTGTGCCAACGGACTACGTTATGCCCAGTATCGTGAGCTAAACTTTCTATATTTTCCATAATGTCTTTTCGATCGACACACTCTACTGTACCTGTGTGTCGATTTAATGCTGCATAAGGAAGAAAATCCGATTACGGGAGGACGATCGGTTGGAGTCGAGTGTCGTGAGCGGAAATGCATTTCTACGCCTGTTCAGTTGATTATTAGTGTCGATACTGTGTTATCCAACTAGACTAGTGTGTGTGTGTCGATTTAAGGAATCGTTTCAGACAAGAGATCGACAATTATATCGACTATCTGATTCTATATTAATCGGCTAGGCTCAAACCAAGCAAGATGGCGGATGACGGGAAAGCCAACCTGAGTGTCGACCTTATTTAAGCAAGGACAAGTCGAGTGCCTTCGTGTGTGTAGATTAGCTGCATCGATTCGAAGTTCCTGGCTCGACACGACGAAAGATCGACACTGATATTTATTACTATTTATTGATATTTTTTTATTTCTTTATTTCTTTATTATCTATTCTATAATAATTGTTTAGATCCTGATCTCGCGTGTGTGTGTCGAGTTAAGGAACCATTTCAAACGGGAGATTGACTTGATATTTATTTATTATTTTATTCAATAATAATCTTTCAGATTACTATAGCAATTTATTTATTATTATTTATTATTCTACTCCACCTTCCGACCTTTCTACTTTATTATTTATATGCAAGGTATCTCATTGACTTACTGTCTTGAATTTACGGCTTCGACCCGGCTGAACATTGAATTATTATTTATTATATTATTTTATTTTATTATTTATTACTTACCAAGCTCCACTGATACCATCTTATTTTACTATCTATGTTAGATCAAGATCTGTTTACCTGTGTGTCGATGCCTCGAATTGACGTGACACTGCCATTTGATACCATTTTTTATTTTTTCCGCTATGTGAGCTCATGAACTTTATCTTAAGCACTTCTTTTCTTTCTTTACTTATTTCACTTTATAATTATTATATTTATCTGAGACCTTGACTTGATTGACTCTGCATATCAGCTGAACCGATTCTTTTAATTCAGCCGGAACTGATCCCTTTAAATTATTTGCTACTTTCTACACCGCAGCTCAAACCGATTTATCTATAATACACATAGGACAAATTAATATGCAATGTGCCTATTGCACGTTCTGCAGCAATATACACAACGAGCCGGTTAATAAGGCCTGCTGGACTGATGGCTGGCCTGATAGCTGAAGGCGGGAAACCAGATTCGGTCAAGACAGATAAACCTGCAGCGGATCCGAACTATCCGTCCGGATCGAGGCGCTGAAACGGCGCAAACACCTAGCGGAGCTGGAGAAGATCGAGCGTGAACTTGAAGAGGATGTGCTGGAGGTAACCGCCCGACACAGTTCGCGAAAATGGAAGGATCGATCGGCGGACGGACATCGCGACGCAGCACAAGCAGCAACGATTCCTGGAGAAGGAGCACCAGACGACGCTCGTCTTCGCCTAGACAGAGGAGACGCCGATATCGCCACCGAGGATCAAGTTTGTCATCGTCTGATGACCGCTCTGTCAGCCGAGAAAGGAAAGCAAGGAGTAAGTGGTCTTTACGTTGTCATGTTGAGGATGGAAAGGACGTGAAAAAGCTGACCCCTTTTGAACTTATTGAGGCTACCGTTAACTGGGTGGTCGCCTCGAAAGAAACGGACGGTGAGAAGCTTCTCTGCATCCTAAAACATCTGGGATATATTGCGGGGAAGGCGAAGTCAGGTACGTTCATCGAAAGGGCACACGTTAATTACGACAGAGCAATCAGGAAGCTTGCTGTCCTCGATGGCTACGAGGCCTTCTCCGCAGGTAACCCCGAGGTTGCATTCAAATATTATGCATTTGAGCACATGGGGAAGCAGGGGGCGAGGGGAGGAGGCACACCTGCAGCTAAGTGGAGCTCCAGTCGTACCGGGCGACCTTATGCCAAGGACGGGAAGAAACCCTGTTTTTCTTTCAATAAGCACCACGGGTGTAGTAGGGACGACCGCACATGTAACTACGGACACTGGTGCTCCCTCTGTGGCAGCAAAGCGCACACTAGGACCAAGTGCCCTAAAGAATAGAGGTCTGTCGGCGAGTCGGCGAGACGTGTCCCAGTGCTGTGTCCGGGGGATCACTACTCTATTGTGAAGCCAGATCCTTGTGTCAAGGTAAATTGTGTTGCCTGTTCGTCTCCGGCTCCCCCGGCCGACCTCCGTGCCCCCCAAACCTCAGACTATGTGTGTCCAATGGATTTGTGTGGCGACCCTGGTGTGTGTAGGGAAAGCGGTGATTGCCACTCCCTGTCCAGGGGAACTAGTGTTGGAAATGTTGGTCCAGCAGTTAGAACCGCCCATTGTGTATACAATCCTAATATTGGTGGCCAGAAGGAACTTTGCTGTCATACTATTGACTACACCAGTGACGTTTGTGTCCCGGCCCCTAAATGTCTGGACTGCCCTGCCACCATGGACACTCTGCATGCAGACATCTTAAACCATGGCTCAGATATGTGTGACATGCCACAATGCCCCATAATTGCCAGCAACTGGTTTTCTATTGTTATCGTGGAGGGTACTTTCCATGTAACCGCTACTGACGCAAACAACCATTCCTGTGAACCAATTACATTTGTAGTAATCATGTCATGTGTTAATGCGAGTTGTACCTGCATACATTACATAGGCCCAAACAGGGCACAGCTAAAACCATGCCGTGCCATTTGCGAATGCTTCCTCAGAGGTGAGGTTGATCATGATTGGGAATTCATTATATACGGCTGTATTTTCGGCTTCAAAATTATAAATCCCAGTTGCCCTGCTAACTATCGGGCCGCAGCTAAAAGTCATCGAGTTAATGCAGAAAAGGTTTTTATCGATAAGAAACTCCGTGAAGAGCTCAGCTGCGGATATATTTCTCGCGCTGATACCGCTCCCATCTGCAGCCATAATATATTTGCAGTTGCCAAGGCGAGTGGTGAGGGCCTCCGCACAATAACTGATTGTAGCAGGCCGGCGGACAGGTCTGTTAATAACTACGTCAATAATCTCGCCCAGACTTTCTCCTACCAGGGCGTTGACGACTTGGTCGCCGGGCTTGAGCACAATGATTTTATCGCCACGATAGACATCAAGGATGCCTACCGGGCCGTTAGCATACACCCTTCCGACCGCCCACGCCAAGCTATATGCTGGGACTTCGGAGGGGGCAAAGGTCCCAAGGTTTTCTTTGATAATCGCCTATGCATGGGCCTCTCCTCGAGCCCCTTTATCTTTAACCATCTCTCGGATTTTGCTATGCGTTGTGCCAAGAGAGAGGGTGTCAATAGAGCAGTGCTCCTATGGCTCCCAATAGAGGGGGTGCTCCTATGGCTCCCTGCGGGCTTGGATGGGTTGCGAGACATGCTGCGCTGCCTGCTCCCCCATGCCCACACAGGCTCACAGACACACACGCTTGTGCCCGACCACCCCCCTGACACACCCACCAGTAATGTCTGAGTGGAGGAGGGGGTGGTGGTGGGGGGGTATTACCCCTTCCACTGGGCTTCTACACTCTCACAGCACCCCCACCACATACAAACTGGATATATGCTTGGAGTTATGCCATACTGAATTACACCAACGGAACTGATGTTTGGCTATATCCCATACTGGATCACATGAACGGAACCGATTGTACCAACAGACTCTCAATTCAGGTATTTACCCAACCTGCTTATTTTCAATTGGGAATTGCATACAGTTACTAAATATTACAGTCGAGGCCCAGTGGATAGGGGTAATACCCCCCCCCCCCCTCTACCCCTGACCTAATCCGGACCCAACTTTGGGCAGGTTCTGTCGGCTACTTCTCTTTTGATGTACATATCGTAATAGCAATGCAATATATTTGATAGCAGATAGCAAATGTATTTACATTTTTACTTTTTAATTCGAGAAAATAATTTTGCGAGAGTCGCCTAAGCAGTGTTATTCCTTAGTCTATACTTATGTCTGCCTACATGCGTCACTTATCGTTTTTCCATGCCCCCGGGGCCTGGATCCTTACATCTTTATCACCACTTAGTAACGATTCTTAATCCAATCTTAACTTATGCTCTATGGCATGTCAATGGTCATGTCCACGAGCAGGTTTTATACCTAACTCTAGGTAAGTTGGAATTCTCTTAACCAAACAGTGAGGTAAAATTGGTGACAGAACCAGGCCACCTTGATCACCACCCGACTTTCGATCATCCCACTTACCATGGTATTGTCTCGAAATTCTGGCGGGTGATCAGAATGATACTCTCTTGCTTATTCTCCAGTTTGTTTTCTGGCCAGCGGCTGCACTTAGCTTATCTTATTTCACTATCATTCATTCATTACTTAACCTGCAATAGTCACTGTACTTCAACTCCCCTTATCTCGCCATCCTTCATGACTATTTTCACCTTTAATATTCAACATATCTCAACTCCTCATATCTCAACTCCTGATATCTCCGCTCCTCATATCTCAACTCCTCATATCTCAACTCCTCACATCTCAACTCCTCATATCTCAACTCCTCATATCTCCGCTCCTCATATCTCAACTCCTCATATCTCAACTCCTCACATCTCAACTCCTCATATCTCAACTCCTCATATCTCAACTCCTCATATCTCAACTCCTCACATCTCAACTCCTCATATCTCAACTCCTCATATCTCCGCTCCTCATATCTCAACTCCTCATATCTCAACTCCTTACATCTCAACTCCTCATATCTCAACTCCTCATATCTCAACTCCTCATATCTCAACTCCTCATATCTCAACTCCTCACATCTCAACTCCTCATATCTCAACTCCTCATATCTCAACTCCTCATATCTCAACTCCTCATATCTCAACTCCTCATATCTCAACTCCTCATATCTCAACTCCTCATATCTCAACTCCTCATATCTCAACTCCTCACATCTCAACTCCTCATATCTCAACTCCTCATATCTCAACTCCTCATATCTCAACTCCTCATATCTCAACTCCTCACATCTCAACTCCTCATATCTCAACTCCTCATATCTCAACTCCTCACATCTCAACTCCTCATATCTCAACTCCTCATATCTCAACTCCTCACATCTCAACTCCTCATATCTCAACTCCTCACATCTCAACTCCTCATATCTCAACTCCTCACATCTCAACTCCTCATATCTCAACTCCTCATATCTCAACTACTCATATCTCAACTCCTCACATCTCAACTCCTCCCTGACTATTTTCACCTTTAATAGTCACCGTACCAGGGGGAACCAAGACACCCATAGTTGGGGTAAAGATGGTGGCGTCCCAACCCGGCTCTCCCGGCTCCATGGTCCATCCCCCCCTCCCGTGCCGGCTCCTCACCGTTCCATTGCTACTCTCCTCTCTCTCCTCGCCATTACCTTTCTTCCTTCCATATTCCTCTTACTGCTTCTAATTTCCCTGCATCTTTGCGAGCTCCCGCAACTCGTATTCCTCCATCTGTCTCTCCCTTATCCTTGTCGGTACTCTCCCTTATGTACCCTCCTTTAGTGTTACCCTTGCTCTCACTTCGGTTAGTCCCTGCATCTCTATCCCTTCTTCCACTTCTCTTCCCTGTTTCTCCTCCACTGGCGGTTTGGGTTTTCCCATCCCCCATCGGCAGTGTGCAGTAGTACCTCCTTTCTTCCCCCATCTTTGCTTGCACTGGTAACTACAGTACCCCAACACTGACAGTAACACTCCTGTACCCGCTGCAAACATCCTCCAGGCATAGTACCAGCTGTCCCCCATGGGACGATCCATGGGTATCTCTCGGATATCTCCCAGATCCAGTGCTGGGGCGGCAGAGACATCATCGGCATTTCGTATTGCAACACCATGTTCTGTATTTGTACCTGGATTGATCGCAATCTCCACCCTTCTCCCTCGATGGTGCACCCTTGTGGTAGCTCCACCAATGTTGGTATCGCGATTCTTACCCGGGTAGGGACTTTTCTGGGGCAGTGCACCGACATGGCCACAAAGCTTGCGCTTGTCTCTGTGCTCACCAGCTGCCATATCGCGGTGATGGACCGTGCTTCCCCCTGGTCCCTCACCAGCACTCCATTCTGGCTGAAAAGATCCCCCTCGAGAACCAGTCCAGTGGTGAGTATGGCCATGAAGCTGCCGAGCAGTGCGACCGCCCGCATTTCGATGTTGAAAACTTTGGTCATTCTCTGAAATATGTCCACACATCAACAATTCACGACAGGTGTTTAGTCATTCATTGCAAATACCCCGCATTATTGATACCCATATATTACGTTAGTAAACCAATAATTCTGAACCCCCTGCCGAAAATATAATGTTATGTAATCAAAATAATGCACAACACTTTTGAACGCTCATTCGAAATATGTAACCATAATCAACAAATAGTGTTCTGGATCCCAGTCATAATGCTAATTTCTAATGGTGTATTTCTGTAATTAAGCATTGCTAGATGTATATCTTTTTGGTCAGCTGTGCCTTTCTTTATCATGTTTTTGATGGTTTGGACAAATCTTTTGACTTGTCCATTGCTACGTGGGTATAACGGGCTAGAGTATATGGGGCGTGAATTGGCAGGGATTTGCGAATATTTTATATTCTTCACTCCGAAACTGTGGTCCGTTGTCTGAGACAATGTAACTGGGTATGCCGTGTTGTGCAAAGATTTGTGTTAGCGATTCTATTACTGTGTGTGAAGTGGTGTCATCAATTTGGTCTAGTTTGGGGTACTTGCTGTAGTAGTCTACCGTTAAAACATAAGTGTTGTGGATTTCAAACAAATCTACTCCTATCTTGTGGTAGGGAATGCTTCGATATTGTGATTGATCAAGGGTTCTTTGTTCAATTTGTTGCGATTATTTTGACATGTGTTACATCTGTATATTCTCTCCTCTATGTGTTTATTTAGATTAAGCCAGAACACAGAATCTCTCGCTAATCGTTTAGTTTTTGTGATTCCGGCATGTGATTTGTGTAAGATGTCTAACACGGTGTGTCTTATTTCATGTGGTATCAGAACTCGGTTTCATTTTATCACTAGATTATCTTCGATAGTCAGCTCATCTTTATATGTACGATTGATAATGTCTCAGTTGGGGTGGTAGGTTTTGAAATGGTGTTTCCCAACCATTCTCAAAATCTGTTACCTTATCCCTCAGTGCTGTTAGATACGTGGCCATACTTTCCGACCCCTGATTGTGGGTATTGAACTTACATTGTGTTATTATGATGTTAGTTTTCGAAGTGCAGTATCATCTGAATGCTTCTACAAGCAGCACTATCTTGTCTTCATTTTCCAGGTCAAATGTCATGTTTGTGCCTCCATTCCTGCTACTTGCAGCAATATGTTGCATTGTACTTTCTCCATTCTTTTTTTATTTTTTAATTGAGGCTGTATTTATACTGTCCATAGCATATAAGCCCGGGTACCCAGGCTTGTTTTCAATGCTGGCCAGTTTTAGTGTTGGTGTTATCTTACCACACAATAGGTGCTGATAAGTAATTTGATTGCCTGCATTTCACTAGCAGATAGATAGTTGGTTGGTATGGTTAGTAGCCTACGTTAGTATTTTTGGATTTTCTTGGTATATATGTATTTTATTTTGTTCTACTCTTATTACTAGACTAGCCTACTCCTATTTACATATCATAGGCTTGTATGTAGCTGTGTGGGGTGTTATCTGGCTACTTTTGACATGGTTACCTTCCATTGGGCTTCCCGCTCGTGGGCCATGACATATCACATGCCCCTTTGCAGTGCAGCTTAGTGGGGGTTTCCTAGCCTTATTTTGCACAGATATCTTTTGTAAGTTTTTAGGTCAGGAATTTGTCGTTCCTTTACCGTTTGGGCATTCCACACTTTGGCAGCCATTTCCAGCGTGCTTCTCTCATGAGCTTTTATTTGACTTCTGGTCTGCTTTAGTAGTGGCGCATTATTTGCTCTACTAGCCCTTTGTGGTTTTGTTAGGAGTTTATTGTTTTGACTATAGCTATATGCTAATGTTTTCAAGTGAATTATTCTCCTATTTTCTAGTAATTTCACTTAGGTCCTTTGTGTATGTCCTAGGTGGGGTGCAGCTTGTCTACTCTTAGACAGATCTTTAGGGCTCTGTTCTGCAGTATTTGCAGGTTTTTTTAGTTGTTCTTTTCTCGCACCCATGTAGTTTACATCTCCATAGTCAAAATAGGGGAGCACCATGCCCTTGAAGATTTCTATTGATATTTCTTGTGTCATGTAGTCTCTTAGCTTTGCAAATAGCCACAGTTTATGCTTTACTTTCTGGATAATTTTATTTATACATAGGTTGTACTTTAGTTGGCTGTCCAACTCAAGGCCTAGGTATTTGTAATAGTCTACATTTTCTAATGTTTGGTTTCCTAACTTACAGTGTAGTTTTCTTTCTGTCATTTGTTTATGCGAGAAGAGTACTGTTTTTGATTTGCTTGTGTTGATGGTTATTTTGTTGGACTCACACCACTCATCTAGTTTTAGTAGGAGTTTATTTAGTTTAGTTATTACCTCCTCTTCTGTGGTGCCATTTGCATATATGACTGTGTCATCTGCACATAGTTGGAGGCATTCAGTTTGCAACCATTTTTCTAGATCGTTTATATAGATTATAAAGAGTAGTGGCCCTAACACTGACCCTCGGGGTACACCACATGTGACATGTTGGTTGTCTGATAGTGTATTGTTTATTTTTGTTTTCTGTTGCCTTTTACTCAGGTAGCATTTTATCCAATCCATAGTGTTGGATTTTATGCCCATGGTTTTTAGTTTTTCCAGTAGGATTTTATGGTCTACTGTGTCAAATGCTTTGCTGAAGTCAATGAAGGCTGCTCCAACTAATTGTTTTGGTTCATTGATGCCAGTATGGCATTTGTTAGGTTAGCTATTGTTTTTGATGTGGAGTGCAGTTTCCTGAAGCCCCCTTGTCTTTCGTTTAGTATCTCATTTTTTTCCAGGTGTTCATTTATGTGTCTATGTAACACTTTTTCAATGTGCTTTCCTGGGGTTTGAAGAATTGATATTGGCCTGTAGTTTCCCATATTTTGTTTGTCTCCACTTTTGTGAAAGGGGGTGATGGTTGCCATTTTCAAGGCTGAGATAAAATACCCCTGCTCAAGGGAGATGTTAAATAGGTCTGCTATAGTGGCCAGGATGGCTTGGAGTGCCTCTTTCCTTATTTTGGTTGGTATTTCATCTATTCCACTTGGCTTATTCGTATCTATGTCATTAATTTTTTTTTTTACTTCTATCATATCTGTTTTGCAGGTGGGGATTTCCTTCTGCACAGTTCCTGATCTGTTTTCCCACCTTTTTTTAAATTTTTCTGACAGCTTTTGCCCTATTGTGGCAAAGTGTGTATTCAGACCGTTTGCTGCATCTTTGTCTGTGAGCATTGCCCCTTCATTATCTTGGAAGTTTGTATGCTCTTCTTTGTTATTTTTTTGGAATAATAGGTTTACATTTTTCCAGAATTTGTTTGCGTTGCTTCCCCAGTCTTTGTCCTGCTTTATTATGTATTTCTTTTTTGCTGTTCTCACAGCTTTGAGAGACTTGTTTCTGGTGATATGGTAGGCCAGTTTGTCTTCTATTGTTTCTGTGTGCTTTGCTTTATCACCCAGTTTACTTTTGGTTGTGATGAGTGTTAGCAGGTCTTTGTCTACCCAAGGGTCTTGGTTTTTTGGTATTTTTATTTTCTTCATGGGGCACATCTCATCAGTTGATTTTCATATTTCTGTGATGATGTTGTCCCAATAGATATCAACATCATCTCTGTTTTGTGTGATGTTGTTTATGTTTTGGTGCAGGTGAATTTTTAATGTATCTTCTGAATAGTTTGTTAGGGACCTGCCCATTTTGTATTCATAGTGATTTGTGCTTTTGAGCTTTTTCCTGGTTACATATACTAGTTTGTGGTTGCTTATACCCCAGCTTCTAGTGACGACCTGATCGGGCTGCGATGAAGGCCCTGAACTGTGATCTTGAACCGTGTCTGATCCCTCACTCTGATCTGAAACCACAAATAGCCACCCATAAAATCCAAATGGCAACATGAGTCAGATGAAAACATTAATAAACTTAAAGAAATTGAACCATCTGTGGGAAAGCCACCACACACTCATGCGGGAGGTCGGTGGGACCAAGTGGTCCTTAGCCTCTGCCGTATTGGCCACTCGTGGCTTACACATGCTTTTCTGCTCAAGGGGGAACCTCCCCCTGAATGTATTGGGTGTCAGTCCCCGCTGACACCCAAACACATTTTACTAAGTTGCATTGATTTTTTGGCCCTGCGCCAACAGTTCTACACTGCAGACACTATGCATGACCTTTTTACTAAGGTAAAACAGGAAAACATTTTAGCCTTTATGAGGGCAGCTGGACTGTACCACCTCATATAGTTTACTAAATAGATTCTATCAATTATTAATCAAACTTTTCTTTTTCTATGGGAATTTGTTTCCCTTGACCACAAATATATGATTGTGAGCTTTCTAATTTAATGAGTGTCTATTGGCACATAAATGATTGTCTGCTTTTACATGTAAAAGCGATGGTTTGAACAAAAAACAAACATTTCTCGCTGTGAATATGGCCTATGCTGCCGACACGGCGTAAAGCAACCGCCAATCAATCAATCGACTTACTGCTAAGCCGATTTAGCGCTGCATTCACACTCACGTTTTAAACCAGATTAGTTCAACCGGTTTAGTTCAACCTGTTTAACATGTAAGTGTGAATACAGCTTAAGACTACTATTGGGATAAGTACCGATGTCCAAATACCCAGTGTTCTATTCATCATAAATCACTATCTTGTGGGCCAAGATACAGACCATATTTATATTCTCTTTGATTTGATCAATACAAGGCATAGTTCACTGGATAGGCTATGTGTCAAGTATCAGGATCACTTGATTAACAACAAAATTTCAATTCCTTCTACATCCCAGCCAGCAAAAAAGTGTAGGACCCATATGGGGTCCATATGGGTTACAATACTGGACCAACATGGGCTGCCCATATGGGACACAGACACAAACAAGATCCATATGTGGGTCCCACATATGGCAAGCCCCATATGGGTTTAACATGGGGCCTATATGGGTCCCATATGTGAAAGTATGACGTCTAAACAGTTTGACTTCTGGATACTGAATGGTTTATTCACAGCCTAGGGCACGCTTGACCCGCCGGCTAAACTTTCCATGACGTCATCTCATTTGCATATCTCTTTGTCTCAACCTCTGCATCTCGTTAACATATATTAACCACACACCTGTACGTCTATTACGCATATATCACACCATATAACATTCCGATAGCTACGGTTAAATATCACCTGCAAAACGGTAATAACAAGAAAACTTCTATAGTTTTATGACATGCATAGTTTAAATCCGCCCTCCCCCCATAAAGCCCTCCTATCCTCGGAAAATCCTCATCGGATCGGCGCCGGTCAAAGGACCACCACCCAGGTCTGATGGCCTCACCAAACGGATATCACAGGACCTCAGTGGTACCCGGCCATAGCACCAAAGGCAGAAATCTGCGAACAGATACTATGCTTTGATCTTAGCCAAAATGCCAAGAAGCAATTGTCTTAATTATTCAAATGCATTATACATTGATATACTTACTTATTGAGGGGTTTGTGACCTAGCGGTCACTGGCTGCAGGACTGCAGCATTGATAAATGGTGCCATTAAAACGGCCCTTTTTTGGTGGTTTTGTTTTTTGGGGTCTTTCTTTATTTTATTCCTTCGTCCTTGCAGCTGTAGGGGGTAGGGCAGGGTGCTCTTCGCGGCGTCTTGTGCGGTGGTGGCATGGTGCGGCGGTGGCCCAGCAGGTGGCAATACATTGTTGGGGCCCACGGTCCTGTACCTCGACCGGAGAGCACAGCGGGATCCGGTGTCGTTGTCAACAGGGCCATGGGCGGCACATTGGTCCTCCGGGCCCCCATCGCAGTGTGGGTGGTCCAGGGCCAACAGAGCTCATGGACCGGGGTGTGGTTGGCAGGTGTGATTGGCATCCACGGTCCCAGCACCGACTCCATCGGTGATCAAAGCGGGAACCGATGTTGTAGGCGCGGGGGTCGAGGCTGTCAAACCCGGTGTATCCGGGACTGCACAGGGCACCCGGTGTAGGCACAGTGTCCGGTGCGACCTCACAGGGCTCCCCGATGGGACTTCACAGGGCTCCCTGACTGGGATCTCAGGGGGCTCCCTGCTGGGGGACCTCACGGGGCTCCCTGACTGGGACCTCACGAGGGTCCCTGATGGTTGTTGCTAATCACCGTCATTATTGTCGGGTTAAGAGTCGTCGGCGATGGGTTCAGGGCCACTGACAATCTCGAAGGTGTGGTAATTATGTCTATAGAATCTGCCGAGTGGCTCCCAAGAGGACTCAGAGAGCCTCATGAGGATGGCGAGCGCAGCTCGGTTGTCAGACAGGTTGTGTGGTGGGCCAAGGAAGTCTCGGATGGCGGTCCTGTCAAAGGCCACACATGATGCCAGGATGTGGGCAACATTGAAGATTTGGTCACCGCAGGGGCATCATTGCAATGCAGGGATGTTGATGCACCGCCTGTTTCCAGTCCTGAAGTGCGTGACCGCTTCTTGCATGCATGCAGAGAGGTTTCTCGGGACAGGTAGGCACTCCCTGACATTTTCATGCCAGGCCCAACTGATACTTTACAAAAATGTTTTGGTGATGTATAATGAATGTCAATCATAATAAATCAATATTATAAAACATTTTTAAAAGAAATCATAAAATTCCATCAAATTGTATTTGATCGAAACATGCACCTGTCAGTCACCTGGATATTGGCGGATTTGCTGGGAATGGAAACATGGGACCCATATGGGGCTTCTCTCAGATTCTTATAAACATTTGTTTTATATTTTGTCACATAAGTGCTGCACATTATCTTTTATAGTGTCTCCATACATTAGATGTGTTACTTTATTGTAATGAACTGGACATTTTGTGTGATTTATGGTTTACACTCTGCATCCATGGGACCCATGTGGGTCCGATATGGGCAGAATAGTCAGTTTGGGACCCATGTTGATCCCATATGGTTACATCCACATGGGTTTGTCTGGATATAGCCCATATGGGCCCCGTATACCCGTGTTTGCTGGGATAATCTTAGGAAGTCATTGCTTTCTTTATTCAGAGCCCACCTTGGAGTAAGGGAACTGACCGTCATTGTTGGGGTGCATGACAGAACTGCTACTGAAGGGACAGAGCAAATCTATGCTGTGGCTTCCATCATCACACATGAACAGTACAACAAAGGCTCATATGATAAGGACATTGCCCTGCTCAGGCTGGTCAGTGGCATCCACTACACAACGGTCAGTAAGCCAATATGTTTGCCACTGACTGAAGCCACCACTGGAAAAACTTGCTACGCCACTGGGTGGGGGGGTACAACTCGAGGTAGGAAATGCTATGGACTATTCAATCAATTCAGATGCTTCAAATTAAATATGTGGTTCTTGAATTGAACTTGTGTATCACTGCTTTGAAAAGAATATGTGTAATTTTATTTGGAATAACAAGAACTTTTAAGGTTAAAGACGTATGTATAATAATATAGTGCTTGGAATGGATGGAGTAGAGTGACGATTATAGATGTTATTCTAAATCACGCATGAGCATTTGTGATTTGTTGGACATTTACATATATATATGAATTATACTGATAATCAGAGCCAATGCAAACAATATCTACTGTTATTACATTACTAACTGTGCATCCCATAGCATTGAGTGTTCACCTATTAGATAGGTTATATGTGTCTTTTCTCACCCTTACTTTGGATGCATATAGGGCATTGGAGTAGGACATCAAACGTGTTGATGCAAGTGACTCTTCAGATCATCAACCAGAAAACGTGCCGTAGGTCACACTTTTTCCGCACAAAGATCACTTCAACCAAGTTGTGTGCAGGCGTTGCTCAAGGTGACAGAAATGAATGCCTGGTTAGTATAGGCCTAGACCGTGACTAGGCATCCATATGCATGCATATGTCAGTGTTTGTAAATAAAGAAGGTGTCACCAAATTTCATTGGCAGAAGTCATGGCCTGTGCCCTCTCTCCCCTGTCTCTCCCATCTCCCCCCTGACTCTCCCCTGTCTCATTCAAGGACAGAGCTCGCTTTTCTTTGTCCACAGCCCGATTCAGGAACGGTTGGCCCTTTCTCCTCAATAAATCCCCAATGCCCTCCAAACAAAAAGAATAAGCTTGTTTTATTTAACGATGCATCTAGAACACATTGATTTTTGTATCATTGGCTATTGGAAGTCAAATATATGGTCATTCTGACAGCACTTACCATAGTCTTTGATGAACCAGTTGTGGGCCACTGGTTGGAATGGAAAATAGCCCAAACTGCAAATGTGTCCACTGAGCAGGATCGATAGGATGACTGAGACCATCACATGTGGACATGCTACCCCCTGAGCTATGTCCCGCTCCACCATCTATGAATCCTAATCACATGTTGGGGAGACTGGCCTTCTCTATATCTTCCATGCCATTTGTGAGAGGGCAATCATTGCCCTGCCAGTATTACAGGGAAAATCCCTGCCAGCCTCTGCACCATGTGGAGGCTGATCCTCTTTCATTGTCTTCTTCTGGTCACATTGTTGTAATTAACTGCATGCTTTATATTTGTAGAATGACAATGGTGCTCCTCTTGTCTGCCATTCCAAAGGCCAGTTCTTACTCCACGGCATTACTTTCTGGGGTTATTCCTGTGGATCAGACAATATCCCTGGTATCTACACTCGAGTGAGCCAATTAACAGACTGGATTGACAAAAAAACAAATGGTACGTGATTACTTGCATTGGTCGTAATGCTCGCATTGCGTTTGATTCGTGGCGGGAGAGGAGGACCCCCCCCTCCTTCCTACCCCTGCCGCGACCATTGGGTCGCTGACATAACACCCCCCCCTCCCTCGGCCCTTATAACCGGCCGCCCTTGCTGCTCCTAGCCACTCGCCTCCTCTCACCCTCCTGGCACGGACATAATTTTCTCTTTGGCTCCATCCACGCCTCATGCCTCCACGCCTCACGCCTGCACGCCTGCACGCCTGCACGCCTCCCGGTCTGCACACTCACGCGCACACCGCTATCATGCCAGCCTGGCCCCACCCCCGAGGTGGCCCCCCGGACCGCCGAGGACCACGCCGAGGCAGGAGCGCCTCTGCCGCCTCACACGACGCGGCCTCCGTGACCTCTACCGCCCCCAGCCTCCAGTCGGAGGCCACTTCCTGGGCTACCGCCAGAGATGCCCGCATGGATGCCCAGGCCGCGGAAATGCAGTGCCAGTCCGGCGCCATTGATCACCTCACAGCCCTCGTGGAATCCATCACCCTCGCCCCATCTCGGGCGCCAGCCCTCCCGGAACCTGCCGCCGCACCCCTGCCTCGGGCCCCGGCCACACCGCCCCCATCCATCGCGGACCGCCTAGCCAACCTACAAGAACTCACTGCTGGGACTGAAGGAGCCACCTACCCGACCACGCACCCTCGCCTCCTCCCCGCCTCCGCGACTCCGGCCCAGGACGTCCACCCCACCTACCAGCGCTACACGAGGCACGGCCTATACACCACACAGCAGGCCGCCGCCGCAGCTCGCCTCCCCACTGCCGCCCACCCCGCCCCGGACCGCTCCCCCGCATCCGCGGCCGACGCGGTCAGGGAGATACTGGAGTCCACCGAGGCGCAGGGCAGCGGACGCCGAAAAGGTATACCTTCTGGATACCTCTACCCACGCCCCCGCCCGACTAGCTCCTCCCCCCACACACCCCCGCCCCACCCAGGCCGACCCATGCACACCCTACACCCGCGAAGCCTACGGGATACCCTGCCCCGCCTGGAACAGGGACCCAGCCTCATGCGACCTCCCCCCCCCGGAGAGGCCCACGGCAACCAGGGCGCGAGGAGGAGGCACGCATGCGCGTACTGTGCAAATGTACGCCGCATCCTCACCGTCCATAGCGAGGCCGTTTGCTAGACCAAACGCACCCGCGACCGCGCCCCAGCCGCCCCCGCGATCACCTCGCCGATTTTTAGTCCGGCGGCGGCGACGCGGCCCCACCCCTGCCCCCACCAGCACAGCCAGCACCCACGCCGCACCCACCCCCGCCGCACCCACCCCCACCATCCCCCACCGCCCTGGGAACCCAGAAACCCCACACCGCACACCGGAAGTCCAGAAACCACCTCGCCGGCCCCGACCGGATGTCCGCCCCAGGGTGCCCCGCCACCAAAGCAATCGGCCGCCAACACCCGACACCACCCCCAACCGCCTCCCTAAACACCGCCGCACTGCCCGCGCCAACCGCCACCCCTTTATCTTCACATCTCCCGCCGGCCCAGATGGCCCTCATCACCCCCCACCCCCCCCGCCAAAGCTCTCGCATCTCCCGCCGGCCCAGATGGCTCCCATCACACCACCCCTCACATCTCCACCGCAACCGCCACAACCCCCCACCCCGCACCAAACGCCGCACCCCCACCCGCACCAACCACCCCCCCCCGCACCCCCGGCCCCGGCCCCGGCGACACTGCATACATCGGCCGCCTCCCCCCCTGCCCCCGCACCCGCCGCCCCTTTCCCTCCACCCACGCCTTTGCCCTTCCCCTCTCCCACCCCTCCCGCACCTCCTCCCCATCTCCCCTCTCCCCCCCCCCCCCTGCCACCCCCCTCCCCTCTCCCCCCTACCCCCCCCTCCAGCGACATGGGCGAACCAGTTGCCGAGGTCATCAACCCAGGCATCCAGGACACCCTCCCTGCCGCCCCCTCCTGCGGGCCCCACCCCCCACCCTCCTATCCATATGGCCCCACCTCTCCGGCACCGCCTTTAGCCGCCACCCCACCTTCTCAAGCCTACCACACCCTCCGCGCTGCGGGCCTCCCTAACTTTTTGGCCGCCCGCATCCCCCTCCCCTCAGGCCTACACATCCCCGCATGGCGCCCTCGCCTCCGAGACCACCCCGACAAGGACCTAGTCGACCTCCTCGAGTTCGGCTTTCCAGCCAATTACTCCGCCAGCACCCCTCCCCGGCCTACCTACACCAACCACCGCGAGGCCCCGGAGCACCAGGTCCACCTCCGGGACTTCTTTGCTACCGAGCTCGCACACGGCGCCCTCGCCGGCCCCTTCCTCGCCCCTCCTTCACCCCCTGGGCCCAGGTCTCCCCCATGATGACCCGCCCCAAATCCGACCCGGGCAAGAGGCAGGTCATCGTCGACCTCTCTTACCCCCCTGGCCACAGCGTCAATGCTGGGATACCCCGCCGTGAGTACCTGGGTAGGCCCCACGCCTACCGGCTCCCCTCCGTGGCCGACGTGGGATGCCGCCTCGTCGGACAGGGCACCGGGGCCTACACCTGGACCGCGGACATATCCAGGGCCTACCACCAGCTCCTGGCCGACCCCCTCTCCTGCCCCCTCTATGGGATCGCTTTCGAGGGGGCCACCTATGTTGACCTCACCCTCCCCTTCGGCTGCCGCTCCTCGGGCGCTGCCTGCGTCAGGATCCTCCGGCACGAGGGCTTCCATGCCCTCGTATACGTCGACGACTTTGTCGGGTGCGAGCTCAGCTACCTGAGGGCCCGCCAGGCCTTCGACGGCTTCATCGCCCTCGTCGGCGCCCTCGGCCTGGAGGTCGCCTCAGGGAAGTGCCACCCCTCGGCGGTGCGGGTCTCCTGGCTCGGATTCGCCATCGACAGCGACGCCATGACCAACCGCATCGCCCCCGACAAAGTCGACGAGCTCGTCGCCGACTGCGAGGCCCGGGTCGCCCAGCCTACCCTCGGGCGCCAGGAGCTCCAGAGCATCCTCGGCCGCCTCAACCACGTCGGCAGCTGCGTCCTGCCCGCGAGAAAGTTCATGGCACACCTCCTCGGGCCCTGCGCAGGTGCCACTGGTTCGCCACCATCACCCTCGGGGATGACGCCCTCTGGGACCTGGCATGGTTTGCGGCCTATGGGCGCGCCTCCAACGGCCTCCATCTCCTCCGCCCGCCGTGGACCCGGAGGATCGTCATCAAGTGCGACTCATGCCTCACCGGGGGTGGGGCCTACTCCCCCAGGCGATACTACGCCCGAGGGTACTCCAAGGCCTTCCGCGCCCGCTTCCCCGCCATCCACGAGCTCGAGGCGGTCAACCTGGTGGTGGCGCTCCACGCCCTCCTCCCGGCTGACGTCGCGGGGGCCAACGTTGTCGTCAATACGGACAACATGGCCTCTACTGCCTCCCTCGACTCGGGGCGGGCCCGGGACCCCACCCTCGGGACCTGCGCCCGGGAACTCTCGCTGATGGCGGCCGAGGCCAGCTTTGAGCTCACTATTGTCCACAAGCCCGGCGCCGACCTCGTCCTTGCCGACGCCCTCAGCCGCGCCCACCTCCCTGGTCGCTGGGCCGGCGTGGCCCGAGACGAGGTCGCCCGCCTCGGGCTTGAGCGCGCCGACGCCGACCATGATGACTTTCCCTACAACCCCGGCCTCTGATCCAGGGTACACCGCCTCCGAGGTCGCCGCCGTCGACGGGCTGCGCATTGCCGCCCTCGCCCCCTCCACCTGGAGGAACCGTCATCGACAGGCCCGAGGATACGATCGACAGGCCGGAGTTCGCCTCGGGCCACCACTGGGACCCCCTCGCCCCGACGCCCTTCGATGTCGCCGCCTACACCGCCTCACTCTACGCCCGCCCCCTGGCGCCGGCCTCCTACCGGAACGCCCTCTCCGGGGCGCGCTCCTGGCTGGAGGCGGCCGGGGGTGACCCCAGCACCTTCACCTCGCGCCTCGCCAGAGACGTCTGTCGTGGTGGAGAGCGGGCCTCTGGGCACGTCGCCCGCCCCGCCCCTCCACTGATGCCCGCCACCCTCGCGGCCGTCGCCCGCCACCTTGCCCTCGCCGGGCCCTCGGGCGTCGTCCCCCGGGCCGCTCTGCTCCTCGGGTATTACGGGATGCTACGGCAGTCCAGCCTCCTCTCCCCCAGCCCGAGGTGTGGGGCGGCCCCCACACCATCACACGCAGCGACGTCGCCCCCGCCCCCGGGGGGCTGCGGGTCAGCCTCTGAACCACCAAGACCATCGTGCTGCCCTCGGGGGCGGTCGCCCTCTTCATCTCCGCCTCACCCAGCTGCCCGCTCTGCCCCCTCGGTCCATGCCTACGTCCCCCCGCATCGCCGCCTCGGGCGCCCCTCGAGTCCTCTCCTCAGTTTTGGTGGAGGGCTCCTCGGGGCGCCTCCCTCCCATCTGACCTCAAACCCTGATATGACATTAACCTCGGACTTGGTCCAATGCACTTCTTGACACTGTGAATTATTGCCCTATGATACTGCACTTTATCTTCATTGATACATGTTATTCCATCACTTCTATATTTAACTACCTCCATTGTACACTATAACATTGATCCATTGTTTCTGAATAAAGTGTGTTTTATTCCAATACCTGCTTCCCTCTCCTCCTTCGTCACGTATCACATTTACTTATTGGCCTGATTGATAAGTAATTGTCAGCATTCATTTTTATTTGACTAGAATTAGTATATTCAAAAACAAAAACATGCATCATTTATTTGCAGATGGAATTATTAGGAACAAAATGTTGTTTGTGGCTATTTATAGATAGTATCGGGAGACTTGACAGGTATGCGTTGATCTGCCTGAGGTCAGCAGTCTCATGTTTGCATCACTGTAGCAGCTGAGGAGAGTCATGAGGACTTATTGACCCTATATATTACAGTTTGACCCTCAGTTTTAATTAGACCCTAAATACCTCCTAGAGAATAGGTAGTTTTGTGATATACAAACAATTGTGTTATGTAGAGTTGTCTTGGTTATATTAGTCGCCATATAATGATATATAGGGCCTACATTGAATCGGATATATTCTTCTTTTGCTTATTTATTACAGGTGCGTTCCAGTCACCCCGATAAAAAAAACCTCGACCAGACTGTCAATGTGACCTGCCTCACCACAATATTGGTTATGGGATTGATGTGGAGCCTAGCTTTAACCCATGCTCTGCATAGTATATATATGTAAGCCTAGAGATGGAAATGCACATCACAAAAGGGACATGAATGTAAAGTGTATAACAGGGTATAAGATGCATAATATGGCTTGTGATAGCTTCAAATGAAGTTAAAATCTAAGCCCATACAAATGGAATTAACCGGGAATTAAATATGAGGATAAGCCAGCAATTGTTTCGCTAACAAGATGAATAATGTATCCCATTCATGAAATTCTTCCTTTGTTAGGCTTCTGTATTGCAGTAGTTTGATCACAAACATAATATCCTCTTTGAGAAGGAACTTCACTCTCAGTCTGGAAGGAAATCTATCACATGATGCAGCATGTACTAGGCATCCTGAATTATTGTTCCATAGTTTTGAGTCTCTGTCATATTCTTTGATTGATTGCTATAATCTACTTTACTTAGTTTGAAGTAACATTTATTCTAAATGGATACCTTTGGACAGATCTGAAGTGGAAACATGACAAATTAATTTTTGACAGTCACATCAAAAGTGTATAGGTTCTATTACATTGACTTAGTATCCCTTTTTATGAAGTAAGAAATGCTTAATAATTGCACCAGTATCTAAGTTTGATACATAGGCTCAAATCTATGAGTAACTTTTACTTTTTAATGTGATGCTTTTATTGGACTATGCAGCTTTAACTTTAGATGAGTTTCAGGATGAGGCCATGATGAAGAAATCAATGGGAAAACAACATGTATGGCTAAGCCATGGGTTATGACTAATAACAAGAAACATATAATTATCTAACTATGACAACATTACTCTGGTGTATCAGCATGAGACTATGTGGTAAAAAAAAAGCACTTAGTACACATATATGCTGCTTACCTAGTAAATACTACCACTAATATTAGATTCACCTTGGCTGCCACTTTGGCCGACATCAATTAATCACCTCGGATCATCCCAACAAATTGTTTGCTAATGCACAGATCCTATACACTCGGGTTGCGTAAACGAATGCGCTCAGGGTGGACACAATGGTGGATTAATCCACAGTTTTTTTTGTTTTTTTTTAAATAACCAATATAGCTACAGCAAGATAGGATTTAACATATTTTATGAATGCATAATTTAGTTACATGTCCATTTAATTAATCTGGTTGGTCATAGCTTTATAACAATACATAAATATAAATAAAAAAACATGTGGGACTTGTACTGGTGGCTAAATGTAGCAATACAGGCTGACACTACAGGTACCAGCACAAATGTGATGTCATTGCTCCTGATGCCCCCAACCAAGATGTGGGTATTGGAATCAGATCATTTTGCACACGGCCGATGTTTTGTTTAGATAGGCCTACACCTCAGAGTGTTCTATTTGAAATTCTTGGTGTTTTGTGCCAGACTTCTGCTGTCTTCCATGCCGACTTGACAAGTCTCAAACCACAAAGCATAACCTTCATATTCTTGATGATCTTCAAGTTTCATAAGCCTTGTTCACACGGACGATGTAAATCGATTCGTAGAAAGCGACTTGTATAGTTCGCATCACATTTCTCGTGTGAACGGACGTCTGATGCGGATTAGGGCTGATTCGATTCACGTGATGCGGATCCTGTAAACCACCTAAGCGAGGTAGTCTACGTGAATCGATTCCTGTGATGCGGATAATTTTGCCCGTGTGGACGCAACCGACTTACGTGATGCGGACTAAGCACGTCGATATATACTATAATTTGGTCTATGAAACTGCTAGATGTGCACATATATTTTTTTCATCATTTATTTTTAGGGTTTCACTGCCCAGCAGAAGTTTTGACCGTTCCAAACCAATACGATTCATTAAATACATATCTAGGTCGAACCCACACTCTCTGGTGCCAGCATCGTCGAACCCAAAAGGGCGCTGGTTAGCCTGGACTTGCTCATGCGCAGATATCCACTTCCGCATCACGCAGTGCCCGTGTGAACGGGCGGCTAATTCGCCTCACCTGATTCGATTTGTGTGATGCACCTCATATTTTGTCCGTGTGAACAAGGCTATAGTCCAACGATTTTCAGTTTCTGTCATTTTTCTAGATAAATATATTAGGTTGATCATTATAACCTACCTTACATTAAAGGGCCGTCACAATTATCAACATTTTCACATACATACAAACCATACATACATCTGAGAATGATGCAAATTTAATTTAATTAAAGCTGCATAATCCGATCCATTTGTCCCTGAACCCCCCTGTAAGTATGCCGCAACATTCAGGATTTGATGATTCTATTTCTACCATAATTCAGCACTGTATTTGCGATTTTAATAATACAATTGCAAGATATTAACATGTTTATTGTGCACATTGTTGGGAGAGGATGGTGATATGTATTTGTTAAAATACTGATAATTGTGAAGGACCCCTTAGTTTGAAATAACTTTGATTATCAATGGTTACTCTTAGAGATATTTTAAGTGCAAAGCTGTTAAAGTAATTTTGGCATGCACGTCAAAGCTCTGTCACTGAAGACAAATTCTATTAAATTGACTTGGTATCCTCTTTTATGCATTAAGAGATGCTTATTAGTATGGACGTTAGATGTGTAGAATCAAATGAAGAGTTCAGGCGCAAAACCCCATAAATGGAAATCCAAAAATTGAATTAAAATAAAAGATATTTACCTGAATATAATTCTAATTCTCACTAATTCAACCATTCTTGAGACAAAATAATTATGAAGTAACGAAGAAAAAAATACAAATGTAACAATTTAGCCTTTTCAAGGTTTGACTTCAATGTTTATCCGAATTTTTGGATCGGTGTTTATGGGGTTTACCATCTGAACTCCTCAAATCTAGATAAATGTTCTGGTTGTGAAAATGTGATGTTTTCATCGGACCATGCCGGTTTTTTTATCTCCAGTAGCCTTCACTTAATACAGTCAATTATGGCATGCACATGGGTTTAACTTTAGCCATAAACGGGAATTGAATGGTCTAGTTATTTGTTGTGCTTTTGTTGAAATCAAGCTGCGCCCCTCATGAAAACAAGCCGACGTACCGTACCACTGTTCCTCTGTCCTACACTTCCATATTTGGATAATAAAATATAACATAAAAGTCAATGTATTTTTGTATTCGATTAACTTGTGTCAGAAGGGATGGCCACATCAGTGGGCTTCCCGTGAGTTCGAAACCCAGCTGAGTTAAACCAATGACTTACAGAATTGATACCTGTCCCTACATAGCCCAGTGTCGCAGTTTGAGCGCCCTGCCAGTTTGAGCGCCCTTCTGTTGCTTCTGCGCATGCGCGGATAGAAACAACATTAAAACCACCCTAACTATCACAGTAATTTGTGATTTTTGGTGCTTTGAAAGCAAATTTCTCTTGTTTTTATTAAATAGTTCAAATCTGTCTCTACAATTTCACATTCAGCTTTTTTGTTATCAGCCAATTGGAAGTTCTTGAATTTATTTTGCGAAAATAGTTTTTGAGGCCATGATCTGGTAAGGCTAACACTTGCACTGAAACTCAGAATATCCCAACTTTCACTATTATCTCTGTTTTTAATACTTTCAGAGTAAATTGCTCTTAGATTAAATTAAATACTTCAGATCTTCCTCTTCAATTGCGCATTAAGATATTTTTAATCGATCCAATGAAAGCTTTTAAATCTATTTTACAAAAAAAAGTATACAACCACTGGCAGGGCGCTTAAGATTGTTCATGTTGCGCCTCACAGGGCGCGGTGGCAGAATGGGTAGAGCACAGGATTCGCATGCGGGAGATCGGGAGTTTGGTTCCCGGTCGAGTCAAACTAATGACTTATTGTTGTTTCCTAGCCTGCCGCTTGGCATTAATGGGATAGGGCAAGGACTGGAAAGATCAGTGTCAGGATAAACTGACTGAGTGGGATATTGGGTCATGGTGCTAGCGGCTTGATTTTCCAGTGAGACAAGACTATAAAGTTGCCATCAGTTTGCACTGTCACAAGTCAGTACCCATCCTGATGTGACCTTAGATGTCACCAGGACCTAAAACTCCAACAATCAACTAACTGTTGCGCACCCAACATGATAAATTCTGTGCGCAGGACCGAATTGCTGTTGCCACTGAACTCGGTGCCACCTACCGGAATTCAGCCCACAAACGCCACCTGCCAGCTTGGGCATGAACCAGGCCTGACCATTGAGTCGATCTGTATGACTCACAGGCGCGTTTGTATCTGACCTAGATCAAGGATTCACCCCGCACAGCAGTAGCCTGAGTTGTGGTGAAGAACAATGCTATATAAAAGCTGGCAAAAACTATCTATATGCAGGGTAAATGAAATAAGCAAATACATTCTTAATTTAAGAAAGACAATATATTCTTCATATATCTCAATATTTACCTGCTACTTTTGATTTGAAAAATATGATAAAGACATGTAGTTTAATGGACCTTAGAAGTGAAATCGATGGCATTCCATGGTCGCCATCTTGTCTTGTTGCATTCTCTCCCATTTAATCGAACTCTGTGCCGATATAAGTAGCCATTTTATACTGGAACCAGGAATTGTATTTCCTGGTCCATATTAAAGCAATGTCCACCCATTGTCATTCACTGCAAGTATGGGGTGAATCTTTTATCTACGTCCGACCCTACAGTGTGACTTTCCTTTTGACTCCTCCACTTTTTTTCTCCATCCCACCCGCCCAACCCCCATACAAATTAAGGTTGAGGGTATGGGACCTCAAAGCCCTTAACACCATGAACATTGACTCATTGAACCATACAAATCAAGTCCTACTTCATACCGACTTTAATATCTGAATAAAGTAACACTCTATACATCTCTTGTATCCCCTGTTGCTGAATTACTGGGATATATGGTTCAAATCTTTAACTCTCATAGCCTGCTACTTTTGGTGCGGATATTTGATGAAAGCAAGTAGATTAACAGACTTTGAAATAACATTTTGTGATATATTTGTTTTATTCAGATGCTCATTGGATGGGATGTTTAAATAACTAGGGTACTCGCTTCCTATGCCTCAGCTCATCGGTTCAACTCCTGACTGAGTCAAAGAAAAGACTTACACAATTGATAGTTCACCAACCGGATGCAGTGACCGAATTGATAGAGCGCAAGCTTCATATGTGGAAGATCGGGAGTTTGAATCCCTGCCGAGTCCAACAATCACTTATAGAAATGTATACTTGTTGCTACCTAGATTGGTGTTTGGCATTAATAGGATAGGGCAAGGACTGCTTAGGACAGTGTCAGGATAATGTGACTATGTGAGAAATAGTGTCATGGTGCCGGCAGCCTTGTCTCCCAGTGGGGCAGCACTATTAAGTTGCCATGAATGTGCACTGTCACAAGTCGTTACCCATCCTCATGCAACCTTAGATGTTGCTAGGATGCAAAACATCAAACCAACAAAGATAGGTCATCAACTCGGAACTCAGTCTCATACAAAGTGGATTTTTTTATTTATCTCAGAGTAAGAAGTTCAGGATAGAGTTCAGCTCAAGTCTATTTCCCAGTTGAACCCAGAAAAATCAATCTTATTGCCGGTCCCTTCCAGTTTGGGAGAGTCAGTGGAGAAATTTGACAAGACAGCTGAAGACGAAGCGCAGAGTATCTGCTGGGCCTGTATACAGGAGTTGGTGGTAGCGGTTTTGGTGTTACAGCCTATTACCGGGTAGCTATCGCCGATGTCGGGAACTGTGTCAAGTCGTATGCAGGAGCGCGTAGCACTTTCATTATAGCTAAACGTGAATTTATTTATAGATTTGGGAAATCCCTCTGCGTCTGTAGCCATATATTAGGCTTAAATATATTAAATGCTATCATATTTAACAGAATTAGATACGCAATAAGTGAAATTTCATGAAATTAACCCTAAATTCGAAGCGAGATTAACGCTGCCGCCACAACGGCGTTGATATTAATATTTATATTTTCGAATCGACGAACGTAAAGTAAACAAATCACCGCCGCCACCGCATCGACATCGCTTTCCATACTGGTGGCGGCGGCGGCGGATGCTTGCATTCATCGGTTCGAAAATATTAATATCGCCGCTATTGCGGCGGCAGCATTAATATTGCTTCGAATTTAGGGTTAATTTCATGAAATTTCACTTATTGCGTATGTAGTTCTGTTAAATATGACACCATTGAATAGATTTGGGCCTAATGAACTCGCTATACCTCCTATTTATCAGGGGTAGGGTACCACCGGGTAAGGTTTGGGCGGCGGCGGCGGCGGCGGCGGCGGCGGTAGCCTTAATAACAGTTCGAATTTAGGGCTAAATTGATCAAATTTCACTTATTGCGTATGTAATTCTGTTAAATATGATCGCCTTCAATATGTAAAAATATACGGATTTTCGGTTAAGAATTATATATTGGCAGAGAGCATTATTATTCTTGGATGCTGGAGTGGGACTTATATTATGTAAACTAAAGGTAACTAAAATCAACAGAAGTCCACTCCCATTGTACATGATACTGAGTGAGGTAAACTATATGTTATCTACTAAGAGTGGAGTTGATGGAAATGTACATGATGCTGAATAGAGTAAACTATCTGTTATATATGATGTTTGGAGTTAATGAAAAGAGTTCCTTTGCAAGAAACAGTACATGATGGTTGAAATGTTCTCTATGTGTTCATAAAGAATACAAAGGAGGAAAAGAATGATTTTACTATATACAAATCTGTAACTGTTTGCAACATCCTGTCCACCCAAGACCACCGACTGACCCACCTGCCTAATTTGCATATGTATAGAGTACACCACCTGCAGCTGGTTTGAGTGACAGCCCCTAATGGGGTGGTCACCCACCCAGTCTGTGGGGGAGTGTCTCATTGGCTGGCTGGGGAATGTCCGGTCACCTGACTCCCTTGGCCTATCCTGACCACACACTAGTCTCAGCTAATTAATTATTCATGAGTTTGCTTCAGACACACTGAAGGAAAATCACTCTCATCCTGGCTCTTGAGTGAGACAGACCAACTTCTGAGCAGGACCCCAGACACTCTGTCTGATGCTATCAAAATTCAGCTATTCTAATTGAGTGTACACACAGCCATAGGACTCCTGTCCCATGGGCTGTAGGCACTGTTTGCAGTATACCGGTTAAAGTGACAATGAGACATAGTGTGGGCAGTATATGAGGAGTACAGGTGCTAGGTCACATGTAAGGGGGATGACAGGAGTTGCTGCCAATAAAGCACAACTTATTCACTGTTCATCCTTGTGACTAGTTTTCCTTCCTCTTTCCAGACATGGTTAAATTGATTAGACTGATTGCATCACAGGTGAAATGAAGGGGGAGAGTTTTGTAATCACATAGGGTGCTCACAGCGGCAGAGCATCCGTGTTTATAACTGGCGACCACGACGAATTCTGAGACGACTCTCAGAGATGACTGAAGATCTCGAGGTGATGACGGACGGCGAACACCGCGTGGGCGAACACCGCGTGGGCGAACACCGCGTGGGCGAACACCGCGAGGGCAACCAGAAGGTAGGGTCAGTCTTGTTTGATCACTTGTCCGTGTTGCCGGGATGCCCGAACAGGGGGAGACGCACGGTACTGTTACTGTAACAAATGTATGTGAATGACAGACGTGTGTGAGATGAGTGAGGCTGAATGGACAGATGTGTCAGAGGATGAAGGGTTCTGTGAGAAAGAGGTAGTGGATGTGCGGGAACCGGTGGAAGATAGAGAGATAGAAGAGCAGTTAAATTGGGATTGGGAATTTTCTGATGAAGGTAGGCAGTTGGGACGAGAGTATGGGTTGGCAAAAGAACTAGAGAGAGGGTTGGAACAAGAGAAGGAAGCGTTCGAGAGGGTATGGAAGCAGTAGGTGCGTTTGACGAGGGAGGCCGCGTAATCAGGGAGGCAAGAAAGAAGTAGAGGGAGCGTGCGCTGCGTCCGATTTGCTTGCTCAGTCGCCGTCGTAGAAGTGTATGAAAATATATATAAGTAATTGTCTACGGGCTGCGCGCGTCGCCGCCGGAAACACTGATAGCTTTGTATGAAAATATATATAAGTTAATTGTCCACGGGCTGCGCGTGACGACGCCGATCAATGCTGATAGTGAAGCGAGTAGGGACTAATGGTAACTTGTCCGGTTCTGGGTAAATTAAGATATTTTAATGAAAATTAACGTATTTTAATGAAAGTTAACGTAAAAATTAACGTGTGTTGATGAAAATTAGCGTATTTTAATGAAAATTAACCTATGTAAAGGGATGTTAGCCAGGAAATAGGAGTGGCGAGGGGGCTGTAACTAATAGAATATTAGTAGTCGCACTCCTTTTGCTAGGCTACTTATCAGGGGAGACCGACCGCAGGCTGCACGCCTCAGTAACCCTGCGCACCACGTGGACCGACAGCCGGCAGGGCTCAAAGGAGAGTAAGTAGGGGGTGTGTCCTTGTGACTGTGACCTGAGACGACCCCAGCAGGCGTCGGGTGTTTTAAAATTGTCGGGTGTTTGAATTGATTAGAGTTGTGTTGATATATAGTGATAGGTATTGCACGTCGGTACATCGATATATATGTGTGTTGATATATATTGATAGGTATTGTACGACGGTACATTGATATATTTTATTGTTGATGTAGGTGGTTGATATATATTATATTGTAATATATATCAACAGATAGAAGGAGGTAGTGTGCCAGATAACAGTACAGCTATCACAATGGCAGAAGCTGAGTTGACTAGGGGGTTTGCTGACTGGTTCACACATGGGGTAGCCTCAGGGGAGATACCCACAGATGGGGACCGGCTGGTATATTTAACCAAATATGCCGCAGGGCAGTTGGAAGCCCAGGCCAGGGTGCTCAGGGAAAACAGAGAGCAGGGAGCTGGACCTAGCCAGGAGCAGGCCAGGGCTGCAGAGGAGCGAGCAGTAAGACAGGAGCACCTGGCATTAAGTAGGGATCTAGTAAAAGTAGAGGAGAGTGCGGTACAGGATCTAAAGGACCAGGGAAGACAGATAGCCACAGTAGATGGGTCAGATCTGGGGGCCTTGAGGACATGGGTAGAGCAGGTAGGCAGGGCAGGTAGAGTGTCAGAGGCAAAGGGAGCAGATGTAGTGAAATTTGCACTTAGTCATTCCAAGGGCAATCTACATGAAGTGATCTACTCAGTATATGAGGATGATGCACAAAGCTCCTGGGAAGCAGTCAGGGAACGTCTGGTTGGGATGTTCTTAACAGCCAGGGAAGCCACTGCACTAATAGACATAGTATTCTCACTCAAATAGGAGAAAGGGGAGCTAATGTCGGCATACTGTATGCGATACAGTACAGCAGTGCAGAGGGCATGGCCAGAGAAAGGGCTACTCAGGATTGGGGCAGTTCAGGGCATGGTGATTAAAAAGTTTGAAGATTCATTGATTGAACCAGTGGTCAGGCTGAATGTACGCCTGGCCAGGGCAGTGAGTCTGGAAACAGCCATGTCAGTAGCCAGGGAGAACGAAGAAGGACTGGCCGGTCCAGGGGGAAGGATGACTGGGGCCCATAGGATGGAGGAACCCATGGAGGTAGGAGCCATGGAGACTAACACTAGGGCAGATGTTAGGGAAGATAGGACAGCATTTAAGATGCTCCAGGGGGAGATCAAAAGCCTCCGGAAGCTGGTAGCAGAACGCACTGAGCGACCAGTACAGGCTGCCCAGTTAGCCATAGCACCAGCACCACCCTCTACTGTGGTGGTACAAACGGCACCAGGGCATGGTAATAATATTAGGGAAGATAGAAGGAGGGTGCCATGCCAAGTCAGAGGGTGAGGAAAGGGAGATGATGAGGTGTAGGTACTGTGCACAAACCTATCACTATCATTATATAGATAGCCATGAAACGAAGTGCAGACAAGTAAGGACAAGGGTTCCCCCAAGGGCAGATCAAAGACAGTATGGGCCTATGCAGTAGGGAAACTAGGGCAGGCATCAGATCGAAGACCATGCATCCAGGTGGACTTTGGTGGAGTCTCATATGCAGGTTTAGTCGATACTGGTGCCAGCAGAAGTATGATAAAGAGCAAGGTATATAATGCTCGAACAGGGCTTGAGGCTCAGATCGCTCTCAGGACACTTAATTCCTACCAAGGGGGTGGGTAGAGTGATCATGGTGGGAGTAGAGTGTGAGTTTTGTGTAGTGGGTGAGTTGCAGCATGATATCCTGATTGGGACGGATGTCATGCAGCAGTGTGATGCTGTGCTATCCTACACGGATATGAGCATTATCCTAAATGGGGAAGAGCACAGGTGGGTGGGCACAGAAGCTGCATGTGCCAGTGTGTCGGGGATAGTCTCGGAGGTGGAGTACTGGAGGAAGAAATTTCCCACAGTGTTCCCCATCCAGGGGGCTGCCCTGAATACTGCAGATGTGGTGGAAATGAAAATTGATACAGGGGATGCCCGCCCAATTAATCAGAGACCCTACCGGATTCCACTCTCAAAGATGAAATTGGTAGAGGAAGAGTTAGAGAAGATGTTAAGGGAGGATATAATAGAGCAAAGTCGAAGTGCCTGGGCAAGTCCTGTCACAGTGGTGCCCAAAAAGGACGGTTCTATTAGATTATGTGGGGATTATAGGCGTTTGAATGAGGTAACTCATAAAGATGCCTACCCACTACCCCGGATCCAAGACATCTTTGATCAACTCACAGGTGCAAAGGTCTTCACCACAATAGACCTAAAATCAGGCTATTGGCAGGTGAGAATGCACCCAGACAGCAGGGAAAAGACTGCCATCAGCACCCACAGGGGGTTGTTCCAGTTTAAAAGAATGCAGTTTGGGCTGACTAATGCACCTGCAGTCTTCCAACGCATGATGAACTCAGTATTAGCCAAATATCTGTGGAAGTCATGCTTGATCTACCTGGATGACATAGTCATCTATTCCCATAATGAGAACCAGCACCAAAATCATGTGGCTGAGGTCTTGGCCACCCTGGGGGAGGCTGGCCTAGTCATTAAAGAATCCAAATGCTCATTTGGCCTGAGAGAGGTCAAATTGTTGGGTTTTATGGTATGTGCTGAGGGTCTGAAAGCAGATCCGGATAAAGTTTCTGCAATCCGGGATATGGCCCCCCCCCCACAGATAAAAAGGGAGTGCGTCGAGTGTTGGGATCTGCCAACTACTATCGACAGTTAATGGTGAACTATGCCGATGTAGTGGCCCCACTGACCAATCTGACTAGAAAGGCAGTAGCATTTGAATGGGGACCTGAATGCAAAAGGGCTTGAAAAGAATTAAAGCAGCTTCTTTTGGACTGTGTCATACTCAAGTTTCCAGACCCCACAAAACCCTACAAACTGTATACGGATGCATCAGACTACAGCATAGGTGCCATCCTAGTACAAGAAGATGAAAATGGGGTAGAAAGACCGGTGCACCTGATTAGTGGTAGGTTAAATGCAGCCCAGTTAAATTATCCAACTATTGAGAAAGAGGCCTATGCCATGATTTTTGCACTCATAAAGTTGAGACCGTATCTGTATGGTGCTGAGTTTGTGATCTATACTGATCACAAGCCCCTAAAATGTCTGTTTCAGAAAGAAATGCGAAACAGCCACCTACAGCGGTGGGCAGTATTGCTAGCTGAATATTCAGCTCCAATCCAGTACTTTGCAGGTTCATCTAATGTGTGGGCAGACATGCTATCTAGGCTGAGACCGGTTGCAATGGCCGAGGAGCCAGAACAGATGTCAGTGGTGGAAATGGCAGGTCTGGAGGAAGAGATCCCCTTTGAATATTATAACTGAAACAGGGAAGCCATTGGCAGGGGGCAGGCTGACACGGCACAGGCCGAGTTAGCTGAGAAAGAACAGGATGAGTATATCCTAATGGATGGGTTGGTGTATTCACTAATTCCACCAGCAGGGGGAAAAGTCTATCCCCGATTAATGTTGCCAGTAGAGTACAGAGAGCAAGTAGTAGAGCGGGCTCATAAAGATGTGGGACATATGGCCATGCAGAAAATGCTACAGAGGGTACAGGAGCATTTTAGGTGGCCAGGGATGAGATTTGATGTGGCAAGATTTATATCCAAGTGCCCACCATGCTCACTAAACCGGGTAAAAAGGGATTATCCACTGCCCACTGAAATGCCACTCCCGGTAGCTCCAGGGCTGCTAATAGCAGCAGATCTGACAGGGCCATTCCCAGAAAGTAAAGAAGGCAATAAATATCTGTTATCCATAATAGACCACTGCACAGGCTGGGTAGAAGTAAAACCCCTTCCCAACAAATCAGCCCAAGGCATCTATGATTATTTGGTCAGGGAGTACATACCCAGATATTCAGCACCAGAAGTATTTCTGAGTGATAATGGGCTGGAATTTAAGAACAAACTCATTGTGGGATATCTGGAGGAATTGGGTGTAGAAGTAAGACACACCACCCCATACCATCCCCAATCCAATGGCATGGTGGAACGTTTCCACAGAACATTAAAAAGCATGCTAGCCAAATTGGTTAATGCTAGAGCTTCTGAGTGGGAGAAATATCTGGGGGATGCACTATTAGCATATAGATGCACACCACTGGGACCCACAGGGTTCTCACCTTTCTATTTGCAGTTTGGCAGACATCCCAACAAACCCCAGTCCCAGTTGTTATACAGACAAACTGGAGAGGTTTCATCCAATGCAGCAAGGCGCATTGATGAGCTGGCAGACTCACTTCAAGAAGCAGTAAGAAACAGAGCCATTAGTAGACAATATAATACAGCCAGGGCAGTTAACAGGGCGAATGCAGTGCAGTTGAAAGTGGGGTATGCAGTATTGTTATTAGTAAATGAACCTGGGCCATTGGATAGACAATTTGATCCTGGGTTTATTGTGACAGGTGTGAGGGGAGCAGTGATTACCGTGGTGGGCCCGGAAAATAGAAAAAGAGTAGTGAATAGAGACCAAGTCAAGTTGGCAGATGGGGAAATGGAATGGGACTTGATTAATTCCAGGTTGACCAGAGCACAAAGAAAGAAGCAAAGATTGCACAAAAAAGTCAGGAATGAATAGAAAGACTAAGAGCCCGAGATGAAGGGCACAGCACAGGTGGGGAGCAGTTTGATGGGAATGGGAATTGTCAATTGCCAGGGAGGCAATTCCAAGGACAATTACCAGACCTGATGGGTTCTCATAAGGCAGGTGGGCAACCAGGTGCACCCAGCACTCATGGCATGATGATGAGGGGGTGGCATAAACACCCCCCACCAGTGGTGAGATGGGCAGCATTCCCACGAGCAGAGCCCCCACCCACAAGGCAGGGAGATGATGAAACTAATGACAGTCAGGGTGATAGAGGCCGGGGTGGTGATAGAGATAATGAGGGACAGAATTGCACTGATGGGAGAACAGGTGATAGAGGTAGTAAACCAAATGAGAATAATAATGGTATGCAGGGTGATAGAAGTAATACTGGAGCTGGGAATGGAGATGGTATGAATGTGAGTGGAAGTGAAGGGCGGACTAATGGGACAGTTAATGGTACTTGTGTGTCTCGCCTGTGTTTTGTTCCCTGGCTTCCTGAACAGGTGGTGATGCATGCTGGTCCTGACCGTGTGGGGCCCAGCAAACTGGAACGCAACCCGGTGATGGAGGTCGACCCACGACGCAGGTGCAAGAGGGAGGGCGGGGCCTTGGATGAGGCTCCGCCCACTCCACCCCCGACCCGCGCGCCCTCCCCCGGCGGGGCGGGCAATGACGTCACCGGCGAGACGGCGAGGAGGTGAGAGCGGCGTGGCGTGAAGTAAGGCGAGAGATGAAAGGAAGCCCCGCCCACCCGACACCCCCACGCCTCCCCGGGACCCCGCAGCCCGGCTCGCCTGACGTGACACAGATGCTGACCGCGCCTGACGGGACACGCCTGACGAGTTCGCCTGACACAACACGAGAGTTGGGACATAGACTGACGGTCACCGGTGCAGTCAAGCGCCCCCCACCACCCACACCCAGCCCAGAGTGTTACAACACCCGTGTGCTGCGTTCTCACACCCGGGAGAAAACCAGACTGATTGAGGCTATCCCGGATCCACAGGAGCAGCACATTGCGAAGCGCACCTGTATAGCGTGTGTGGAGGTGTTCTGTGGAGGTTGGAGGAGAAAGCAGTAGTCTGGAGGTATTGTTGAGCAATCATATAAATATATGTGGATGTATAAGTATTTTTTTTTCTCTTATTATTATTATCAGCAACACTTAGTCTTGGAACTTTGAGATTTGTGTTTGCTTTGGCAGTGTGTCGTTGTATCCGTAGGACGTGATAACGAACAGAGGAGGGTGCCATAGACCGTGTGTCCAGCCAGCATTCACAGACATTGCGTGATTTCACAACACCAGGTGAACGTTTACACACACCTGTGGGTGTGACAGACATTTACATGAACATTGTGTTGCCCACAACACTACATAAACATTGTATGGGTGTTGCACATTGGTGGGCTGTACACGAACATTGTGTGGTTTCTGTCCCGACACTGGCCAAAAATAATTGAAATAATTTTTTTGTATATGACCTGAAGTGTTGCTAGGACGAGCAACCACCGTAGGCCGACGACCTTGTACTAGCGGTAAGACACAGCACAAACATTGTGTAATTTTCCCTCCAATCAGGACGCGTGGGCGACGGAGTTGTGTGTTTTATCGTGTACAGGTCGCCCGGTGCCTGAGGGGTGCCTAGGACGAAAAACCCCAACCCACCTCAACTGAGAAAGGTGCACGAACAATGTGTGGTTTCTGTTCCGGCACTGGTCGGAAATTTAAATGTTTGTTATTTTCGACCTGAGGTGTGGCTAGGACCTGAGACCCCATAACACAGCCTACAACCCATAAGGAGGACACGTCACCAACATCGGGGAGCCTCCCTTCACAGGTCAAGTTGGCCAGATAAATTGGGAAACTTTATTGATAATTGCCATTGGAGGGCATAATTCCACAGACATTAGGTGCTGATATAATAGATTGACACGAACATTGTGTGGAGGTCAGTGCTAAGTAGGAAGGATCCTCTCCACTCTCACCCGCTGATAGGTCAAAAACACAGACATTGGTGTAAATGCTACTAAAGACAGTGAATTAGTACAGCAACGGTGACCAGTATAGCAGCAGGGGGGTGGTGAGTGATAAGAGGGAGTTAAGTGGCTGACCTCAGGGGCGGCGAGGCGTGGACATATATAGGTTGGCTTGGGGTGTTCGTAACCTTACGACGGTTACCGGTTGCAGAACTACAACATTATAGAGAGGCTCCGATAAATCGGCCCAATCTTTCGTTTGAAGACTTGTCTTCGTAGACGGAGTGTTATGAAGGCTGGGACATCCTTCACGACGTAGTGACGACGGGGCGCCGGGCGGCAGCGGATCTCTCCGTGCCGGTATGTAGTAGAGCTGTAGGTGTGTGTAGTGTAGTGTAGCACTTGAATCCGGTCAGCAGGGGTTTGAGGAAGGCGGGCAAAGGTGGGAGCAGCGGTCGTTCCAGCAACAAGAACCAGACAGAGAAATCGTAATAGGTCAAGGGCCCCACCCAAGAACACAACAACCCTGGTCAGGGGAAGAAGTGTGCCTGGGAGAAATCGAATGGGCAGAATCTAGGAAAGAGAAATGAGGAGAGTTGAGTCAAAGGACCGTGTCTATTTGCCCTACGGTGACCATCCAGCGAGCCATAGACACGGACAGAGTAAGAATAGAAAGTGAAAATGCCGGCGGGCACCCCCTCCTGGAACTCTTTTCAGACATATCAAGGAGGTGCTAGGCCGGCAGAGAGGTGATAGAGAGAGGTGTGGACGAAGTGCGGTCCGGATAGCAAGTGACATATATATATACACTGCACGGCGACTTGATATAAACCACCCGGTGTAGCGCGGAGAAAAGCACCACGACGACGAGTGTGCGATAAATAAGTGGACCGAGCGACGCCGGTGTAGCGCGGACAGAAGTACGGGGACGGGCGGTGCGCGGACAGCACCCGGTGTAGCACGAATTGGAGCGCCGGGATCGAACCGTTACCCACCATCAGTCAGTGCCGAGTGAGAGTATTTTGAACAATATTGAAGTTGGAGAAGATTCACGTCGGACTCGAACCCTCGAGCGGTGCGGGAGAGCAGTCAGTGCCGAGTGAGAATATTTTGAACAATATTTAAGTTGGAGAAGATTCACGTCGGACTTGAACCCTCGAGAAGTGCGGGAGAGCAGTCAGTGCCGAGTGAGATCATTTTGAACAATAGTGTTGAAGAAGCATCGGGAGACGCTTGTCCTGAAGACCAAGGCGTGTTTCTAAGACTAAAAAGTTGTTGTTTTTTTGTCGCTTCGGGAACCTCCGGGGTGCAACTAGATTGCATTCAGGAGTTGTCCAGTTGATTGCAGCAGTGTGGGGGTGTTCGATATATACCACCAGGGTTCGTTGGGTATAGCGGTCAGGACTGATATCAGGATCTGTCCGGTTTCACTGTTAATATAGTGCTGCGGGACACGATCTACCCGGGGATATCACCCCAAGGACTGCTAATATATACCTCAGTCGTTCCGACCATGTGGTCCCTGTACTGGCATGTAGGCGTCATCTGGTGCTGCCTACCTCTGGCCGGCAGCACCGACCTATTTAAAGATGATGGCGTCCTAGTACGAAGCCAAGGTGAGGTGAGGACGGTGTCTGCTGTGTGGCAGCTGGTGGTGCTGATCACACCACCTAGCCGGCCGCCGGTGGATCACTGGGTCTCACAAGTGCGGGACTATATGGGGAAGCTGACTGAGAATCGGTGGTCTATCAATATTCATCATTGGAACATGAAGCTCGGAGTCCTGCAGGCCAGAGTAAAACAAGACCCTGTAGATTTCCTACAGTTGGTAACTAAACGGCCTAAGCGGGGACTGGTTAATGCGATAGGGGAGGCAGCGTCGTGGCTGTTCGGTACGGTAAGCCAAGCACAACTGAAAAGGGTGCAACTGGCTATTACTGCCCACAGACTACAGATGCAGGCCCTGAGGCATAACCATTTGCACATGATTTCCATGATGAATAGAACACAAAGTATCCAGCTGCAATTAGCGAAGCATGTTTCTGTAGTCGAATCAATGATAGCCTTGGTGAGGGACGAAGCGAGGAACATGACGGCAGACTCCAATGATTTAGTGTTGCTGGAACAAGTGAGACTGGCGGTGGAGGAGCTGGAAAGCGTAGTGGGCAATTATGTGGTGAAGCGGGCCTTGTACCACCGCATGGTGATGCAGCTGGAGCGCGGCAGGCTAACAGAGACATTACTGAGGCCGGCGCAGCTGACGCTGGTGAGGAAGGCGGCGAGGGATGTAGGCTTTCGCGGTCTGGATCTGCACTGGTACTATCGAAATACCAGGATAGAGGCTGTGTGGGGTCCGGACGCGTCGATCGCCTTCCGCATGGGACTGCAGATGGTTGGCCCGGAGAAGTATGCGGCGTATCACTTAACATACCTGCCAGTGCTGCTAGACAACGAACACTTGAGTACCGTAGTAGGGAAGGCCAGGATCCCCAGGATCGCGGTGAGCACAGGACGGAAAGCGAGCTTCTATCCAGAAGCTTGCATGGGCAGTCGGCCCATGGTGTGCTATCCCGCGATGGAGATGACCTACCAGACCTGCGAAGTGGCGCTCGTGACGGGGACGAAGATCCAAAAGACTGTGTCTGCCACCGTAGTGGCACCTGTGGAGGGCATGGGTGACGTGTGCGTTGCTCCCCACGGGCCGTATGTCGACATGGCTGTTCGTTGTAGAGAACTGCCTCAAACCAACCAGAAGGTCACTGGCCGACATTGCTGCAGGTCCCAGAGGCGTGCTTGGTGGAGGGCAGAGGTTGGCTTCTGCGAACATTGACAGTGAAACATGAGACCGTGAACATACAACGGATGCCACCAATGCTGGATCTACCAGCCTTGAATGTCTCATGGCCTCCCGTTCTCCACCGAGTGATGAGAGAGCAGCTCAAGCGGCTGCCCGAGTCCCCCTGTTGTCGATGGACGGTCTACTGCAGGTGCCGGACGACTACGTCCGTGTCGAACATTTTAGTATAACGTGGTATTGTTTGTTGGCGGTCACTGGTATGGTAATGTTGTGTAGTGCCGCATGTTGTTATTACAGATGCCAAGCTCGTTGTAGAGGATGCAGACGTTCAAGGACAGGGAAAGGTAAAGTGACGAGGTGCAGGGAAGGGGTGGTCTATGAGTCCAAAGAACTACCCGCCCCTCCCCCGTTGATGATCCAGGAGGATCCGGTTGCATGGTATAGGGCGCAGGGCTCAGTATTGGAGCTGGGTACGCTCCCGTATAGAGGGTGTAGAGGTTACCAACAAGTGTGTACAGTGCCGGTGCACCGGAACCATAAAGTTGGGGACGGGCAGGGACGCTGTATAACTTGGGTGGTTATTGACAGGTTTTCCGAGCTGTTTTTGTAAAGGGTAATATGTATTGCGCAGGTGTATGCACTCTGGTGCGTATGAACCATAAAGATTGGGGAGGAGCAGGAACATTGTATAAGTGCGTAGTTATGTGTACGTTTCCGAGCTGTCTATTGGGGGGTACTGTTAGTTCACAGTCGGTATGCACTTCTCGTGCGTCAGAACCAAAATTGAGGGGGATGAGCAGGGACGTTGTATAAATGTCAAGACAGATGGAGTTGCTCATTCCGACATAATTAACGGGTCGAAAGTGACCAAGTTGTATGATAAATGGAGTGAGAGTTGCTCGGAACCGCTGGAGCTTGCCATCAGAGGATTTCCAGCCACCTACTCCCTAACCCTTCCCAAGCCTTTCGGTCGGGCGACGGATAGCTAACCGGGATCCTGGTAGTGCTCGGGGTAATTGGGAATAACGGGAAATTAGGCTCCCCGCCCAACCCACAATGAACAAGTAAGGGGGGGAGGATTTAATTAAACATTATACGCCTCTCTGATTCCTGCTTGTAAGATACAAGTATAGGGGGGGAAGCTAATTATAGCAATTGGTCTTTCCTCGGTTTCCAGCTTGCAATGAACCCGCAGTCGCGAAGTAAGGGGGGGAGGATTTAATGTAACATTATGCGCCTCTCTGATTCCTGCTTGCATAAAACTGGCGTGGTATCGCCATGGGAAGGTCCTAGCGGCCACCTGACCCATCAGGCACAGGTTGAGCCATAGACGAGTTCGCGCCTCGGGCTGCTCACGTGATCGAACCGGACAACGCTGTCCGACAGGGACGAGTCCGCGTGTACGACAATAAGAGATAAGAGAGAAAGACGACCTAGGGTAGGATGGACGGGACGGTGGTGCGCTGTGTGTTCACCGCCTCGCTCCATGTACAAGTACTCGTAGGTTAGTGTGCGGCAGGGACGGGGTCCAAGCACCAGTCGGAATTTTGTGGAAACCAGGGAGGTGGTTGTTAGATAAGGGAGAAAAGACGACCTAGGGTAGGACGGACGGTGCAGTGACGCGAGGCGTGCCCACCGATTCCCTCCAATTACATGTACTCATGGGTTAGTGTGCAACAGGGACGTGATCCAAGCACCAGTCAGATTTTTTTTTTTTTGTTGTGTGATAAAACCGAGGAGGTGGTTGTTAGATAAGGGAGAAAAAGACGACCTAGGGTAGGACGGACGGTGCAGTGATGCAATGCGTGTCCACCGGTTCCCTCCATTTACATGTACTCGTGGGTTAGTGTGCGACAGGGACGTAATCCAAGCACCAGTCAGATTTTTGTTGTGTAAAATCCAAGGGGGTTTCTGGATAAATACAATAAGTGCAGGCGCTGATCGCGGTGCGCGTATTGCCACGATTGGGGCCCGGATCCGTTAGTCGCATCCGTACGTCCAGTCGGTGGTATGCGGTGCTGAACAGGCTGCGGACATGAGTGGGCTCACGACGATGTGCACACCACGGGTGTGGGCATCGGCGGTGGGTGCCACAGTGGGCGTTTGAGTGATTCGGGGCAGTTGATTGATTTGAGTCAGCTGATTGACTTGGGTCGGTTGATTGACCTTCAGGTCCGGGATTGACGGGGTCAATAAGTTAAGAGGGTCGATGGACCATTGAGGGAAGAAAAATGATTGAGTTCATTTTGAGGGATTCTAGTCGGTTGATTGATTCTGGTCATCTGATTGATCTGGGTCATTTGATTGGGCTGGGGTCGATGATTGACGGGATCAATAGATTAGGAGGGTCACGGGACCATTGAGGGAGGAACTGAGTAAATGCAGGCGAGGATTCAAGTCAGTTGATTGATGCGAGTCATCTGGTTGATTCGGGCCATTCAGTTGATGGAGGATCGATGGACTAGGAGGGTCGATGATTGGGGGAAGCAATAATAGTGGATTTGATTATCTTGTGTGGTAATCGACATGGGTTGATTGGTTCAATCACTCAATCAATCAATAGTTCCGTCCTCTAGTCGAGGGTTGGATGCAATGGTTCTCCACTTGTCCCGATGTTGTGCTGTTCTGATAGACTGTGAATAATTCAAGCTTGTCCACTGTGAAATATTTGTAAACCATGATGTTCTTGGTCTCCCTCTCCCTCTGCTGCCATTCACCTTCCCTTCCAACAATGTACGGTATATTGAACTCTGACGAATGATGTGGCCAAAATAAATAAGTTTCTTTGTCTGTATAGTGGCAAACAAGCTTTTCTTATTTTTAATTTTTCTGAGAACTTCTTTGTTGGTGATCTTCTTTGTCCATGATATTTTCATCATCCTTCGATAAGTCCACATCTCAAATGCTGCTAAACGTTTGTACATTTTCTTAGAGATTGTCCATGTCTCTGCCCCATACATTAGAGTAGACCACACATAACACTGAAGAATACGCTTCCTTGTTTGTATTAATATCTTACTTGATGTTAACAAGTTCAATCACTACTAGAAATATTTGACCTGATTGTCTTATGCAAGATCTGACCCGTCATGGTTCCCTGCTGATGTCGCTATTCTGTCCTGCTTAACCTATTTTTAAAACTAATTTTTATATATATTTTTTTATCATGAGTTTTAAAGGGGGCCTGGGCGCGCAAGAGAATTGACTGACACAGCTTGGGCGATGACAGGAGGATAAAAAGACATCTGGTTAAATATAAAAGCAATATTAATTAAGGGGGGAGTAGTACTAGTGCAGATAGGTAGCAAGCTAGCCGGGTCAAAGCCACCGTCTACTTTGGGACCACCACTCTAACGGTAGATTTTGGGGCTGTTCTTGTCTAAACACAATTATTGTAAACAAGTAGATAGGAATGGTCCTCAAGGTGGTGGAGAACTGGAAAAAGACAGAAAACGTGAAAGAAAAACTTTAACAGTGACTAAGGGAGGAGTAGCCAATACAGTGGAGAATCTACCTAAGTAAAATGCAAAAGTGTGGACAACTCATAATTGGTACAGAGTACAAAGCCTCTCGACAACTCGTAATTGGTACAAGAGTTTACAAAGGCTGTTGACAACTCATAATTGGTACAGAAGGCACAAAGTCTATTAACAACTCATAATTGCTCCACTGTATGGCACTCGCTCTGGCTTAAACCGAAAACGACGTAATGTTTAAGGGCTTCCATTTTTCTTGGCCGTTTTGCACAAGTAGAAATGGAAGAGGGACGTTGTAAAAATATACGGATTTTCGGTTAAGAATTATATATTGGCAGAGAGCATTATTATTCTTAGATGTCGGAGTGGAACTTATGTTAAGTAAACTAAAAGTAACTAAAACTAATAGAGTTCCACTCCCATGGTACATGATGCTGAGTAAGGTAAACTATATGTTATACATTATGAGTGGAGTTGATGGAAATGTATATGATGCTGAATGATGTAAACTATCTGTTATATATGATGTTTGGAGTTAATGAAAAGAGCTCCTTTGCAGGAAACAGTACATGATGATTGAAATGTTCTCTATGTGTTCCTAAAGAATACAAGTGGAGGAAAAGAATGATTCACTATCTATAGCTATATACATATCTGTAACTGTATGCAACATCCTGTCCACCCAGGACCACCGACTGACCCACCTGCCTAATTTGCATATGTATAGAGTGCACCACCTGCAGCTCGTTTGAGTGACAGCCCCTAATGGGGTGGTCACCCACCCAGTCTGGGGGGAGTGTCTCATTGGCTGGCTGGGGAATGTCCGGTCACCTGACTCCCTTGGCCTATCCTGACCACACACTAGTCTCAACTAATTAATTATTCAAGATTTTGCCTCACACACTGAAGGAAAATCACTCTCATCCTGGCTCTTGAGTGAGACAGACCGACTTTTGAGCAGGAACCCCAGACACTCTGTCTGATGCTATCCAAATTCAGATATTCAAATTGAGTGCATCCACAGCCATAGGACTCCTGTCCCATGGGTTGTGGGCACTGTTTCAATATACAGGCTAAAGTGACAATGAGACATAGTGTGGGCAGTATATGAGGAGTACAGGTGTTAGGTCACATGTAAGGGGGATGACAGGAGTTGCTGCCAATAAAGCACAACTTATTCACTGTTCATCCTTGTGACTAGTTTTCCTTCCTCTTTCCAGACATGGTTAAATTGATTAGGCTAATTGCATTACAGGTGAAATGAAGGGGGAGAGTTTTGTAATCACATAGGGTGCTCACAGCGGCAGAGCATCTGTATTTTTATAATAGGAACAAAATAGGTCAATGTTTTGTTTTACGATGGCC